>CAWUHW010000031.1:1060017-1274026 GCA_963922195.1 Panagrolaimus sp. PS1159
AAGCAGTGGTATCAACGCAGAGTACTAAATCAACAACATCCTCAACATCAAAAAAATCACCAAAAATGGAAGAAAATCATCAATCAATGATATTTAAATGCTGCAATAGTTGAGAAACCTAATTCTAATGTATACGTAAGTATTACAAATATAAACTTTAATTAACTTTACTATTTTAGATTGTTTTATCCTTATCACCAAGCTTTTGCGTATATACTGTAATTTTCAATTGTGATCCATGGCACTTATTGTTATATTTGTAGTTGCAGATGTTGAGGTAAATGTAATAGATGAAAGAACATTTAAACTTTCTCAAAATGAACTTTAACACGTTGGAAATAATGAAACTTACATCAAATATGAAGAAATAAGCATCTGCAACTACAAAATATAACAAATAAGTGCCATGGATCACAATTGAAAATTACAGTATATACGCAAAAGCTTGTGATAAGGATAAAACAATCTAAAATAGTAAAGTTAATTAAAGTTTATATTTGTAATACTTACGTATACATTAGAATTAGGTTTCTCAACTATTGCAGCATTTTAAATATCATTGATTGATGATTTTCTTCCATTTTTGGTGATTTTTTTGATGTTGAGGATGTTGTTGATTTGGATGAAAATTGTGTCAAAAAATTGGAGTTGAAAAGCATTTTTGTTCAATATAAGCCATGTAATTGATAAAAAGAAGTTGATTGCTGATCATTTTGAGTGATAATTGAAAAGTATCTAAAAAATAAATGTATCTGTGTATGAATATACGGTATAAAACACAAATCACGAAAAATATCAGAAACAAACTCACGATAATTCAAAAAAACAGTTAGGTATTCATCTTAAGGACCTTCCAAATCATTCTTAAATAACAAAACCTTTGAACTGATATAAAAAAAAAAGTTTTTCAAAAAATAAAACATTACTCAAAAGAGAGCGACATTTTAAAATCGCTCAAAAATCACGGTTATTGCATTTAAATGCAAACTGTGATTTCTAATATCTTTATTATGTACATCTTGAGGGAAAGGAATAAAAAAAATACATTAATTAGTTTAATTAATTAATAATAATTTATGTTTAACATTTTTTTTATACGATCAATTCAACATGTTTAACATCGAAAAATGCTGTTTTGGCAAAAGGTGTATCAACCGGTGGACGTGTAGTGCTGTGACACGGTTAGTCGAGTGGGAGAAGGCGCATGCGTTGCGTGCAACATAAGGAAAGATCGAATCCCATTGTTGTTTAACAAAAAATAAATTTACAAAAAAAATTAAAAATTAATTATTGAAAAAGGCTCTAATAATAAATGCATTTTATTAATCGTAATATTTGTGGAAAAAAAAATTGTTATGCGATTTTTGCAAGCATTTTTTGTTTTTTTTTGTAATGTTATTAAAAATACTAATATGCCTGTCAAATGGTATTTCAATTAGAATTGGTCAAATTTAAAATACAAAAAGAAATAATAGTGTATTTATTTTTTACCCAAATTCTATGAAAACATTTTTTGTATTTAGCAAAAAAACGTTCTCCGTCTTAAAAAGTCAAATGTCTAGCAAAAGAAATAATGGAGCAATTTTATTTCCTTTTTAAAATTTTTGCAAAAAATTTGTTATTCATCATTTAAATATTTAAATAGAAATATGGAACAAACAATCAAATTACAATTTTTTGGATCATCTCACATCTTTTCAAACAAATAAAAAAAAATTGACGATTTTTGCAAAAATCTTTTTTTAGCCATTTGCAAATAGTCGCAAAACAAATGCAACAGGTGTAAAGTATTTTGAAGGACATTTTTTTGTGTTTTGCAAAAAAAATTTTCTTCTTTTTTAAAAGTCAAAAGTCTGAAATTAATGGTCAATTTTTTCCCGTTCCTTTTAAAAACATTTTGAATATTTTATTAACAAATATAACATTTGATTAATTTGCAACGCTGTTTGGAATTTTAAATATAAGTCGTTGCATCAATTCTAGTTGCTTTCAGGTTCTACATTAATCACCTGAACGATGTGTTAACACTTTGAATATAAGCAAACCATAACTGCGTCAAGAACATTTTGCTTATATAATTGTTAGACTTTGGTAATCTTTTTTTATCTTTTATACACTGGTAGTAGTAAAAAACAAGGATGATCAACGTGGCAAAAGAAAGAAGAGTTTTAAAAGAAGAAGAGAAAAAACGTTGACATTAAAAAGTTTAAAGTTTTGCCAAAATTAATTTAAAATAAATATGTGCGCAAAAAAGGATAAAAAAAGCAAATGATTTGTTAGTATCTGTCTTGCTAAACCCAAGCTGAAAAAAGCAAGTTTCTTAAAAAGTTAAATGTTTTTGTTTCTTGTTTGAAGAACAAAAATTTACAAAATAAGCTGTTTTTCACATAGCTCAAAAGTTGCTTTTTGGATTAAAATTTAACTGAACTTGTAAGTTTTATGCTTTTAAAAATGCTTTATCTTTTGCTTCTATTTTTGTTGCACAAAAAAATTTTCATCAAAAGTTTTTTTATTGCGCAAGAAAAAAATGTGCTACATGTTTTTTCTTCGAATGTTCGAATTGAACAAATAGAAGAGAGCGTAGGGCTGGTTTTAACACGAAATACTTCTCTCTCTTCAGTTGAAGCAAATTTTTTTCTTTAAAAATTTCAATCGTCATCATTTGCGCTTCTCTTCCTTCCTTGCATCTTTGACGTTGCTCTTCTTTTATTAATTTATCCGTGTTTTTTCTATTTTATCCTTCTTTTACTTTAAATTTATATTCTGGTATTTATTTATATGCATAATTTTTTAGTTTAAGTTGCTTTGCTTGATCTGAATATGGCATCCGTTCCTACGTAAGTTCCTCTTTTAACTTTAAAATGCTTGATGATTCACTAATTCCCTTCTCCGTTTTTTAGTAAACCTGATGAAAAGACCAAGAAGAATGATGCTCTCGCTACTGCTATTTTGCAGAACAAAGATAAGCCTAATCGGCTATTTGTTGAAAATTTGGAAAAGGATGACAATTCCGTCATTAGCATGAGTCCTGTAAGTTTTTACATCTTTGTATCCCTTTTGGCATTGATTATATGTATATCTTTTTTAGGCAAAAATGGATGAACTTGGAATGTTTCGTGGTGATACAATTACATTGAAGGGAAAGAAAAGAAAGGAAACTGTTTGTATCCTTCTTCCTGATGAAGCTTGTCCAAATGGTAAAATTTTGATGAATAAGGTTGTTCGTCATAATCTTCGTGTTCGTCTTGGTGATACAATCACGTAAGTTTATTTTATTGGATATAATCGAGGTTAAGAAGGTCGTAACAAAGTTTATTTTGTTACGACTGATACACTCCTCGAATATTAACATTAGTGCTTTTATGGGCAATCTTTAACCATAAAAGGTCTACTTATGTACCTTTCTTGCCTTAACCTTCCTAATATCTTCCTCTTTTTTAGTGTTCACAGTACTCCTGACATCAAATATGGCACAAATGTTCATATTCTTCCTCTTGAAGATACCATTGAAGGTCTTACTGGCAACATCTTTGAAGTTTTTCTAAAACCATACTTCCTTGAATCATATCGTCCTGTTCATAAAGGTGATATCTTTTCAATTACTGCTGCTATGCGAACAGTCGAATTCAAAATTGTTGATTGTAAGCCAGAACCTGTATGTATCGTTGCACCTGATACTGTAATTCATTGTGAAGGAGCTCCTATCAAACGTGAAGATGAAGAAGAAAATATCAATGATATTGGATATGATGATATTGGCGGTGTTCGTAAACAACTTGCTCAAATTAAAGAAATGGTTGAATTACCTCTTCGTCATCCTCAACTTTTCAAATCTATTGGTATCAAGGTTTGTCCATTTTTTATTTTTTGGGTTAAAGGATACTTTATTTTTGCTATGATGCAATTTATTTTCCTTTTTACACTACCTTTATGCCATTATGAACTTCGTTCAATGTTTATTTTTTAGCCTCCACGTGGTATCTTGCTCTTTGGTCCTCCTGGTACTGGTAAAACTCTCATTGCTCGTGCTGTTGCAAATGAAACTGGTGCATTCTTCTTTTTGCTTAATGGTTAGTTTTTGTTTACTATTTTGGTCTTTTTTATATCTTCATATTTGTAGGTCCTGAAATCATGTCCAAACTTGCTGGTGAATCAGAATCTAATTTAAGAAAAGCTTTTGATCAATGTGAAAAGAATTCTCCTGCTATCTTATTCATTGATGAAATTGATGCCATTGCTCCAAAACGTGAAAAAACTCATGGTGAAGTTGAACGTCGTATTGTTTCTCAACTTTTAACATTAATGGATGGTATGAAACAACGTTCTCATGTTGTTGTTATTGCTGCAACAAATCGTCCAAATTCCATTGATCCTGCTCTTCGCCGATTTGGTCGTTTTGATCGTGAAATTGATATTGGAATTCCTGATGCTATTGGTCGACTTGAAATTCTTCGCATTCATACAAAGAATATGAAACTTGACGATGATGTTAATCTTGAACAAATTGCCAATGAATGTCATGGTTATGTTGGTGCTGATTTGGCTTCTCTCTGCTCTGAAGCTGCTCTTCAACAGATCCGTGAAAAGATGGAACTTATTGATCTTGAAGAAGATACTATTGATGCTGCTGTATTAAATTCTCTTGCTGTATCAATGGAAAATTTCCGCTTTGCTTTAAGTAAAAACAATCCTTCTGCTCTTCGCGAAACTGTTGTTGAAACACCAAATGTTTCATGGTCTGATATTGGTGGATTGGAAAATGTTAAGCGAGAACTTCAAGAATTGGTTCAATATCCTGTTGAACATCCAGAAATGTTCCTTAAATTTGGTATGCAACCATCTCGTGGTGTTCTTTTCTATGGTCCTCCTGGTTGCGGTAAAACACTCTTGGCTAAAGCTATTGCTCGTGAATGCCAAGCAAATTTCATCAGTATCAAAGGTCCTGAACTTTTAACAATGTGGTTTGGTGAATCTGAAGCTAATGTTCGTGAAATTTTTGATAAGGCACGTGCTGCTGCACCATGTGTTCTCTTCTTTGATGAATTAGATTCTATTGCAAAATCTCGTGGTGGAAGTGTTGGTGATGCAGGTAAGCTTTTTTTTCTCTTTATTATTCATTATTTTAAACCATGTTCTATTTTAGGTGGAGCTGCTGATCGTGTCATTAATCAAGTTTTAACAGAAATGGATGGTATGGGATCAAAAAAGAATGTATTCATTATTGGTGCAACAAATCGACCAGATATTATTGATTCAGCTATTCTTCGTCCTGGACGTCTTGATCAACTTATCTATATCCCTCTTCCAGATGAACCAAGTCGTCATCAAATCTTCAAAGCTAATCTTCGTAAAACTCCTATTGCTGCTGATCTTGATCTTGGATTTCTTGCTAAATCAACTGTTGGTTTTTCTGGAGCTGATATTACAGAAATTTGTCAACGTGCATGCAAACTTGCTATCCGTGAATGCATTGAAAAACAACTTGATCACAAAAAACAAAAAGGTGATGGTGCAATGGATGATGATTATGATCCAGTTCCTGAAATCACTCGTGCTCATTTTGAAGAATCTATGAAATTTGCTCGTAGATCAGTTTCTGATAATGATATTAGAAAGTATGAAATGTTTGCCCAAACTCTTCAACAACAACGTGGTTTTGGAAATAACTTCAAATTCCCTAATGAAAATCAACCAGCTGCTTCCCAACCTGTTGGAGGTGATGATGAAGATCTATATAATTAATTTTTTTGTATTTTATTTATTTTGCTTGTGAACTTTTTAATAAATCTGTGTTATTAAAAATCGTGTTCGTTTTAAAACTCTTTTTTTCAAAGTGGATGTTACAAATGTAGTTTATGTATAAGCATTTTTTACCATTTTATTTTATTGGGAAACATAAATGGACAAAATAACCTTGTAGTTAAATTTCACCAAATATTTTAATGTTTTTAACAGTTTTAAAGAAGAACTTTGTGACCGTAAAATAAATTTTATTCGAGCAACAATTACTCTTTTCGCAGTAAAGTTTTTTCCGGTAAAACAAAAATTTTCTGTTAAACGAAATATCAGCAAAGTTGCAATACAGTTTTTACTTTTTTATGTGATAAACAAAAATAGACTTTATCCATTTTTTGAATGATAATTTTAGCAAATAAAATAAAAATGGATATTTGTTTTCTTTTTAAACGAAATAAAAATTAAACAAAATTTTATTGCACGTTTTAAAAAACAAGAACAAACGGAATAAACAATGAAAGAAACATTGCTGAATTATGCCCGAATAAAAATTATAAAAGCACGACAGAAAATATTAATTGCCGTTTAAAATAAAAATAAGTGTTTTAAAAAATAAAATATGTTTTTGTTAGACGATGTAGCTTTTGTTGTGTTTTAAATTTTTCGCTTTCTTGTTTTAGTCGATACTGTAACCGAAGTTGTTGTTAAATTCTGAAGTCGACGTCGTATTTAATCTTAATGCTTTGTTTCTTTTTTAAATTTTGAGCGGTTTCATATGAATTTTTGGAAGCATGAGATTGTCTTTTTTTCCACAATGTAATGATAAAACTCTAAATTTTATAACGACATATAAATTCAAAAAAATAAACAGTATGAATCTTGCAAATACAACGAAAATTGATAAAAAACTATTTTCAAAAATGCTGTCACACGGTGTGTCGAAGCGTCCAGTGAGATCATTTTGTGAAATCTGGAGCCGAAGAAATAAAAAGTAGAATTGAAAAAATGGTTTTTTAAGATGATGAACCTGACTTCAAAATCCACAAAATGCAAAAAATTTTAATTTCGTTGTATTCTACTCATCGAGACGAATCCAATGATAATAAATTTGTGGATTCTGGGGAATGAAAATTTCTTGGATTCTGAATTCTGTGGAATCAGAATCCGATTTTTTCGTTTTTTCTGCTGACATCTATTAAGATGACGCTAAGCTTTTTTTCTGTTTTTACAGAATTCGTTTAAATAGCTTCATTATCACAGAATCTAGGTTTTAAGATTTCATATGAAAAACAAGCACACGATAAAAAAATCTCACTGGACAGTTTATAAGGGAGTCGACACACCGTGTGTCATTTAATTACGGCAGAATTTTTTATTGAAAATATAAAACAAGGTTATATTCTTAAAAGTTATTTTTTAATAGCTATTGCAACTTTCAGCAAAGTTATAACACAATTTTAAATGAGTAATTGTTTCTGTTTTTATTTTAATTTTAATTACTTGATATTTAGAGAAAGATTAGTTGATGTCAGGCATAAAAAATAAAACTAAATATTCAAAAACTAAAAACTGCAAGAAACAACCATTTCTGAATATATTTTTTGTAATATTTAAAAATGTTCGCAGGAATTATTGACATAATAAAGATGGTTTTAAATATTCAATGATTCATACAGTTAATTGAAATCAGTTAAGTTGTTTCTGGAAATGAACAAAAAAGATTTTTTTCTTATTTGTTTATTTCCTGGAATCTGCGAATACATATTTTTAATTTTTTTAGTTTAACATTGAAAAAAAGACCTATTTGTAAAAAAACCCCCTTTCGAATTTTAAAGTGAAACATCAGTGAAATAAATATTCAAACAATAAATATTATATCAAAAAGGAATGTTTTCCCCCAAACATTTTATCGTTCAAGATTCAAAGGACAACGTTGAAGAAATAGAAATAAAAAAAACGTAAAAGCGCTGACGAAAGCTTTTGACACAAAAACATAAACAAAAAAATGGCTCTTCGATGTCGTTGCGGGTGTTACGAAAGCATTCAGTTCACACATTTGCATCTTTTTACATATCATAAAAACCGATCTTTAATAAATTTTTGTCTGTTGCATCGTTCAAAAAATAACAACAACAGCTGCAGCAGCATTTTTTTTTTTGAATATTTTAATTACAAAAACAGTAATTTTTTTCCAATTCGCAGAAATAAGAAATAAAATTTGTTGAATTATTAATTTAAGTAAATCCAAGATGATTATTACTTGGCACATTTTTAAAAATAAAATTCAGATTGCGTTTTCTTTTGTCAAATAAATATATTTATGTTATGACATTTTCCTTTAGTTTTTAACTTTAGAAAACAGTATTTTTATTACAATGCTGCCTAGATTTTTGAAGTTTTTTTCTTAGTTAATGCTATAACTTCTTATCTCCTTTTGATACATATTTTTTAACTCTAAGAAATCACAATTTTTTTAAAAACCAATGTACTGAACATGTTTCACACAGTTTTCACAAAGCAATAAAAAAAATATTATAAAGAACAAAAATAATCTGAAAAATGTTGTTTTTAAAACATGTTATGTCAAATAGCAGCGCTTATAAATTATTTGGATTTCAACAAAAGTTATGATATTTCTTTTTCAGTATTTTAGTATATTTTTTCTTTATTTATTTAGAAAAAAATCATATGAAAATACTTAATTAACATTACTTAAGAATAATTTTTTAATGTATTAGTTTAACACAGTCACAAAAATTTTGCAAAAATCACAAATTATCAGTTATTATGACCATTTTGATTATTCAAATTTTCAAAAACTTGGTAAGAGTTTCATAATCAATTATTATTACCACTATTTTGTTGGAGCAAATTAGGAAAATTATAAGTTGATGGTTCAAGTTGCATTGGCTCTAAAGTTGAAGATGTCAATGTAACTTGCGCCTCCATTATTATACCATTGAGAAGTAGAAGAAGAAGGTTGTTGTTGTTGTTCTTGAGACTCATAAATCAAAAATTGTCCATAATTTTGAGGTTGTTGTTCTGATTGATACAATAACATATGGAAGTTACTATTAAATTCAGTATCTGAATGGACGGCACAAAAGTTGTGAGCAAAAGCTGGCTCATAAGTATTGTCATATTGGGAATTATAATAGTAATTATCATGTGGTACAATTTGATCATTGAAAAAAACATCATTAGTAGCACCTGAGTTTTCATAAGTGTAATAAGGTTGTTCAAAATTGTGACAAATTTGAGGGTCTTGATAGAAAGATGCATTAATTTCTTGATTCATTGGAGCATCTTCATTATTATCTTGAGGCATCGTTGTTTCAGATTGTAATTGATTTTTTGATTTTTTATTATTTGCCTCATTTTCTCTATCATCTACTTGTCTTTTTCTTTCTCTTTCAATATCCTCTGCTACAATATCGCCATTATTGTCATCCACTTCCATAGAAACCATTTTATTTTCCAAATATTCTGTCGCCACTTTATCAGCTTCTTCCTTGAACCAGCCAATACATTCCGAACAAAGTTTTGTAACAATTTGAGTTTTCCATTTTCCTGGACATAAAGTTGGAAGGATAAATGGAAGTTTCTTTGGAATTTCAATGCATGAATGAAGACAAGTACATTTAACTTTACTCTTTTCCAATAAACTTTCATATGAAAAAATATTTTCAAATGAATTGTTAATAGAATCGTATATCATTGAAAAGTCCATAACCATCATTTGTGATATTTGTGTAGTTTCACCTTGGCTGCCACATCGGGCACAACAAGAGCATAAATCTCTACCACCACCGGTAGGTATCTCATCAAATTTATATTTAGGTTTTCCTTTATCAGTATATAATCGTCCAGTGTTCCATTTTCGATCAGAAACCAGGATCATTGGAGTTGACAGAGCTTGTTCACGAAGTTCAAAAATTGTTAATGGCTTGGTTCCTTTTTCTTGTTTTGGAGGCATGTAAATTGTTTTAGGAACAAATGGAAGATTTTTAAATGCTGGATTTTGTCGAATATCAAGCTTTAATTGAGTGCTCTGCATTTTGGAATAAATCGAAGGACAAATTTTCCGAAGATTACATTTTTTGGCTTGCAGTCTCTTGAGCGGGAATTTTGATATCATACATGGCAATTCTTGAATATCATTTTGGTCAAAATTTAATTCAGAACAATTTGCAGGTAATCTTTTCCAAAGGGTTTCATGAATATCATTTTTGCAGGTAAAATTATTTTGCTCAAGTTCAATCAAAAAAAGCTTTGGACAATGTTCAAATGCCTTTGGAAGATAGGTCAATTTATTATCATTTAACCATATTTTTTCCAACTTTGGAAGTTCTTCTATTCCTTCTGCAATGCTACTAATTTGGTTGGAAATAAGACAAATATCATAAAGCCTCCGGAGATGCGAAATGTTTCCAACCTCTTGAAGAGAATTGTAAGAAAAATCAATTCGATTTAAACTTGATGGTAGATTTTCCCAATTGATTGAAGTCATTGAAGTATTTTTGATTACCAAAATTGATAATCTTTGCAATAAATTTGGTTCCAAAAATGATGGAATAGCATTCAAGTATAAATTCATTAAAGTCTTTGGAAGTAAAGAGCAATCGAGATTCTAAAATTTTTTACTTTATTTCGGTTTTTTTGCGTGGTTTATCTTAATTTCTGGGTCTTTTGATCAAAACCATTAAAGTGTTGCAGATTTATATCATTACCAATGGATAATTCATTAAGAGATGGTGCCATAATATTCCATGGAAAAGTCTAAAAATTTAAAAAAGGTTGTTTAGAAAAATAATTTTCATGTTTTATGGCATTTTTAAAACAAAATTAAAACACTCTACTAAAAATGTGATTAACAATTGTAAGTCTTTCTTTACAAGTAAGAAGATGATTCGTTTAAAGAAAGAATAAAAGATGGATTGGATGTCGTTCTGATTACGGTACCACTAAAGCTATTATATTTCAATTTTTATTTTTTGATTTTTTTATTTATTCACTCCTAAGCAATTTTAATCACTTATAGAGGGTTTTTAAAACATACAAAAAAATATAGTTAAAAGTTTACAAAAGGTAATATAATGTAAGTGCAATGTAAAATGAAAAATAGAGGAAAAAAGAGATGAAAAACACAGGTTTTTTTAAAGAAATAGTTAAAGTTATCTTCGGTTTGGCATTGGTAAAGGTTATTTTATGTATTTAATTATTTTCCAAGCTGATCAGTTTTTTCTTTGTGACTTTAAAATCGTAGCTTTTACATGAAACAGTAAATCAATCTTATTGCCCTCTCAAATTATAAGCTTTTTACATTTTTGGGTATTGAAAAGCAAAATAGTCAAAGTTGAATTTTTGGAAAATCAATGCGAGATTTCCGCATTTTTTGATTTCCCGAGAATTGCCTAACCCTCTCTCTCTCTCTGGCTAACTCTAACTATTCAAAAAAACTTACATCCAAATCAATATCTCCTACTTGAAGAGTTCTCAAAGTATAATATAATCTTTCAATTCCCGCAGGTAGCAGTTTTATTCAAGTACAAATATTGTATTGAAAAAGGTAAAAAATCCCATGGAAATCCATCATTGTTCAAGTTTTCATTTTCATTAAGAATCAAATATTTCAATGCATTGCATCTTGAAATTCTTTTTGGAATACTTTTAATATTATTTTTGCTCAAATTTAATACTTCTAATTTATTTGGAATCTCCAAGTATTCATCAAATATTTTTTCAGGAGCTTCCGTAATACCACACGAAATCAAAGATAAATGAGTAAGACGACCAATTTCAATTTTACGATTAATAATCATAGGTATCCAACTCTGATAATTTTTCATCATATTTACATTGATCATTTGAACCTTTTCAAGACGATTTGTTTCATAATTTTCGAAATTTATATCACACAAATATACTAAAATTTGCATGCTTTTTAAGATTTTTGGAATATAAAAAAATAAATAAAAGAAAACATACTTGAACTAAATTTAATTTCACGGCATTGTAAATGTTTTTGGGCTGCATTTTTTAAAGTCTCGGGACGAGTACCATTTTCTATCCCTACAAAATTTTTAAGTCATTTTCCTTAAATTATTATGTTTCTAATACAGACAAACAAAAAATTAATTTATGGGTTTACAATTCAAGGTGACTGAAAAAGAAAAACAATTGTTTCATTTTGCTATAAATTTTTATATATCTAAATTAGTGCTTCAATTTTTCATAGCAGAAAAGAACATTTTTTAGCTTTTCAGCTAAATTTATTGTAGTTCTTTTTCTTTTATTAGAATGCATTATGACAAATTAAACACAATAAAATTTAAAAGGAAGAAAAAAGTATAAAAACACTATAAGAAAAAATAAAAGACGTAAAATCAAGGTCCAATTAATGTTATTTTCTTATGACTTTTGCCGGGACTGCAGAAAGGGGACGTAAAATCAAGATTCGACTGTAGTAAAAAAAGTAACTAACATTGATTACGAGCTCTAAATACCTCATTCAAGCGGGAGTGATAATGAGGTTCAGCTGGAACATTTTCGGGACTTCCATTTTCAGGGTGACACAAAGCAGTTATAAAATTATTAAAATATCGTAGTTTTTCATCCAAGTTCTTTGGTATTGCTTGAGGCGGTAAAGGTTTTGTTTTTATAAAATAATTTCGTGATTTTTCTACAAATTCTGAAAGCCCTTCAGAATCTACTGGATTATCACCTAAAAATAATTTTTAAAATAAAAATCAAAAAATAAATAAAAAATTTACGAAATTTGATATTAGTAGAAATGTATAACATATCATAAAATTCTTTTTCATTTATATTTAAGATGCCAGAATCTTGGTTGTTTCGAATCTGTAAACAGATGGGGGCATATATTATATAATAACTATTAAATGTGGCATTTTATTTCCCTTTAAAAAATAGTATAATAAAAATTTTTTGCTTTTTAAGGCCAGATTCACATAACTTTTGAGGATACTGTAATGTTCAAATTTGTGACGTTTGGTTAAAAAGGCACCTACTAAAATGCGGCAGCGGCAACAAATAAAAGGATTCAGAATCCACTTAAACAAAAATTGGCCTCTATTTTCAGAATCAGCATAGAGTTCAGGACACAATCGACAGTAAAAAAAATTTTTTTTTTCGCTGCCGCTGCCGCATTTTAGTAGGTGTCGGTTAAAAACATACAATAATAAAATGAAAGATGGTTTTTTGTGGTTCTAACTGCCTAATAAAGAGAATTTTTCTGAAAAATTTTGACGACTTTATACCCCAGAAATGTTGAAAGCTTATAATTCGACAGTTTAAAATTAATTTCGACGATAATATCCCATTAATTGGAAAAACAGTTTTATTTATCGCAAAAAAAAATAATTAAAAAAGTCTGTTTTGGTAAAAAAATTATCGGAAAATTTCCCCAGATATCAGGTTTTCGGGTGCGCCCGTAAGCTCGTCTGTAAAACACATTTTTAGAACAATATTATTGTAACTTACACATCGAATTTTAACAATAAGATCATATTTAAGATGGGTTTCATAATTATGAATAATAAAATCAAGAGCATCAGTAGATATTTTATTAATTTCTACTGATCCAGGCTAAAAAGAATATTAATATTAATTTTATTGAATAAAATAAAAATATTTATACCACCAATACAACATTAATGATTTGCGGCAGATATTCGCGATAAATAACCATCCGGAACTCATCCTCAATATTACTATTTTTTGTTTTACCGATACAAATTTCTGTTAAGGCTAATTTTTTAGCTGAATTAAATTTATAATTAATTAATTTTTTAGCAGCATTGCTACACTTGTCGTCATCGTAAGTTGCCACAATTGTGCCCAATCCATGAATTTTCATTTTTTACCATCGGCAGCAAAAAGAAGCAAAGAAAAAATAAAAACACTATTATTCGTAATTCTCTCCTTTTGAATGCTCAAAATCAATATATATTTATACTTGCAAAAAGGAAGAGCAGTCAACAAATAAATAAATCACAAAAAGCGATTTTTATCGTGAAATTGGTTTTTTTTTTCTATCGTGTAACAATACAAAAAAAGAACAATGCATTTTTTAGTTTAAAATACTAATATATTTTGAACGCAGAAAAATAAATATTCATTCTTGGTTTATTAAAAAAAGAAAATGGAAGTATAGTTTATGATTTCAAGTTTTCAAGTCATTAATCAATTTGAGCCGTTAATGTTTGACAACTTTTTTGCAAAACATTCAAAGAAGGAAAAAGTGTTGATTGTTATTCTTTCTTTCTTCTTTTCTTTATATTTATATGTTTATTATTATTGTTTCTTTTTTTACACATGATCAAGAAAAAAAACATTAAAAGCTTTCGGGATCAAAAAGCTAAAATGAACACACTTTTTGATCCGAATAGATTTTTGCAATTGTTTCTTTTATAACATTTTTTTGAGAAAACAAAAATTTTCCTTTAGAGCTGTCGAGATGTCATATAAGACGGTAAAATATAAAAGTTTTCAGAAATGGGCCATTTTAACCGAAAAACCTTTCAAATTGTAAATTTTTCCTTACATTTCAAGACCTTACTGGCTTGAACCTTTTATTCTGCAAACTTTTGGAAGGTTTCCTATCAAAACCTTCAAAATTGTAAACTTTCCTTACGTTTTAAAACCTCTTCTGCTAAAACTTTTTAAATTGTAAATTTTCCTTACACTTTAGAACCTTTTCTATGAAAACCTTCTTATAAGTAATTTTTTTTACATTTTGGAACCTTTTCCATTTACAATTTTTCATCATCATTTTTTGTAAATGGAATCGAACCTGAGACCCTCGGGGCAAAAAGCTAATGCGCTCACTACTGAGCTATTGAGGCAACACAGTTTGGGTGATAAAAATGCTAGATCACTCTTGGCCAAAAAACATTGAAATAAAAAATAAAAAAGTATTCATTCTGTTTTTTTAGCAAAGAGTCATCTAGCATTTTCATCACTCAAACTGTGTTGCCTCAATAGCTCAGTAGTGAGCGCGTTAGCTTTTTGCTCCGAGGGTCTCAGGTTCGATATCCAGCCATGGCATTTACAAAAAATGATGATGAAAAATTGTAAATGCACTTTCAAATAAAAAGATTGTATTTAAAAACCTTTCCATTTGTAAATTTTCCTTACAATATGAAAGGTTATCAAAGAAAAGGTTCCAAATTGTAAAAAAAATTTACAAACGAAAAGGTTATCCCAGAAAATGTTTCAACCTGTAAATTTCTCTTACAGTTTGGAAGCGTTTCTGTAAATACCTCTTAAGTCGTAAATTTCAAAAAGGTTTCCAGAAAAAAATTTTTTTTTACAAAAAAAAAGCTTTTTTGTGATTTTTGGTCAAGTTTTGAAAACTTTTATATTTTACCGTCTTATATGTCAGGTGTGGGAGGGGATAAATGACCATGCCGCATTTGATGTGCAGCAAACAGCTTTTTTGATGTGATGGGGTAAATCAGAATGTTGTATCAAGTGATATGTGAACAGTCACTTATCAACCAAAGAATTAATAAACAATAATTAGAAAAACAGCAGCGAACAAATAAATAAATCAAAAATAGCGATTTTTAGCCTGAAATGGTTTTTTCTATCGTGTGAAATCGAACAGGTAAAACAATACATTTTCAGTTTCAAATACTAAAATGTATTGTCTCTTTAGAAATACATTGCAAAATATTTTTAATTTACTAGTTAAATTTTTACGAACTTTAATTTTTTTACCTTGTTTTTCAATTATCCCTTTGCAAAATTGACAAAATAGCTGTTAAATTTTATCCAAAACATGTGTCGTTTTAGGTTGACTAATTGATACATGAATGAGTGAGACGTGATTGACAGCATTCAGACTTCTCATCTTTTATTGCTTTGATCTCTTCTTTTTTTGCTTCGAATCATGGCAGGGTTTTTTTCTGTGGATTCATATTACAAGAAAAACAACGTCAAATTTCTTTTATTTAAAGAAACCCGAAACAAGTTCAAAAATATAAAACAAAGAAATTGACCTCTAAATAATTTTACCAATTAACTTTTATATGTTACATTAATGTTTTTTTCATGATTTTTAAACTTTTAAAAAGCAGTTGAAGTCGTAAAAAAGAAATGCTTTTAATGAAAATGACAAACTTTTTTTTGGCTAAAAAATTCGATCATTGATTCATTTCTTTATGACCCCATTGAACTAAAAGCTCTTTTTTCTTTTTAATATTTTTTTCAAACATTAGTTTCAGTTTCTTTATCGTTCACTTCCCGGGTAATTTTTTTTATTTCTCCTTTTTTTAAAATTTTTCTATATTTTTGTAAATTTTTTTGCTTAAAATAAGAGATAATCGATATAATATACTTTAATACTTTTTTAGTAGATACATCATGTCTGAAGTTAGTGAAGAAATTCGAATTTTATACAATGCTTTTGAGGAAATGCTGCGTACAAAAGATAATCATCTTTCATATTTTAACGATGAAACTTTAAGGCAACATGTTCATACTATTGTAAGTCTAGGGTTGTATCTAACAAAATTGTTTTTCATCCCCGATTACAAAAAATCCCGCTGTAAACTTTCAGTCTTCTTTTACAATTGTTTTTATTTTAGGTTGAACAAAATCAATGCGAAGTTTTACATTCAATGATCAAATCTTTAGCAGTTTATTATTTAAATTGCAACATTTTTATTCCTTTAACGAATTCCATTAATACAGATATGACCAAATTGCTTCAAAGCTTGGATGATTATTATATTGCAATGACGTTTATCTCTGAAATTGTTGAAGAACTAAACAAAGTTTACGTGGAACCAGTGTCAAAAATGGGAGAACAAATTTTAAAAGAACAAATTCAAGCTTTGGAAAATGATGAAATTCGAAATTTGTTGTCAATGATTGTATATAAAATGTAATATTATATTTTTTGTTTTCATTTTCAAACTTTTTTATTTTATATGAGTTTTCATTGATTTTACCGTGTTACTATATTAATAAAATTTTTTTTAAAAATAAAGATAAAAAGGGTTATCACGGAATATTAAAAAAGAACTTTTTATCCATGAATCTTTTATCAAGTATTTTTTATTCTTTGACCAGTCGCAGAAAACGTAATATAAAACAGCAATTTATAAAAAAAATAATATGATTTTCAATGCAGTATTAATTTTTAAATGATTTTCTTACAATTGTTAGACTCATTTTAACTTAAAAACAAAGTAGCCTGTCTTATTGAAATATTTTTAACAGAAAAAAGGAAAACCAAAGAAATGCCCAAAAATCAACTCCTGGGACTACCAAAAAAACTTAAGTTATTTTTCACATTCATTTGTGCATTAATAATTTTGTGGTAAACATTTTAATGCACTGTAAATGTGGTAAGTTTAAATGCTCTCATTTTTTGACAATAGATAAATGCTTTATTTGACCATTACATTATTACATACAGGAAGGACTCTAAGTCCAAGACAAAGATTGCACAGACACAACATTGCTTTTTTTAATTCCATAAAAGTAAAGATAATCATCTCGAATATTTTTACTAACAATCAAAAGTGCAATCGGATTACAAAAGCTGTAGGCATCAGACACGTAATAAAATAAATCGGAAGCAATATTCATAAAAAATGCCGAATCCGCAAAAACGTTACTAATAATGTAATAACCTACAAAAGCAAGTTGCAGTATTAGAAGCACAAAAGCTTGAGTAAAAAGCCGCATATCTTGGACAATTGACATTGAAATATGAGTTCCAGAAGTTTTCAAAAGATATCGATAACGAAAAATTGTAATCATTGCACAGATGAATGTAATGGATGCAGTAGAAAACATCCCAATTGGTGAAATAATATTCCAGAACTGAAATTTCATTTACTTGAAAAAATATCTACAAAAGGACGCTTTTTCAAGATTCTGGACCGAAGCATATTATGGGCAAGAGGGGGGATAAGGGGACATGCTTCCCAAAATTGGATTTTTTTTGCATGGGCAAAAAGGGGTTTCCGGGGCAGGGCAAGGGAGTCATAGCACTGTTAAGGAGAAATTTTTTAATACACTTTAAAAATTTAAATAAATAAATAAATAAATAAATACACTTACAGACTGTGCCCATGTTTCAGCAAAATATGATGCTAAATCCCCATTCTCCAAAACTTCATAAACATAATGTGCTCCAAAAGTTTGTGGGCACTGTGGTATAGCAACAAACGGTAAAATCCAAATCGCACGTCTACCACATTCTGATAAACTGTATTTCTTTTGTTTCATCCCAAAAAATGCAATCCATGCTCGATTAATTGCAATTGAAGCATGAATAAAAGCTTGTTGACATACAGAATAATTTGAGGCAAACCATGAAAGTTGAAGTTGCCATAAATTTGTGATTAACCAAGGCTTAAAAAAATCTATTGATTCAATTTGCCAATAACAATTATCAATAATCGAAATAATATCCGTAATTGAGACAATCAAATATAGCATAAAAAATGAAGATTTATAAATAGATGTTTTATTTCCTTTTCTTCTCATTTGAAATATGAATATTGTTACCGAAATATGAAATGGTGTTAAAGTTAAATAAAAAAATGTTCGAATATAGTTATGTACAGTTAAAACCATATTTTTATAAAAATTCAATGTTTTTACAAAATACAAACTTTTCAAATTTTAGAAAGCAACTTATTTCAAAATCTATTAATATTTCAAAGTATATGGTTATCTAACTGCATCTTACTGACACTTTTGACTTTTGATATGTGCATTATCAAAGGTCAAAAGTTTATATAATTTTATAAAATTTTAAAAAGTCCATTTAAAATAATTATAGTGAAATTGCAGAGTGATAAATATATAGTACCCCATTTCTGCCTACTTAAATGCATCAAAAACAAATAAAAACAACAACATTTTGTAAAGTTTTTCAAAAGCAAACATTTAGGGGCGTAATATTTATTAATTTCAAATGTTTTATTTTAACAACAATATCATTACAACCTTCTTATGACACCATTATTTTACCACAACACAAGGTTATGGTAGATAAATGCACGTAATCGCTTTTTGCCTTTTAAAAATATATATAAAAAAATTACAATTTTTTTATGTAATTTGCAATGTAAAAAACATTAATAAATAATTTATTTCGTGGTACCTAAATAAATTGGCAAAAAAGTCATCAAAGAAGGAGTGGGTGAAATTACTATCCCACAATGTTCCCATTGCAGAGGAAAAGGGGGCGGCCGATTTTGGAGATTAGAAAAAATGCTAAGGACATAGATGCTTTGGGGGTGACTATAGTTACCACAATTAAATTCATTCATAAGTCCAAATAATTCCATTTTTAAAATTTAATTAATATGCCGTTGTTGGAATCGTATGCCCAAACTAAAAATTTAATGCTGGCAATTTCGTTACTTGTCTTTAACATTTTTTGCGATTTTTAATTTGTATAGAAAATTCAAAAAAAAACTGGTGAGAAAGGGAAAAAACGGTCGAATGAGTTTACCTAACTGGTTTTTAGATGAATGATCTTTTTGCAATATAAAAAAACGCGGAAAAAATTGAAATAGTGGTTTATTAGAGATTTTTAAGGTCTTTAACTTCGTCCGACACATTTTTTAATTAGTTACGGTAATGTAAAAATACAAATCAAGACCAATCTAACAGAGAAGAAAACTGTAGGCAGCTGATTCAAGAGCAATGTCAAAATTTTCCAGATACTGTAGTTTCACTTCTTTGTAAAATATGACCTAATAAATATCCTAAAATAATCATTCCATAAAATAATGACGAAGTAGAAATAACCTTTGAATTCTTTTTTCTGCATCACCAATGTTCCAAACTCTTTTCATTTTTAACTCTTGTTTTTCAATGAAACATGTTATCCTTACAGTTGTTTAAATATAATAAAGCATCAAAGCTTAAAAGTTGCAAAAATTGTGGTACATTTTTTTTATGAGTAATAATGACCCCATTTAAAGGTCAAAAAGCAAACAAAAAATAACACATTTTAGGTAAAAAAAAAGAAGTATTGATGTAATATTTTGATTTTTAAAAGTTTTAAATTGCGAACAAATAAAGTATGCCAAAATATGGCAACTAAAAATTCGGTAAAGAAAAAATTCCCCCGTTAGAAATGATTTGGATTTATAATCTGAAAATCCTTTGCGAATTGTAAAAAAATATATTTAAACAAAAAATTTTAAAAAATTTATTTATGACAAGAAACAACAATATTATTTTTGATATTATGTTTTTTGTTAGTAGTCAACGGTGGCATTGAAGAACTATCTTCAACTTCACCAAATTTTAACCGAAAAAGTTTGTAAAAAACTTTTTTAAAAAAATTTCGATATGGTTTTATTAAAATAGACGTTAATAAAATATCAATCAAAGGATAAAGTTTAATTAATAGATTACAGTATAACGGAAACAATGGAGAAGGTAGTTGAATTGCAATAGAAAGGATTAAAAGATTTGACGGAATAAATATAAAAATGAGGACCGCAAGGAATTCAAATTTAAGTAATTGAATAATCATTTGATGTTGCTTTCTATTTTGTTTGGTTTCCTTTGTGCCAATAACCATTTTAATATTTTTATATGTGAAAAAGATGAAAGCCAAAAAACGAGAAATTCCAAAAATTATTAAAAAGATTCGTTGAAAAGTTGCAAGAAATCCAGAGCTAATGAACACAGTAAGTACAGTTGGATATTCTGCAATATCAAGTAGGGCCTGCCAATCAAAAATATTTTTTTGTAAAAAAGCTATTGTATCTTTTTTGCTTAATCGATCACTGGAAAAATTTCCAAATAATGCTGAAAAAGCCATCACAAAATTTGTTAAACATATAAAACCATAGACAACTTTTTCAAAATATGGTGGATGTGAAATTGCCAAATTTGACATAGTAAAATATCTTTGAATTATCATACACAATAATAAATCAATTACAATTAGCATATATAATAATACTGCAACATGTGGACCAATATAACTTAAAGCATTTGTAATCCCAGGAATTTGATAGACTGGAATTATTATTGGTAATGGTAATAGAACAGTAGGCTTATAAAAAGTATTAACAATTTCATACATTATTGACACAGAGAGAAGAGCTAAAACTAAATTTCTAAATGATTTCATTGATGCCGGAGTTTGTGTAATAATTACTACAATTATAATACATGCTAACACAAAATTTGTCATTGAAATATAAAACATTATTAATGCAATTAATTCTGTTGATTCCTTGAAAAATAATTCTGACAAATAATAACGTCGTTCAAAATTATAATTTTCCATGGCAACTTTCTTTAAAGAAATGAAATTTGTTAATAAAAAAATGTGAAAAGTTTATTAACAAATAAAAGAAAAGTTGAGGCGGCTTGGATAATATTTAATGTTAGACATAGTACTTTAGCGCAAATTATACATAATTTAATATTGTAAAAATGTTTTTTCTGGTCGTAAACAATTTATTCATTTGTTACAAGGAAGTACTTTGCTGATTGCTATAAACTCATTACAGCAATCAAAAACTTGTAAATGAATTAAACTAATTTATTAAAAAATATCCAAATAAAATCTAAATTTATTCATTGTCGAATTTTTGATATCGTCATATTAAAATGTGAAAATAATTCAATGTATATCATCCATTCATTGATGTATGCAGCAGACAAAAGGGAAATGAATAATACGCTTGAATTGTAGCATATCAATTGTCATAAAAAAAGAAAATTTATAATAATTAAAAATAGTTTTTTTGTGTTAACTCAAAAACACTCGCTTACGGTTTCCTTTTTATGGAAACGACGATTTTCACTTGAGAACACTATTAAGATTAAACATTTTTACATTTCCACCAAAAAGTTTTGGTTTTGGAACATCTTCATTTTTTATCACAATAATAAACGTGGATAAATGAATGACAAAAACTTTTATTCGTTTTAAAATTGAAAAACTTTATAAGACATTTACAAATAATTCAACAGCATTAAACCTAACAGATTTAATTTAAAAATTTATGCCTAAGAACGATTATGACGTGGAACAATTTGACGAGAAAAAAAAATGACGAAAATTTTTCTTACCTATTGAAAATGATTCTAGATTTTAAAAAAACTATTATTTTTTGGCAGTTTGGACATGTGATGTAACCATAATTGAAACAGGTTTGGGTTTTTGACTATTACGTTGAAACATTTGAATTATAGCTTTTCGATATGGTCTTACAAAATACATAGTTGCAATTGATTCAATACAAGAATATGTAACAAAAAAGCACAATAAAATACAAGTCAAATTTTCAGTATGATGAATTTGAAAACAAATTATCCCAAAAAATATTGTTAATGGAATCAAAATTAAAATTTCTGATAATGTCAACTGTGCCACAGAGCTGATAATAAGGGACCGCTGTTTTTTTGCGATACTTTTAGTTTTGGATGTTCGAATTATGATAATTAAAAAGATAAGCAATAAAATGATTATAACGTTACAAAAAAGAAGTAAACAAAATCCAATGATGAAACCAGTTTTTAACTTTTCAAATGCCATAAAATCTAAGCCTGTAATATGAAAGTATTGAATCATACAAGGATCATATTCAAGTGCCATTCTTTGCATTTCTTCTTTTGTTACAAATAACATCGGATAATGAATATACAAAATCATGCCATATCCAATGAGCGTAGGTATAACACAAATCCATATCCCAATTTTCAGTGAAAACCATTTTGTTAAAGAAGTTGGAAATGCCAAAAGATATCGATTGATTACGGTTGCCATTAAAGCTCCCAACATTGTACAAGCACAAATGAATCCAAATAATGATGCAGCAGCGGTTATTCGATGATTGCCATTTTGAAGAAATCCCAACGGAAATCCGGACATTGCCGGAGGAAAAAATATTGGTTTAACAAAAGCAAAAAAGAATTCCCATGCCATACACCAACATGAATGATTGAAAATTAACCATTTAAAGCCTTTAAGGCTGGAAGATTTTGTAAGAATTATATAAAATTGTAAAGGACTAATTAAAAGACTTAATAATAAAGTACAGTATGAATAATAATAATAAAAATTTAAATAAATTGGTGAAGGAAAAAATGCTTTTGTGCAGTCCATTTTTATTTTGATGCTAAACAAGCAATGATTAAAAAAAATGTCAATAGTCTTTTCCAAATTTAAATTAAAAAATTTCCAGGTGTTTTCTTAAAAAAAAAACGAAAACATAGTTTTTTCTTAAAAATGTGGTAAAAAATTTATTTGTTCGGCTTTGACATTTAACTTATATCAAACATCTCGCAAAATTCCAACATATTCATCAATTTCACTTATATTTTCACCATGTAATTTTGACCAATTTTTAAAACCAATCATTAAAACATTCGGTCGAAGTTTAGTTTTCCCAATCCAGAAGTTTGTAAAAAATTTTGTTTCCCAGAATGAATTGATTGATTTGCAACATTTAAATAAAAGCCCTTAATTTTATTATGGGCTTTTATTTAAACCATTGTTACACAATGGTTTAAACACAAAGGCTTGAAGTTGAGTTTCTTTTTGAAAGAAATGCTCATTTGCTGGATTACATGGGCTATGAAAGAAAGAATTTTGCGTTTGTCTGTTTTTTTAATAATTATTTCTTTATCAAATTTGTTTTATTAAAAACAACAAAGAAAGAAAAAAGAGATCAATGAAAGAACCTTTCTTTTTTGAAAGCTGTAAAAAAAGGTTTTGATAGAGATTAGATTATCATCCAACATTTTAAACAGGTTCAATATTGAGCTCAATGGAGACACATTGTTTTTGGTTTTGACTGTAGTAAAAAATGATTTGCACTCAAAATAAAATAAAAAAAACAAGACAGAGATTATCCCTTATATCTATTTTTTGGTCAAATTTAGACTTAATCTGCATCATTGTTTTTTGAATTACGTAAATTTAGAAAAAAAAAGTTCTTTGGGGATTGATCTTTTGCGTTTTTTAAAGAGCCATCAATATTTTTTGAGTTTAAAAAATACCCGTGAAAGAGGTGTCATTGCAGTAAAGTTTTGTTAAACAAAACATTTTTTTTAAAATTAAAACATTTTTGAAAAATTTTGTGTTTTATTAAATTACACTAAAATATATGTTCCATGGCAATCAAATGCAATGCCAAAAATTAAAAAGATAATTTTTCCCACCATTGGCAAAATGATCCATTGGAAAAAACGAACACTCTCTCAAACACTCACAGAGAACCAACGATGAAAAAAGAAAGAAAGGACAGCAAAAAAAAAGCTGGAAAAAATAATGTTAATTTTTATTTCAATTGTGCCTATCCAAATTCGCATTTGTAATTTGTGAGAACCAGTATAAATAGAAAGAGAATGCACAACTTTCAATCTTTGCTAACAGTTCATTTGCAAAAAAATGACCACTCCAGCAACACCGTCAACAACTGCTGCTGCAGAAGAAATTACAACACCAACAACCACTCAACCTCAAACATTTTTACAACAACCTCAATCAACTCCACCTCCATCAACAACAACAACACCATCTGCAATTTTAACGTCAAATGATGGAACATTTTGTCTTGATTTGACAAGCTTTAATCTATCACCACAAGATCTGGCTACAATTACTTCAGCATTTAATGCAACAATAAATTCTTCAACAACATTTATTTCATCTGCATCATCTTCAACTTTTTCATCTCCTCCAACAACTTCAACAAATAATGTTTCATCATCATTTAATACATCATCAATTACCACCACAGCAGCATCAGCATCCACAACAGCAACACCATCTTCAAAAGAATATGTAATGAAGCAAACACCAAAAGCTCGTCGACAACGTGCAAAACTTTCAATTGTACCAGAAGAAATTTTAATTGCACCTGAAAATGTTCCTGGAACCTTTTTAAATCTTTCTCAAACAGAATTTGATGAAATGGTTAATGATAATGAATCGGCTTTAGCATTTGCTGCAAAAGTTGGCTTAATTCAAAATGCTAGAAAATGTCCAAAATGTGAAAGAGATATGACATTGTGCAAATTTAATAATTCTTGTGGTTATCGAGTAAGTGTAACTTTTTAATATGTGTGCGCTATATTCATTAACTATTTTTCTTATATATGCACGTTGTAAAACCTATTTAATATTCTTCTTTTTAGTGGGTTTGTCGTCGTACCGAAAAAAGTAAACGTTTTACATGCTCTGTTCGTGGAATGAAAAAGGATACAATTCTTGATGATCGATTAGTTGGAATTTTAACAATGCTTCGAATAATGTATTATTTTTCTAAAAATGTTTCGGATTCTGAAATTATTAAGAGTTTGGATATTGGTCATGTACGAAGTGCTCAAACAATTCTTTCAAGACTGCGTGAAATGGTTGATGTTGAAATAAGTAAATTATCAACAGATTCATTGTTAACTGCAGAAGAACTTCGTCAACATTTTATTTTATCTGAAGGAATTGATCATTTTGGTATGGATTTTTTAAAAGGGATACTAATATTGATTGATTTTATAGGTTTTATTCTTTTTTGGGGTACTCGATATAAACCTGAAAAGTCTTCAACACCATCTGATGAAAAGCCTTCATGTAATAATAACAATAATGCCATTCAAAATTCAAATTTCTCGGCTCCGCCACCTTTTGCAATTAAAGAAGAAAATCCAATAACAGAATCAATGGATGCAGCAGAAAAAGAAGTAGAAGAAGAAGCACCACTGCCACCACCTTCTGAAAATGTTGTTAAAAATGAAGAAGAATTATCTTTTACTTGTTCAACTGCAAAAGAAGAAAAAGAGAAAGAAGAAACAAAAGAATATAATTATAATAGTGTTTTTGATTTAAATCAAGAATTAACGTTAAGTGAATCATCTTCTTCTGATGATTCAAGTGGCAGTGATTCTGATTAAAGATTTTGTTTGTTTCATTTAATTGTATAAGTAATAATAATATGTAATAATAATTTTTAATTATGCGGAAATACTTTTATAATATTAGAGGTTTTAGACCTATGTATCTACAGTATATGTAAAAGACTGGAATGGTTTATAAGCATCGGGTTGTGTTGGTTGCTTATGTTGTTAATTGAAAATATGAAATTTATTTATTTTTAACATAAAACACAAATATAATCAGTGTCTTGCTTCGCGCCGCGCTAACGCGCGCCAGACCAGCGCGGCGCGGCGCGTGGCGAGACTTTCCAAAATTTCATGGCGCGGCGCGTGGCGCAGCGCGATATAGGTAAAAAACAGAAAAGCAAGACACTGAATATAATTATTTTACAAATAAAATCGAATCTAAAATGTTTTGTCATTCTGAGACACAATGCCAGCAACAGAGAAATCGAAAAAACTGTGTTTTTTGTTTCCTTTTGATTCAAAAGTTTTGAATCAAAAAGTTTTAAAAAGGAATTTTTAACATTTTTACGCAGACTTTCTTTTTTAAACTAATTATTTATTACCATTAATCGGACTGTTACTCGTTCTTCAACATTTTTATATTTATGCTTGTCACCTAAAACTTTTAAGAATTCTTTTGAATTTTTTATTTTTACTTTGTCCTTCGAAGTTTTTTTTTTGTATTTCTCAGAGGAGATCTCATGCTAAGCCCCATGAGGAAATTGTACCATAGTCCAAAATATTAATTTCTTTTTGTTCTGGTTTTGTCCATTTGGTATATTTTTCTCTTTTATATCCTGGTGAGATCCATGGAATTCGTTTTATCCCCCGTGCACCCGTCCCGCTGGTACCAGTGGCTGCTTAGGAGACTAACCAGGGATCTTCCGGATTTTCATCAAGTCGAACCCGGATCCTTCCGATCGTCATTCCACAGCACTAACCACTCGGACAGTGAGGCGGTAGTTCGGACACTTTGTGCTTTTTGAGATATAACCGTTTGCATCCGTGTATAATTTTCAATACTAAATATAATGTTTTTTTTGTAGAATGTCATCAGAAAGTGATGAACGTGGTTCACTTATCATTGTTGAAGATTGTCGTCCAAATCGTAGCAGAAAAAAATCTTTAGCTACTAAAAATATGTCAAAAATGGATTACAGTAGCTTGGAGATCTATAGTTTTGTTGATGATGAACTTTCACTTCGATATGCAGCAGCAAATTCAAGGCTACCATTTAATCATTTATCTTCTGAAGAGTTGAAATATTTTGCAGATGTTGCCCAATCAAAAACTTTAACAAATATATATCTTTATTTACGAAATCGATGTTTACACATTTGGCATATTGGTCCACAAATTCAGCTAACATATGAAGCATTCAAAGATTATATTAAATCTCCATTTAAAAGTATGTTTAAAACTTATTTCATCTTTTTATATTCATATTTTTAGGTGATTTAAATTTGCTACAACGTATTCATGCATTTCTTGAACGACATTGTTATATTAATTATGGCCTCTTTCATGTAAATGTACGAAAAAGTCCAACAATTCGTCGAAAAATTATTGTTATTGGTGCTGGATATGCTGGTGCAAGGCCTTTTTAAAGGATATGTCTAATTTTTAATCCTATTTTTAGGTTTAATGGCTGCACTTCAACTTAAATACTTTGGATTTGATGTTGTTTTACTTGAAGGTCGTATACGAACTGGAGGTAGAGTAATGACTTATCAAAAACATGATGTTCAAGGTTATGGTGATCTTGGTGGAATGATTGTTAGGGGAATTGGTATGTTCAAAAAGAAAAGAAGCTTAAAAGTTAGGTGAAATTGTGTTTTTTAGTTGGAAATCCAATATCAACAATTGTGCAACAATCTCCAATTCGATTGGTACAAATGGATCAACCATTTCCTATTTATGAAAGATATGGTAAAAAGATTTCCAGTGAAAAAGATATACATATTTATCAAGCATTTGTCACTTTATTGGATACATGTTCATATATTTCAAAAGAACTTAAAATTAATTCTCTCAATGGCAAACCGTTAAGCTTAGGAAAAACACTTGATCTTATTTGCAAGTAAGTATTTTTGTTAGATTACTGTAATCTATTTAATGTATATCTTTAGTCAAATGGAATTACGAGTTCAAGATCGCCTTGCCACTTTTTGGTCAAAACTTCATTCATTTGCAGAAAAGCAGCAAAAAGTTCTTAATGAATGTTATGCTTTGGGAAATGATATTAAAAGATTACAAGCTGAAATTGATAAAGCTATTAAAAATAATGAAGAATATTTATTTGAAATTGATATTAATGAAATTAAAAATATGGCAGAATTAAATCGTCTTCTTGAATTACGATGTTATAGAAGGGATTTAAAAATTGCTATTGAAAAATTTAAAGAAAAAACTGCTGAAATTGATCTTCAAAGGATGCAATACAAAGAAATTCTCAAAATTGAACCATGGTAAGTCTTTTTACGATGTTTGGGAAATGGAATATTGTTGCTTGAGAACTGATTTCTGATTTAAAGTTGATAAATGTAATTTAAAATTTTTAGCCATGTTTATATGAATAGCCATGACAAAGCAATAGTCAATTTTCATAAAGCAAATCTTGAATATAAAAAGGGATGTCCACTTGATAAACTTTCATTAGAATATTGGGATGCTGATGACGAATATGCTACAGTAATTTTATGTTTAATAATAATTATAAAATTTTAGATGGGATTTGGATGGCCCCAATTGCGTGATTATAAATGGACATGGAAAAGTTACAAAAATTATTTCTGAAGCCATTCGTGATATTACAAAGCTATCACATTCTGTAACAAATATTGAAATAATTGATGGTGGTGTTAAGATTAAAGGAATTCAAAAAGAAATTTTTGGTAAACCAGAATTTGAAGAAACTGCTGCAGCTGTTATTTGTACGCTTCCACTTGGAGTTCTTAAATATTCAATAAAAGAATCAAGTGCTGCAAAAGATAATCATATTACATTTACTCCACCGTTACCAAAATGGAAAACAAAAGCAATTAAGAATATGGGTTTTGGTTCGCTGAATAAAGTAATGCTTGTATTTAAAAAACCATTTTGGAAAACAGAAGAACATAAATTTTCTCGAATTTCTTCAACTGCTGAATCTCAAGGTGAATGCTTTCAATTTTTTGTTGTTCCAAAAGAGCCTGTTCTTATTGCAATACTTTCTGGAAAAGCTGCAAATAATGTTGATGATATAAATTTAAAGAAACGTACAATGGATTTTCTTCGTTCAACATTTCCATATTGTCCTAAAGAACCTCTTGAATTTATTGTAACTCGATGGCATAATGATACATTTTCACGTGGATGTTTTAGCTATGTTGGTGTTGATGCACAAGGTAATTTTATTTCGGGAACAGATTTTGGTAGTCTGGTGCTGGGCTGCTTCGATTAAGGTTATTTTACATTTAACCTTTCAGATCGTGATCATGAAGTTCTTGGTGAACCAATTTGTGATGCAGAAGGCATTCCAAGAATATTTTTTGGTGGTGAACATACAATTTCTCGATGGCCTTCAACAGTTCATGGTGCAATGATTTCTGGAATGCGTGAAGCCACTCGAGTTGCAGATACTTTTTATGGAACTCTTCCAATTATTGCACCTGAAATATATGCTTCAATAAATGATACAAAATATGATGAAGATGTAAGAATTGAAGAAGAAAATGAAGAAAGTGATATTGATATCGATTTATCAGATGATGATAAAATAGATGTTGGAACAATTGATGAAAAAGAAGTTGAACAATTACTTTCTTAAATTTCATTAAATGTTTATTATTGTTTTTAATAATTTTTTTAAGTTTTGTTTTTTTCGTTTAATGAAATTTCAAAAGGTTTTATTGGATCTAATTCAAAAATTCACTCAATGTATGTACCAAATTGCATAAATTTAATTTTTGATAAATTATGCAAAAATTTGCATGCATGTTTTTTTGAACATAAAAAGTCTTTAACTCACATTTTCTCTTCTCATTTATTGTCATTTTTTTGACAGAAGAATGTCGTTCAATTTTATGCTTGGAATCTTTATGTTATGTTTTATTGGATTTTCAAGTGGCGCTTCTATTGGTGAATGTCAAGTTGCAACTGGTACAGAAATTGATGGATGTGTTCGACAAAAAACTTCCAAAGGTTTTGAATATGCTTATAATATTCATGATGAATTAATTATTTGGAAGAGAATTGGATGGGCGTTAATGGGTTTTAAAACTTATTGGTTTATGTTTTGTACAAGTGTTGAAGAATGCAAAGATAATGGATTAACTGATTTTTATGGATTAAAACCATTAACCTACATGTAAATTTTTTTGTTGTAATATTTAGATAACTCTCATTTTTTAGAAGATTTAATAGCCTGCGAGCTGGACTTTCAAGAGCTTCAACTGAATTTGTATTTCGATATAATGTTGCAATTATGGAACCACGAATAAAAGTTGATTATATATATCAAATTGATGTAAGCACTTTTAATTTTCCAGCTGCTTGGTATTATTTCAATGATGAAAGATATCTCAAAGTTATATTACAACTTGGTATGTCTTTTTATCCATTTTTTAATTTTAGAATTACTTTTTAAGGCAAAATTGAACCATATAATATTTGGCGGTAAGTTTTATAACCATATATAAATGTGTACAGACTTCTGAAATTTTGCACGCTCCTTTTTCAGAGAAGGATCCTTTGCAAAAAAGAGTTTATAAATTTTGCACGGTCCCCATTTTTGAAGCACAGGGGGCTCTTTGAAATTTTCCTTTTTCGCTGCACACTCATCGCACCCTTTGTCCACGTGTGTACATATATTTTTTTAGTAATGGTACTAGTTTGGTTTTCTTTCGTGATGAACAAGATAGATGTGAAAGTTATCGTCCAAAAGGTAAAGGTTTATGTCTTTTTAGTTAATAGGGTTATATAATCCATTTAGCATTGAAACATGAAAACATTTTAAACTTGAATTTCTTTGTAAATCGAAAATATTCAAAATATTCATATTTTTTCATCAAAAAGGATAATTTTATTTGTTCTTATGTTTTTAAACCAGAAGATTTGGATGTTATGGTAAATTGATTTTCTTTTATTTAAAGGATTATAATAAAACGCTTTTAGTTTAATGAAACTGAGAATGGAGCTCCTAATAATCGAGATCTTCCAGAAATTGAACCAATCAATTTTGTCCTTATTAATAATTTTCCAACACAAAATTATGCTCAAAATTTTTTTTGTCTTGATCCATTATATGGAACTTTTGTCTCATTTTTTTGGAATCATGAACCATCATCACCACGTATGTTTTATTTAAATAATTTAATATATAGTTTATATTTGTCTATTTTTTTAGCTGAAGCACATTATTATTCAATTGATGAAAGTAATCTCAAAAATTTTGAAATGATTGATAAAATAATATTAAAAGATTTTGATATGAATGTTTTGAAAGATATTTTTGAAAATAGATTTGATAAACGTTATTTACCAATATTTGAAAGTTATGGCAAACAAATTTTTATTCGATTTGTATATCCAAAAGAAGATCCAGAAGATAATGATAATCGGACAATCTTTTGGGGATTATGGAAGAATGAAAACGAAAAAGATGTAAAAACGTTTAAAGCAAAAGTAATATGGTCTCCGAGTCAACGTTTAAATGCATATGATATGAATGTTGTATTTCGAGCAAAAAAATCATGGATTCAAAAATTTCGACCTTGTAAGTTAAAATGAATATTTTTTGAAAAAACGAGTATAATTAATTTTGAATTTTAGATGTGCCAAAAACGACTACAAAACCACCGACAACTGTGCCAACAACAGTTTTACCAACAACAACTTCTCCAACAATAGCAACAACTGTGCCAACAACAACAATGCCTCCAGTTCCACCAGGAACTGCGCCATCAAAACGAACTTCTCCATTAAAATCTACATCAATTACCGATTCATCCACGGCATCATCAACTTCAACTTCAACAACATCGTCAAACAATTCTGGAGCAAACAATGATACAAATTCTTCTTATTCTCTTCAAACACTTCCATCACCTGCAGCTTCTCACTCAAAAGATTCTTCAAAGGCTTCTTGTTCTTCATTTGAAGAAAATTTGTGGTGGATTTTAATATTAATTTTTATAATTGATATTATTGAAGTTATTATTCTTGTAATTTTAATTATCTGCAAATTTCGTGGTGCAAAAAAGATGAAAAAAGCAATGGCAAAGAAAAAAGTTGAAAAATCTGGAAAAAAGAAGCCACAATCTTCTGAAACAAAAGAAGTAATGCCAAAAAAGAAGCCACCAAAAATGAAGAAACAAAAGAAATTATCTTTCAAAAAAAGTAAAGATACTGGAAATGATGCAAAGAAAACAGCAACAACAACAACCTTTGATCAAACAAATTATTTTACAGTTAATGACACATTTGAAAAGAATACAAAGTAATAATCATTTTGGTTATTCGTTGTTCTTTTATTTTTTTATGTGTAAAAATAAATTTTATTTATTGTAAACTCCGGAAAATTTTTGTTGAAATTTATTTGTATATATGTTACGCCCAGATCTTAAAACCGTCCAGATCGTAAAACGGACGTCCAGATCTTAAAAGCATATAGTAATAGTAGTATATGTTAATAAAAAAAGTTAATAAGTCAAATGAAAGTAAATCACATAGTTCTAAGTGATACCTATTATAATTTTCTGCACTTACATGGGCCATACAGCTTATTTCAAATCGCTCATAAGACATTTGGTATATGATAAAAATAATAAAATATTGGCTAAAACATGTGTTTAAAATCATAAACTTCATCACAAAAGTATTATAACTTCGAGTTATGCTTTTTATATGCCTAATGTAAGTATTTGTTTTTGAAAATATAGCCATATACTACTAATACTATATGGTTTTAAGATCTGGACGTCCGTTTTAAGATCTGGACGGTTTTAAGATCTATACGTAACATATATACTGTTTTCGCTTCAAGAATTTTTTGCATGGTACTTTGCAGTTTTGCATGAGCGTCAGATTTTCCTTTACATTAAATATGTAAAATTATTTAAAGTGGTAAAATTGTTACCATTTTAAATAATTTTATGGTTACAAAAAGTAGACACTGCTTTTCTTAAAATTTCTTGTTATTAGATTTTATTATATTGCAGGTGAAATTGTAAAATAAAAACATTACCCAAATAAAATTATAACAACTTTTAACTAAAAAAATTTTTACTTAATTTTTGTCAGTCAAAAATAATTTTTTTTTAAATAACAATAATGATATCTCCTATTTTATTTTCTGTATTTCCATTTATTACAATAATTTTTACTACATTTTTGTTAATAATTATTTGGACGAAAACTCCAACTTATATGAAAAGGTATAAATTTTACGTTTTTCAAAATGTATTGTTTGCTTTTATGGCAGAATTGTCATTCTTTCTTTGTCCCTGCATTGTTTTACATCCAATTATTAAACTGGAACCAATTGGTCTTACAAAAAATTTTCATTACAATATTATGTTGACACTTTGTGGCTTTATAGGATGTTGCTATTTGGCAACATTGGATTGTATTATTGCAATGGTATTTGAGCGATATTTTACTTTAAAATCTGGAATAAAATATGAAAAATCCTCCAAAATCCCGTTATACATTTATTACATTTTAATATTTATTGATTTTACAACTTTTGTAGTTGTCATACTTTCTATCTTTGTTAAACCGATAAATGAAATCTTTCGAAATTTTGGTCAAAATGACTCTGAATTATTTCCTGTTTATTATTTTCAATTACCTATATTGGCAATATCTGTCTGCTTTCGTCTAATTTTAACATTTATTGGTTGTTTTTTAAATATCAAAATTTCCCAACTCCTTAAATCTCAACAACAACAACTTTCAACACAACTTCAAAAATCAAATGAAGCATTTCGTCGACTAATTTTTATTCAATTTTTTGGGGTTTTTCTTTTACAATGTTGCCCAATTTTAATGATGATTTCTGTATATTATTTTATTAAGGAACCAAGTGATATACCAAATTATGGGATTATTGTGCTAACGGCTTTTGGATTTTATGACGTTTTATTTACAGCAATTTTTATAAAACCATATCAAAAAGTTATATTTTATCCATTGAAAAAGTTTATAAAAACCATGGTATTAAGATTTGTAAAACCATCAGCTGATGCATCATTATTTACGCTTTAAAATTCATGTACATTTTTATTACAATAAAAAATATAGTTTTGAATTTCGGCAATTTCGACAAAAATAAGTGGAGAAAAAACGTACGTTTTTTGTACAATAACCATCCATATTAATCGATAAAGATGAGTGATAAAAAATGAAAACTAATGAATTTTTTTATTTTTAAGAGCGGTTTTTTGTAAAAAATGATTATTTTCGCAAAATTTTGGGTTTCAAAAAATAAACATCAAATGCGCAGTACAAAAAAGACATAACGTGTTCTGCCATGCCAAATTAGAGGCCAAATTTTTAGGCAAACTGAAAAATGTCACTCGTTCAAACAGGATCACGAACTTAGACGTGATATTGTTGTTTTTGCAACAATTCGTTAGTATAAAGCTGCAATAGTGTCTTCGTTCGCTATGTTTTTTTGATAAGAATCAAAAAATAATATCCAGTTGTTTATGTTTTTTTCTTTTGTTTTAGATGCTTTCTAATGAAATATTCCTGTTCGAACTTCTTTTATTATAGAAGATGAAGCAAAAAACAAACTTTGATAAAGTTTTTAAAACAAATAATTATGTTTTATAAAAAAATCAGCACATTTTAATTTAAATCATTTAAAAAGGACAAAAATAGAGATCAATAAAATTTGGATAAAAATTAAGCTTTTTCCGGTGTGACGCATTGGAAGTATAACGCTATTTTTTCAAAATCGATGAAAAATAAAGCCCCGGTTCAGTGCGACTTTTTCAAAATGCTCCGATTTGGCTGAACCTTTGCATATATATTAATAAGAATCAAAAAACAATAATGTACAGGTTTTTGGTCCATATCAAACCTAGAAACTCTGGGACACGAGCTTGAAAATATCAAATTTTGGGAAAAATGTCGATTTTTGACAGTTTTTTTGATCTTATTAATTAAGTTCAATTCATATCCTTGAATTTTTTTATCTGAAGCACTTTTGGGTATACAAATACACATTTTAAACCCTTAAAAATCAATCTAAATGGGGGGAAGTTCAACTGAACAGGGTCTTCGAAGTTGAAAAAACAACGTTTTAAATCTTTTTCTTGCAATTGTGAAAGTTCTTCCGAATGATCAAAGCCATCTTCGCCGTTTTTCAAAATTAATTATTTAATTGTGTTTTTCTCACGGATCAGTTTTGAAACACTTTTTTTGTTGATACGATCATTGAAAAGCTTCAGCAACAATTACAAATTTTGATCGGTTTTTATTTTTATTCCAAAATTGCAAAAAGTGTAAAAAAATATAAAAACTTTTCTATTCAAAAACAAGGAAAAAAAATAATTAATGTTTATGATAAAAGACATTACAAATAGCTTTTATTAATTTAATTTTTTTGAAAAATTATCAAACACCTCTGAAATTTTTGCAGCAGCTGAAGACCATAGAATTTGAAGTTGAGGTTCAACACATTCTTTGAACTGCTGCATTTCAGTTTGCTCTTCTAAAGATGCCACAGCTAATGCCATTTCAATATCTTTATCATACATGAAATTGAAGCATGAAAATGGAAAGAGATCACAATAAAAACGATTTTGAAAATTTTTATCAAAAGTTTGAATTACAGTTTCAAAATCTTTAAAAATATTTTCACTTTGTTCTGATAAGGCATCAAATTGTTTTAACATGTCTTGTTGGCTAGAAATTATTTTAGGAGAAAAGCTACTTGAATTAAATGAAGAATATTTTGGAAGAGCAAACACAACTTTTTCTGAAATTTCAGCTTCTTTAGTAGCTATCAATTGATCTAATGTTGTTTTTAATTCATTAGGATCGTCAAAGACAATGATAAAAATTTTATCAAATTCTTTTATTTCCGGTGCAAAATTTTGCACACCTGCCAACATTTCTGATGGAGTTTTATTGCTGTCTTGAGGGGTTTTAAGGATAAATCGAATAGAATATTTTTCAATATTTGATAGATATAATATATATGAATCAGCATTGTCATCAACGTAGCATCGGGCAATAAAGTTTTCATTTGTGGTTAACATTGTTTCAAGTTTTTCTTTATCATCAGAATTTTGATAATCAATTAGTTCAAAGTCGAATGGAATTCTTGGAGAGATTTTTGCTTCTTCAAGGGTTGAAAATGCGAGATAATTGATAACAGATAAAATCCATTGTTCAAAGGTACTAGCAACAGGTAAAACAAGCAAAATATTTAAAATGGTTTTTTCAGTATTTGTAATTAAATTTTCTTTTTTCTTTGATAGCACATTGTCATTGATGCAAATGTTATTAGAAAATTGCAAAACGCAGTTCTCCATATCTTTTTCACCAGCATCAGGATTAACTTCAAGATCCACAAAAATCATTGTTTTACCTTCTTCTTTTGACATTTTAAAAAATTTATTGACATCTTTTGATTCACATTTCTTCCAATTACAATAATAAACATAATAATCTTCCAACTTTTTTTCTTTCACAATTTCCGCTACTATTTCACCTTCACCAACGTAGTAAAAATCGTTTCCAGATAAACTTTTTAAAAATGCAATTTTTTCAAAATATCGATTGAATTTTTGAGAAAATTTAACTATCTTCTCTGAACTTAATTCAGGTGTTTTATTTGCCTCAATAATATTACAAAGGTCCTGGGAATCAAGTGCTCCAATTCTAACCTTTTTCAGTGGCTCTTGTAATGCAGCCGCAAGTGTTTTCCGAGCATTTTGAGTTACTGCTACCATTGCAGCAACTTTTTCATTGATATCTGTTGGAACACATTTTTTATATTGATCCAATTGGCCTTTGACTAATAGAACTTTACGCTCCCAGCTATCAAAATAATCAAAAGCTTCGAAAATATCAGATAAAACAATAGGTTTTATACTGCAAAAGACTGGCAATGATTTTATCTGATTTTCTTCGAATTTCAAAGAACTGATTGGAATCATGTGATATGTCAAAGCCGAGCAATTACCATTGTTTTGAATCTTTTCAGGAAACTTTTTTAAATATTCAGAGGCTTCAAAAAGGTTTTTTGGGAGCTCTTCGTTTTCAGCTAATCCATCAATGTAAAAATTTAGTTTAATTTGTTTTAAATCTTCTTTTTGATTTTCGACAGTACCAAAGTCACCATTAGTGAGGGCTTCTAGGGCATTTTGCAAAGTTGATCTTATTTCTTTTTTTGATATTTCATTTTCATGGTGATACTCTCCTTCAAGAACTGCAGTCCCTCCATAAACTACTTCAACAACAGCTGTTGAGCCGTAATCAATTGATACCACCATATGTGTAGCGTTTGTACAGCTTTCAAATATCTCAGGGTGAAACAATTTTAAGTTGTTGAGAGTATTAGACTTAATCTTTTCATGCTAAAAAAAAGATAACACAACATTAAATTTTTCATATTTTCTCTCCCTTTTCTTTGACGTTAGTTTAAAGGAGTTGCCTTATTTGATGATGCATTACGAAGTATTGTAAAAAAAGTGAACAAAACAACGAAAAAAATTTGCTTCTCGAAAAACAAGAAACGAAAGAAAAAAGTTTCTAAAGCTCCACTAAAAATGCAGGATACTTTTTTTCATATTTTTTCATAATTTTGCAATGCATTAACTAACGCATCTCCTTTAAAGCACAAAAACTAACCTTGGTTCTCACACGAAAAACAAGAGCTGCACGAGTTTCGATTCCATTTCTTTCGGAAGTGGTTAAAAACTTTCCGCTGCCATTAATGTCTATTGGAAGACCACATCGAATAGAAGCCTATAATAAAGTGTTAAATTGCAAAATTTAAACTTTTTTAAATATATTTTAAAAAAAAACAAGGGCAAAATAAAATTTTTTGCTGTATAAAAGAGATTAAAAAATAAAATGTTTGTGACCGTTAAAAATGTACACTCTTTAATTTTGATTTTTTCTCCCTTTTTTTCTCGGTCCACGTAAAAAAACATATTTTCTTTCATAAAAACTTACGTGAAGTTCTTTTTCAACTTTAAGAGCAGCAAATTTTTCAAATGTTGACATTTCAGATACTCTGCTAACAGTTGTACTGAAGGCATCGATCGAAAAAGTTTCCATGCCATTGTTTTGACCATACAAATTAGCATCCAAAAAAACATCACTACTAGCATCATAAAGTTGACCTAATTTAGCTTTACGGCCTAAAGCTTGACGAGTAATTTCAGTCATACTTTTTTAGAGTTGTGTTTGGAAACAAATAATGTACACAAACGAAAAAAAGTAAAATAATTCAGATTTTTATTTGCGCTTTTTATCAGTTCTAATAAGAGGTAAAAAGGGGAAAAAAGTACACCTTTTGGTGTCCTTTGTACCATAAATCAAACTAAAAATTTTATTGATAAGCATTAATGCAAAATTGTGTGCTACACAAACAAAAATCTTTCATTATTTAACCTTAAAAGAGCATCGGAGTTTAGCAAATAATTTTTCGTAGCACACATGGCTGGAATGAAAAATGATAGCATGAGACTTAAAAAAAGAAAAGAAAAGAAACTTAACTTTACATGGGCACTCCCTTATCCTCAAATCTTTATTGTCAATCATCAAAATTTTTTTGGCAATACTGAAATGATAAGCATTTTTTAGAAGAACAAATGTCATTTAAGTAAAAAAGAACCCACAGGAATTGGAAAGGGATCTTACATTAGTGTTCTACTGAAACCCAATAAATAACGAATCTTCTGGAAGTTGTTTTTATTGCATTTTTAAAAGTTTTTTTTAAAAGAAGCATTTCCAACAATAGCAACAACAAAATATTATCCTAAAAAAATATAAATGCAATTTGATTAGAAATTAAAAAGATCCACTAATCTAATCAAAACAAAAAATATTTCACCACTTTTTTGTCAAAAATCCTTTTTTGTACTGTTCTTTCCATTTAAATTCCATTTAATTATCAAAATCTTGAAAACATTAAAAAAACAAAAGTTTAACTGCTTGAAAATTTAATCAATAAAAGATGGATTTTCAAAATTCTTAATTGCAACAAAGTAGCAGAAAAAAGTTTGTTTCTTTGCTTTTTTACCTCTTTGAAAATGCAGCTCTGAGATTTTGATTTAAAAAATGACATGTGCTTAAAGCATTTGTTACTTTCTCACTCACTCATCAAAAAAATAAATCAAAAATAAACTTTTTCGCATTTCACTGATTCGTTGTGTTTTAATTTTTTCCTTCAAAAAAATAAAAAAAACATGGATTTTTCAAGTAAATGTTGCGGTATTCATATAAAAGTAAGTACTGTTTTTTTTAAAACAAAATTTTGACATTCTTTTTTAGAAATTAGCCAGAGCCGTTGCAATTGTTGGAGCAATTTTGTCATGTATTTCATTTTGTTTAATCATATTTTCATGGAATTATCTTCCCATGACTATTTCCCTTCTTTTAGCTTTTGTATTAGCGCTGATTGGATTGCGAAAAATAAATCCAAAGTATTTGTTGATAGCTATTGCCATTTTGGTATGTTTAGTTTATGTAACTTTTTTGTTTTTTTTTTCTTGTTTATACTTAATATTTATCGCAGAATTGAGGTTCTGTTATTTTTGGGGATTTTTCTTTAGGGGGATTGAAATTTTAGGGATATAAATTTTGGAGAATTTTTCGAGGATTTTATTTTTAGGGATCCAATTTTTTGGGATATCACTTTCGGGGGACTTCGATCGTAAATGCCAGAGTTACTGTTTGAATTTCAAATTTTTTGTATATTTTAATTCTCCACGTCTCAAATATTCATAATCTGAAATAGTTATGGATTCAATTAACCCCAGCTTTTGCAAAAATAAAACCACAAAAAAGATCCACAGACTAAAATCCTCATAAAAAATCGCCCAAAAAGCGAGTCTTTGAAAACAATCATTTGAATAAAAATCCTTAAAAATGGCGCCACTAATTTCGGCGATGCTTAAAATTACACTTTTGAATTCAGCTTGTTATTATAATTAATAAATACTAAGATCAGTACATTTTAAGGGAATTAACATTTTTGTTGCGGTTTTACTTTTGATTAATGCAATTTGGATTGGAATTACAGTACCACAAGAATATGTTAAAAATTATCGTCAACAACAATTTTATATTAATTTGGGCAGTGCTGAAAAAGGTATTGCGTTTATAGTAAATACAGTTTAAATGATCCCCCTTAAACACCGTATATTTTAGAACTCCAAACTTCATATTTCGTTTACGCAAGCTTTCTTGCTGTGGTTTCCGCAATATTAACTTTTTCATTCGTCATTTTTTACAAAGCTCGAAATTATATGTTACAAAATCCTGGACGATGTTAATGGCTTTTTAAATCATGACAGACGTCATTTTATTTTGTACACCAATTTCATTATGTTTCAATTAAAAATCACTTTTAAGTTTTACAAAAAAGGTGGTAGATATAAACAATTATTTTTTTTGCAACATATTTTAGACCGAAAATTCATTTTTGCTGTTTTTTAAATTTTTTGATTTTTTTTGCTTAATGTTTTATGAATTAAACACTATAGTTGAACCTCCATTTTATGACTTTCAAGGGACAGCTAAAAAAAGACGCAAGATTGAGGTTCAAGGTATTTTGGCTAATTTCTTACAAACTTTTTATTAAAAGCAATTAATAAACATAAACAATAACGTATTAAACAACTAGCAACAAATCCATCAATTTTGGCAATCTAGCTAAAGAGATAGCCTTTTCCTAAAATAAAAATAAGAAAAACGGAATATCATTCAAAATATACTTTCATTTTATTTCGTAATACTGTTCCAGCTTTAGCACGAACTATAATAGATTTACATTTTTCATCATCACTGAAAGCAACTTTTAAAAACGTTGCTGATGCTGGATTTTGGACAGGACTTATTTTCTTCCAATCTTTAACAAATTCGTAAAAATAAGTATATTACTATAGTTTCAGAAAAAAAAAGTACTTACGGATAAAAGATCTTAATATGATTCATTACGATCGAATCATCATTGGTTTTAAAAGCTGTTGATATGCTTTTGGTAGCTACTATTTTTGTCAAAAAATAAATGTTTTTAACTGTATTTCTTTAAACCTGAAAACAAACCTTTTGAAATTGCTTTATCAATTTAGGGGGCATATTTGATTGTTCCATGGCAAAAGAGATAACTTTTTGCCCCTTTTCTGATGACTATGCTTCAAATGAATTAATAAAAATAAAAATAAATTAATTTAAAAAAATATATACATAAAATATTCAAAAAAAACTTTCACTGTCTTGCTTAAATAATTCATTTCATTTTTTCTTAGACAACCGATTGAGAGAAAAAAAGTATTATTAACCTTATAAAAATTATGGCATTTTTTAAGATTATTGATCGTTATAGAAATAAAAATCAAAGAAAAAATACGGGATTGCTGCCATCATTTACAAAATATTGATCACTAGTTTATGCTGCAGCAACGATAAAAAACTGCAAAAAAAAAACCAAATAAGACACCTTTTTTGACTATTTTTAGTTTTTTGTTCGGTTTTTAAAGTCTAAAAAGAAGATTTAAAAAATATTTTTTCAATCTCTTTGGCCTAAAAAGAACGATTGTGTTTCTTTCAAACAAAAAATGCATAAACAAAAACGGAAAGAATATAATTGTTTGAAGAATTGACAAATTTAACAGTAAAAGAGAAGTAAAGTATTAAAATAAAATAAATTGACATTGTTATAGAATTCCTGTGTACTTAAAGTTTTTTACGTCAGACCTGATATTTTGTTGATGATAATGAAAGAGGATTATAAAATGGAAGTTTGACTAAAATATTTATCCTTTTCTGGAATCCCCGCCTGTCGCCGGGAATTCCTAGAATTCAAGTCAAACGTAGAAATGTCCTCTAAATTTTAAGTATTTTTTTTAAGCAAGCTCTTTTTTGGCTTGCCGAAAAAAACGATGACAGTGATAAATTTAAAGATGCATAAAAACTGAAAAGAATATAAAAAAATTGGATTTTTTTGTTTTAAAAAGTGTGCTGTTAAAACATTTGTACACTATTTTTGTACTTGAAAACCATATAGTAACAAACACCCCTTTTGAAACCCACGTGATTAACTTTTTTTTTTACTTTCTGTATCTTTTTTTGACTGATTGCTGCAGCAAATTTTGTAAAAAAAAACATTTTTAAAAAAATAATTCTTTTTTTAAAAAGTTTTATTTGCCAAGAATTACTAGTACTACACGATTCCGTTTTTCTTGATCACAAAATTCAAAACATTGGTATCATGATAACAGAAAAGCCAAAAAATTTTTTATGATTTTACATTTTTTAGTGATAAATTTTTTTGAAAATTATAAATTCCATTTATATATTATTATTGATTTTCGGAAGTACATCCCACCCAGTTAATTTATTGGCATACGATAAAGTCAAAAAGTCAGTTCAAAATAATTTTTTTGGGTAAAAAATCAATAAATAGCTGTAACAAATTTAAAAGAGCTATTTATCAACGAGAAAGTGTTAAAATCTAAAAGTTATATGTGTTCTTCTTTTAAAAATTCAGTGTTGTTATTTTTTGTTGGCGAGTCAAATCATTTTATAGTCAATAAATTTTATTTACAGTCAAACGATGACAATTCATATTGGAGCTACCCCTTATCATGGAAGACTTTTATATTATGATGACAAAAGAAAAATGACAATGCACAAAAGGACTGAAGAATGTAAGTTTTTGGAATCCTTTTCATTTTCTGTTTTATTCAACATTTTCAATTTTTATTAATTTTTTTAGTTTTTAACGAAACTGAAAAAATCAGTTTAATGTATGAAAAAATCAAACTCTTTGCTGGAAAATTCTTTGCTGAACATGAACTTGGATATGCATGTATTTATTTACATTATGATAACAAAGAATTTCATCAAAAAGTTATTGAAGAGGGATTAAAGGCTGGCTTTAAGAAAGTTGAAATTGTTTGCAGAGATAGAACAATTGATTGTTTGAATGCAATGTCAAAAGTTGATTACAAGCCAGAAAATGGAAATGTGATTTGGATAAAATGGGAAGGATTTTTTTATTTGTGGCAAATTATGGATGGAAAGGCAAAATATTTTAATTGTTCACAAATTAATACGTCAAAAATGTGTGATTTGGAAGAAGCTTTAAATAAAACTGAATCAAAAAAGGGACCGGATGTTGTGATTTATGACGAATATCCAAATGAAGCAATGATTAAAAAAATATCAGAAAATTGTCAATTTTTTGCATTCGATTATGAATCATCTGACATTGGAGCTCTTTTAAAAGCTCGATTATTAGCTGGTGATCCGGATTTGGAACATATTCAAGTTTTCAATATTAAAGAACCTTAGAGAAGCTGCATTTGTTGATGCATTGAGAAAAAAGGGGGAAAATTAAAAAAATGTTTTCTGGTATTTTTAATGCAGTTAAGAAATTTTTTTCGTTTTCTGTTTTTTTAATGGAGAAATTTTTTTTGTTTCTTTTTACAATATTTCTCAATGCATTAACAGACGCAGCAGCAACTCCTTTAATAAATAGAAATGGAAGTGAAGTGAATAATGTGAATGAAACAAAAACAAGTGTATTTTTTCTTATTCAATTTTTACTAAATAGTTTTATTTTTTTATTTTTTTGGTGTTATTTGCAGTGGTTATATTTTAATTGTAGTTTTTGTTCTTAAATCCAAAAAAGTAAATAAACAATTTAAAATAGTTATTATAAAATGGAAACACAAAAACACCTTCACTAAATTATAAAAAAGAAGACAAACATTAAATGAATCATTCAATATATATAGTTTAATCGTTCTCTATAAATGCAGCAGCTGTTTGGTGTTTATATTTTTATTCTTTCACAAATGCTTTTGTCAAAAAAAAACTTTTCATGTCTCACAACATTTTATATTAGCTTTTTGTCATGTTTTGGAAACATGCCAAAACATGAAAAAGTGAATGTAAGCATTCGGTTGTATTCTTCAATTATTATACCACCAAATGAAACATGCCAAAAATTGAATGAAAGTTTTAGCACCCCTCTCATACATGTTCAACAAAAAGCTACTTATGAAAATGTTATTGTGCTAATTTTTGTTCTGCTATCGATAAATTGTCAGATAAATTTTCCATTGGAAAAAAATACTTATCTTTTTTCAAAAAAATTTGGGAAGCCGAACTTTCGTCAAATAATTTTTTAAATTAATTAATTTCTCTCAAAGATGCGTTAAAAGTTTTTTGGTTTTGAAAATGCCAAATATTTTTACTTTAAATACATGTTTTCTGTTTAAATCTACTCCAATAAAAAAGTTGATTTAAGGGGATCTCAAAGAAAGGCATTTTTGTCAAGTAAAAATGGGTTTTTATCCAGAAATAATTGTTCAAAAATATTTGTGTCCAAGATATTTTTCAATGATAGACATTTATGTGACTTAATTAACAAGATAAAAACGACTATAATCAAAACAGTTGTTTTTATCTTTGGATTAACTCTGTTTTTTATGCAATTTCAAGATCTCTCAGGTTTTGCAAGCAAACAAACAACAGTTGGTTTAATTAAATTATTTATCTATAAATACTCACATTTATTTCTCTATAAATCCATTTTTATTCTCATTTTTAGCCGTGATATCAGAAGAAGAAGAAGAATGTCTGAAGTTGTTAGAGATTGGGATATGCACAAAGCAGAATTTGTTGATTTTAATACTGGTAATGGATGTGGAACTGTACGATTACCGGAAATTTGTCGACTTATTATTAATACTTTAATATTTGATCGATTAAAATATATTATGCAATTAGGTTTAACTCACTACGTTTTTCCTGGTGCAACTCATACTCGATTTGTTCATTCAATTTCGTAAGTTTCATTTAAGGTTACATTTGGTGATTTTGACGGCAACGATTTCGATTCCAGATTTGGTGTAGCAAAAAAAAATTAAAAACATGTACAGTAGGATAAAAATGATCCCTCTCTTAAAATATATATCCTATCGTAAATCTGAACAGATTTTTAACTTCATTTTTTAAAAATTATTTTAAAAAGTTCTATTATTAACTCCCACAAAATCATAAGTTCTAAATCCCAACCCGCTTTTTTCAATCTGACCCGAAAATTCGATTTCATTAAAGAAAAACGGTCTGATTAATTTTTCGTCAAATGTTAAATTTTTTATAACGGAAGAAAAATGATACAAAAGCAAAAAATCACTGGGTTCGGATTAGTGAAGACTACTCCAAAGTTGAAGTTGCAACAACACCGATTTTGATATTAAAACATCATTTAAAAAGGCTCTCAAATTTAACCGTTTCAAATTAACTTTTAGAACGGCATATTACGCTTTTGAACTTGCAAAAGTAATTCAATTACATCATCCTGATCTTATAACAGGTTCTGAAACGCTTTGTATAACTTTAGCCGCACTTTGTCATGACTTAGGTCATGTACCCTATTCTCATTTATTTGAAGATGTTTTGCCTTTACAAAATGGTGATAAAAAGTTCAAAGTTAGTTTTTCAATTCTTTTGTTTCTTTGATATTTATTTACTTATACTTTTTAGCATGAAGAAATGTCGGTGAAACTTTTTGAAAAAATTCTTGCTGAATATCCTGATACCCGAAAAGGCTTAAAAAAGTATTTAAGTGATGAACATATTAAATTTATTTGTGATTTAATTAATCCTCCAAAAAATTTACCAAAAGATGATGAAGAATGGAATTTGTATGGCAATCGAGATAAAGCATTTCTTTTTGGGATTGTCAGTAATCCCCTGAATGGATTAGATGTTGATAAATTTGAATATATGTTACGGGATGCTGATTGTTCAGGTGTTAATATTGCATTTGATAAAGTAAGGCAGATGAAGAAGAAAAATCAGAGCAAGAAAAAAAGGGAACATACGCATTGCTTCTTTTCTCTGGCTGGCAGCGATGTCTTTTTTCTGCTCTTATTTATAAAAAGTTTGTGGGAGCTGCTGCGACTTCCTCTTTTTTTTAAAAGAATGTAAAAAGGGCTGCCGAATGGAGTTCTCCTGAGAAAACCCTCAAAATCTTGTAGAAATTTTTTAATTAAGCGATATTTTTACGGGAGATTATTTTTAAAAATCGAAAAAATTTGTACAGAAACACTTTAAAATGTCAAAAATTCATTATTTTTTGCCTTTATAAATATGATAGTTAAAAAGAGGAGTAAGAAAAAATCCCCTGCAAATTCTTTTTTTCGAAAAATGGGAGATCTGCAGGAGATCTTTTGGAAGATATACCGGGGATTTTCGATTATCTCCTGGTATATTTCCATATCGCCTTATTGATTCGCATCAAAATTCTATAAAATCATTTCTTTAAAATTAAAATTATTTCAAAATTTTAGGAAATTATTTTGAGAGTCATTTCAAGCGCTCGTATTCATCACCATGTTAATTATGGCTTTAATTGGATTGCATTCAGTGAAAAGCATTTATGTAATGTACGCCAAATTTTTGAAACCCGTAAACGTTTATATAACATTGTTTGCTATCATCGGATGAAAGAAATTATTGATGATACGTAAGTTCAAACATCTTCTTCTGATATCGCGAAAAATTCTGACACCAATTTAATTTCTTACAGAGTAAAAGAAGCTTTGAAATTAGCTGGACCACATATGTATTTTGAGAATAATGCTGGTAAAATTTTTTCAATGATGAAATGCCCATCTGATCCTGATGCATATTTGCAATTAAATGACAATATTTTCAATACGGTATAAGAATTTATTTGTGGACTCTTTATTTATATTTTATATTTTACAGATTTTACACTCAAAAGAAAAAGTATTTGAACCGGCAAGAAATTTATTGAAAACAGTTGTTACTCGTCGTGTTCCAAAAATTATTGCGAAATTTGATTCACTTAAAGCAGAGGTAATTTATTAAAAAAAACTTCTTTATTACACTGTGGTACCTTGCTTACTTTTTTAAAGCAGCATATTTATGATAGAATATCGTGTCACCACTAGAAAGTTAAAAAAAGACTCAAGTTTTCATAAAATCTTGGAATACCGCTAAAAATGTAAAAAACTAGAACGAATTAAAATTCCAATATCTTTGCAACAAATTTTTAGATTTTTTAGATCAGAAACCTTTTTTTTGACTCTTAGTTGCTACTATTTAATGCAGAAATCGATTTATTTAAAAAATATAGCGCTTTTCAAATTCTTTTTTTTTTGCTTCCATGGAAGCGTTCGATACACCGTATCCTGTTTATATGTACATTTTTTAGCAAGGTCCTGCTGAAATTGCATCACATTTAAGAAAAACGTTATCTGAAATAACCCTCAAAAGCTGCTACAAATCTTCTTCTTCTGAATCATATTTCAAAGTTATCACTGAAACTTATCATGCTGGAAAAGGAAATGTAAATCCAATTCCAAAAGTTTTGTTTTATCCGAGAAACAAGGATTTGGATGCGTTTGTTTATTCGGCTGATCATGGCTTAGAATCAATGTCAACCATTTTTATTTACGGTCCGTATGAATGCAGTGACGATGATGCAAAATATGCATTTGGAAAGTTAAAAAACTTTGCCGAAAAACGAACAATTGTTCCTCCCATTAACATGTTTAAACCAAGCATAAAAGTTTAATAATATGTATTTATTCAATCCTTCTCGATTCAAAAATATTCATTATTTTTTTTGTATTCTGTAATCTTAGTTGCAACAATATTTATAACATTTGATTGTTTGTTAGTTTTTAATAAATAAATCTGCTACAATAAAGCACAAGAATTAAAAGGAAGAGAATAAACCCTTTTCCTTACATTGAGTAACTTTATCATTATTTTAAAAAGCAAATATGTCGATATTTTATCTTTCGGCCCTGTTAAAAAAAGAGATTTAATTTCTAATCAATAAAAAACAGAAATATGAAAAGCAAAGAATTTTTGATTTTATTTTTTAAAACAAAAAATAAATTCATTAAAAAATTAAAAATTGTGATTTTAATCAGCCTTTTTTCGAAATTTATAAAAAAGTTTGTATTTGAAAAAAGAAACAACAAAAATAAAAAACATCAAAAAATCAATCCTTGATTATTTCAGTTTTTTTACATGCACTAATTTTACTAAACGAAGCTGAAAAAAATGCGTTATAGACATTTCCAAGAAAAGCTGAAAATCAATTTTTTAAAGATAACATCGTATTTTACGATATGCGTCAAATTCATAAGAAATCTTTCTTAAAAAACTTTTTTGATGAATTTATTTATTGTAAAACGAAATTAAACTGGCCACAACAATTTTAACATTTTTTATATACGGTTGCAACAGAATTGGTATTTTCATTAATTTTACCATCAACTAAATTTTCAAATATTGTACATTTCCCATTATTTTTTGGTTCATACATATATCCAGTACATTTTAGAAAACCATGAATTACTCTGCATACTTCTTGACATATTTTCTGAGATCCATAATATCCTACAAATCTTCCGTTTTCTGCTGCAGAAGGTGTATCAGCAGCAGATGATAGAAGCTGAAATCCTTCTTTGCTGCATTCTGCATTTTTTGATGAATTTGTAGTTGTTGTTGTATCAATTTTTCCATCAGAGTTTTTTACAGATTTTGTATTAGCAGCGTTTGTGGATTCAACATTTTTTGATGCTTCAGATGATACAAAAAGAGATAAAAAAATCTTTTTTCTTACTTTCACAATAAATTGTTTCTCGTAGTTGATTAAATAAATCATCATCTTGATGCCAAAATCCATCAGTACCACAGTTCATCGTTATTGATATCGGAGTATATCCTGTTGTAATAGAAAATGCATCATATGTGGTTGGCGGCTTATCAGTATTTACGATTGTCAGTGATAAGTAAAGATTATCTTTACTTGATAAAATTGTACCTTTTGGAGAATAATATTCTGAACACGTTATATTGACTTGTTGAATATTTTTATCCGTAAAATAAACAAATGTGGCATTTGCTTTTTCCATATCTTTTGTGTAACTTGGACCATTTTTTAGCGGCTTACAATTACTATTATTGCTTGGAGAAGTTGTAAAAGCTGTTGAAAATTTAATGGATGAAAGTGTTAATAACCAAAAGATGGATGTGAAGGTTTTACTATTTGTTGACTTTAATAATTCAAAAATATTCATTCCAAAAAATTCTTTTTGCAACACCAGGATCAAATACAGATTTTGAGCAGTTATTGTTGTTGCAGTATAATTTTTTAACTAATAATTTGAAGCATTATGTATACTTTTTTCGAATAATGTCTTTAAAAATTGTTAGTTATAATAAAAAAAAGATTACAATTATTTATCGTTTTTTTCCAAATCCGATTAAAGGATTGTATAAAAATAGTTTGTCTATCAAAAATATTTGTTAATCTGAGCTACATAAATTGTACACTTCGGTTTCTGATCCCTTCATCACGTTTTTTTTAGACAAATTAAATAGATGTATTAATAAAGCCTTTTGTTGCATTAAAGGAGGCGGATGTTTAAATCCATTTTTCAAAAAAGAAGGATTTAACGATACTCGATTCTTAGATATTCATGATCAGGCAAACTCTTGAAACGAAATTGTAAAAAATAAATACATTTTCGTTTCAAGAGTTTGCCCGATCACGAATATCGAAAATCACGGTGTGTCGAAGCGTCCAGTGAGATTTTTTTATCGTGTGCTTGTTTTTCATATTAAAACTTAAAACCTAGATTCTGAGATAATGAAGCTATTTAAACGAATTCTGTAAAAACAGAAAAAAAGCTTAGCATCATCTTAATAGATTTCAGCACAAAAATCGAAAAAATCGGATTCTGATTCCACAGGATTCAGAATCCAAGAAATTTTTATTCTCCAGAATCCACAAATTTATTACCATTGGATTCGTCTCGATGAGTAGAATACAATGGAATAAAAATTTTTTGCATTTTACCGATTCTTAAGTCAGGTTCATCATCTTAAAAAACCATTTTTTCAGTTTAACTCTTTATTTCTTCGGCTCCAGAATCCACAAAATGTAAAAAAATTTTATTCCATTGTATTCTACTCATCGAGACGAATCCAATGGTAATAAATTTGTGGATTCTGGAGAATAAAAATTTCTTGGATTCTGAATTCTGTGGAATCAGAATCCGATTTTTTCGATTTTTGTGCTGACATCTATTAAGATGATGCTAAGCTTTTTTTCTGTTTTTACAGAATTCGTTTAAATAGCTTCATTATCTCAGAATCTAGGTTTTAAGTTTTAATATGAAAAACAAGCACACGATAAAAAAATCTCACTGGACAGTTTATAAGGGAGTCGACACACCGTGAAAATGCGAGTATTGCGATATCCTTCTTTCTTGGAAAATGGATCAAAACATTCGCCCCGTCTAATTCGAATATTTGTTATAATTTTTGTAAAAATTTGTTTTTTCTTGGAAAAACGAAACATTTAATTGAAAAATCTGTTTATAATTTTCGTGTCAACTTACAAAAAAAATTGTGAATAAAAAATAAGAGCAACCCCCTTAATTTTTTTTATATAAAAGCCACAGACATTTTTTCCAGCTGTCAAATAATTTTATTTTGTTTTAACTTTTAAAGGCTTTATGAAAATATATATATTATAGCTACCAATAAAAGTTTAAATCTTAATTATATTTATGGAATAGAAAGAAAATGCATTAGTGTTTTTATAAATATTATACTTTTTTTTGACGTTTTTGGAATACTTCGAATCAGAATGTCAATTTTTGCAGATTTCTCCCATTTACTATCGTTAATTTATATCATTCCAACATTTATCCTAATTTTTATTATAATATATATCATAAATTTCAGTCAACATAAAAAACAATTTTCTGCTTCCTTTTTTAAAATTCTAACAGTTTTTTCAATAAATGAAATGATGCGATGGTTTGGAGTACTTTTTGTTGCCCGGCTAACAGATATCCCAATATTACATCCATGGCTAAAAACGCTACCAGAAGAAAGTATACTGTATCCAATAATCTATATTGTGTATTTTTCAACGATATATGCCACGGCATTTTATACTTTTTTATTAGCTTTTAATCGAATCTCCATTTTTTTCCTTCAAGCAAAATACACGCAATTTCTTTCAATTTGTGTGGTAGGACCTTTAATAATGGTATGGAATTTTCCATTTCTTGAAATTAAAAATCTTCCTGGGCAAAATGGTTATATTTTTCATGTAATTCCAACCAATACAGCTTTCACTTTGTGGTGGCAAAGAAATGTAATAACTTTGGTTGTGGGATTTATTTTATTGACAACAGTGTTTTTTATGAATTGTTATATTTTGTATCGATTGTTGAGACGGAGATATTACGATAAAAATGAAAAACAATTTTTTACATTTCAAGATATTTCAATGTTTATTTATTCGCTGATATTGTATTTTTTGTCTTTAATTATTTGTATTTCACAGGTTAGAAAGAGGTCACGTAAAAAGTTGAATCATATTAGGGGTATGCACAAACGCATTTTCAACAGTTTTATTTTTTCTTTTTGCTAAATTTTCGTTTCGAGAGTTTTTTCTCACGACACAAACGATCTTATAGATATTGGTTGAGAATGTTTCAACTTAGAAAATCAAGTATATATAAGTTTTAAAAGGTACTCTTTTATGTTTAAACATTAAATACCCTATAGTAAGCAATGTGGAATAGTCAGATTTTTATAATATATCAAAATATTGAAGAAAATTGCGATTTTAGTGAAAAAGCGGAAATTGTATACTTCAGTATTTTTCAAAGTACATAAAAGTGCACACGAGTGCACGTTAACCCTTTAATCCAGTTATTGGTCATATATATGCGGATATTTATGCAAAATCTTGACTACCCACGGATTCTCACAAAAAAGTTCTAGGTCAAAGTTTTCATCAAGCAGTTATTGTGTTGAATATTATCAGCCGAGAAACCATTAAAATAAGACAGTTGCTATTCCCAAACATCAATAAGGGTTTATTAAACATCACTAAAATATATAAAATGGTAAATTAATAAAATTTAATATATAAACTCACTAAATTATATATGCAGACCATACCAAAGTTACCATTTTCGATTACCACAACGCATAAATTCAATTTTTGGTGTTCCTGACGGTTGGGATAGATGCTGTAGATGATGTAGATAGTTGAGAGATCATTAAAAAATACATAAGACAAAGTTCAGATAATTTAATTGGAGATGTTTAATAAAAATAGCAGCCGATGCTTTTGCAAACAACAAATCTTTTGCGAGTTTTGGCAAAGTGAAAAAGAATGCCATGCGTAAAAAAGAAGTTGAATTAACAAAATCGATTCTGAATCAGATTATTAGATATTTATCAGCATTTCACACTTTTTTCTATATTTTTTTTATTCTAAAGTTTTAAAGGATAAAAAATCGAATATTTTGAGCCATTGCTTGTCTTTTAACACTCCAGATTAGCTGAGATTTTTGAAAAAAACGAAAAAACGTGCATACCCCTAAATCATATTTTTCTTTCTTTAAAAAATGGTTCAAACATGACCGTAGCTCCTAGCGCAATTTTTTTCAGTTAACGTTTGTGTAAGTTTTTCAACATTAAATATAACTGAAAAAATTGCCGCGCTAGGAGTTACGGTCATAAAAATTGAAAATTTTTTTAACAAATTCCGGGGGAAATACACTTGGTGGAAATTACACTTGGTGGGCCCACCAAGTGACCGCCCACCAAGTGTAACTTACAGTTGGTGGAAGTAGGTTACACTTGGTGGAAGTATGGTTACACTTGGTGGAAGTATGTTTACACTTGGTGGGTGCCCACCAAATGTAACTTTTTCCACCAAGTGTATTAAATTTTTAACTTTACATAAATAGTTACAATGCTAAAAATGATTTCACTTTTTGTTTGTTTTTAGTAATTGATCCCGTCACGAATAGTTTCTTTAAATTTTCTCAAATGGATTAACTTTTTTGTTTGAAATAATCCGTGCTAATTTTTTTAAATTCTACATTTATATTGAATAATTAATTTATTAGAGTAATAGTTTTAACATGCAAGCTTCCAATATCAGAAATAATACTTTTTTTTTGCATGAAAAGAACACACTTTAGATTTCAAACGACGAATTTCACCAAAAACAGTTTTAAAAGCATTAACTGCACCAATTTCTTGATCAAAATGAGCCACTTTCCATTTATAATCTTCAAGTGGAATTCCAACGATTTCACGAATTTTTGAAAATGCTTCTCTATATGTTTCTTCATCTTTATTCTTTAATAAAATTGTAGCCAATGGAGAGCATTGAGTTTTTTCAAACAATCCAAAAATTCGATAAATTTGCTTAAATCCAGCAGGAGCATAGCCAAATGTTCCATCATTAAAAGTTTCAGCTGCAGAGGACTTATAATCCATGTTTGAGCTTCTTCATCTCGTTTTGATTTTGGAGGATATGGTTTTGAGTTATCTTTGTTTTTTTTTATTGTTTAAAACAAACAAAAAGTGAAATAATTTTTAATATTGTAACTATTTATGTATTGTTAAAAATTTAATACACTTGGTGGAAGTATGTTTACACTTGGTGGAAGTACATTACACTTGGTGGAAAAAGTTACATTTGGTGGGCTTTCCACCAACAAGGGACCGTTTTTAGATGACACCCGGGGATTTTTGTGGGCATATGTGCATTCGATAGTACCCGCTGAGGTATTAAAAACCCCGAAGGCTTTTGTGCCCTTTCGGGCTTTTACAGAAGTTACAGGATTCTAAAGTCAAAAATCCACGACCCGGGGGTCGTGAGTTAAGGAAAAAAACGTAGGTGTCAACTGAAAACGTTCCCTTGCAAGTGTATGGCGTTCACAAATTCCAAGTGGAATTTTTCAACTTTCTCTTTAATCAAAAAAAGCAATCAATTTTAATCCAAATAAAAATCTTTAATTTTTAATTTCAGGTACTATTAATAATAAATCGAGAGGCATTCACGGTGATAGTTTTGACGATACATTGGATAATCTCTGATTGATATGTTGTTTTGCCAATATGGTTCTTTGCAATCACTCATAAACAATTAAAAGAAAAATTGCAGCAATTATTTTTTAAAAATATGTGTAAATCAAACGTTGTAATAATTAGTGTAAATAATAATATGTAAATGTGCGGGCATAAAAAAATCAACATTATTTGTGGCAAAAAAATGTGAGGTTCATGTAAAAAAAGTAAAATGAAAAGCAAAGAATTTTCGATTTTTATTTTTTAAAACAAAAAATAAATTCATTAAAAAATTAAATATTGTGATTTCAATCAGCCAGATTTTAATTTTTTCGGAAACATTTAAAGAGGGAGTTGCACTCGGAACTTGACAGGGTGTTTATGAAAAAACGGGATAGATTCAACATGAAATACCATTGTTTTCATTGTCTTTTTTTTATTCCCCGTTTGCATTCGCAAATTTGTTCTAAATGCGATTCCCTCTTTAAAATCCTAAATACCGCCAGTCCGTTACAATTTTATTTTGATCTTTACCGCTTTTAACACGAAGCATCACATTTAACTTTCCTCTCACTGTGAGGACCTCACATAATAGTTGTGACGTCAGGTCTGTACATTTCCTTGTGGAAGAACGATTTTTATAGGTTTTTATGATCGTTTAATTTCACTTTTGTCTGCAGGAGAACAGCGAAAGATTTTGGTGCTTTATTTTAAGTAATTTTATTATTAACCTTAAATTAGAAAATGCAGTTATAAAAACAAATGGAATTTAAATGTGACTGATTTTTTTAGATAAAAAGAACAACATTTTTTTTCAAGGTTCAGTCGTAGCAGCATTATTTACTCCAGGAATGGGATTCACAACGTCATCATCGGCAAATGGATACTCCAAAAATTCACGCAACACCGGACTAATAAGTTGTTGATTTTTATCGGCAATATTTTGAACACTTTCATGAGCACCATCAATAATTGCAATAAAAAATGATAAGACAACATAGATAAAGAAAAACACAAATACAATAATATAAAGTTTGCCAAAAACATATATTGTGAAATTCGAATCATTTATGGCATAAAATGCATCGTACATACCATCTCCGTTCATCAGAGAAAATAACGCTGTAGCTGATTGTGACAGAGTTCGAAACTAAAAATTGACAAAAATAAAAAACGCAAAATTTTGTGATGACGACATGGTTAGACAGAGCCTTGACTTTGGATAAGGTCCGAGTTTTACGCCTCTGTCATGACTTTCAAAAATTTCACCTCTGTTCTCGAGTTCTTATAGCTCAGTGGTAGAGCACTTGGCCGGAAAGCAAGAGGTCGCTGGTTCGATTCGAGCAAGAGAACATTTTTTCGGATTATTCATTATTTGAAAAGATGCAACATACCTTATTTGAATACGGCCCGACAATCACCCAACCAGCAACCGTAAATCCGATAAATAGAGATCCAATAGCAAACAAAAATTGAACAACATTTAGAAAGGCGTTCCTAATCGTTAAAATCAAAACTTTGAATTGAGTAAAATATCCCAAATATTGGCAAAGTCCCAGACATGCCAGAAGAAAACCAACACCGAGAAGAATTCCAGTAATAGTAAAAAGATCGGAATCAAAATCCTGAAAAATAGAGATTTTAAAAAATCCGAACCTTACTGATCAAAGTGGCAGCGATCGGGATTGAATCCGGGACCTTCCGTATCCTCTCCAACTGCGCTAACCACTAGGACAAGAAGGCAACAACAAAGTTTGTCAAAATAAGTCAACAACATGCTTTATTATGAAATTCAAATTTTTATTAAGATAGAACTTACTGATTTAAGGACATCTTTTCCAATTGTTCCAATAAAAATGAAAATATCACTGATAATTATGATAACATTCCAAAGATTAACGAATTCCCATCGATCACGCCATTCGAAATTTTTTAAATTATATTCGGCAAATTTGTTTTGTGTCTCCTTCATCAGCTTATATGCTTTGAAAAAATTCCGAAGTGTTAAAAAAAAAGACGCCAGGCAGAACAAACATATGACAACATCAATGAATAAACTAACAATTGATTTTGCGGCATATTTTTCAGCTGTAAAATTTGATTTTGTAATTACGGTTGTCTAATTTCCCGAATTTAACATTTTCTTTGGAAACTGAGAAGACCAATGTTGTGCTTTAGGATTTGAAATGACTCCGGCAGTGACTCCGGAGTCGGAGCCACTAGAGTCGACTCCGGAGTCTTTTTTTTAAAGTTGAAAACAAATTTTCAAAAATTTTTTATGACAAATTAAAAATCCCAGATACGTTTTAAGTGTTAATTTTTACACAGCAATGTTAGAATAGCTTGATACTTATTACGTTAAACAACATAATTAGAAAAATAAAATTTTAAAAATTAAAAATTTCTTTTTCTCAGCGTACTCGCCCCTGTGAATTTGAGAAATCTGAACGGAGTCGACTCCACCGTAGTGACTCCGACTCTTTATTCCGGAGTCCGCAATAACACTGATTTTGACAAACCTGAATGAACTTTTAAATTGCATGTTTCTGTAGTACTGATGTCAGTATTTAGCTCAACAAAAACTTCACCACTATGCTCTGTATTATCATAAGTTATTTTAAGTTCAATTAAATGACAAATAGGATTTTGCTTTGATGGAATATTTGAAAAATGTATTGTTCGAAGATTGAAACTCAAAGTTGCCTTTGAAATTACCAATACATCTTCATCTTTTAAGGTCACATTTTGTAAATTCATATATTTTAAAATATTTATCGGATTATTTTGGATTTCAGAGATTTGGGCATTAGTAAATCTTAAATTATAACAATCTAGAAAAGCGAAAATAATTAATTGGTAAACAAATAAGGGTATGTAACAAAGTAAATTGAAAAAAAAGATGAGGGGTTTTCCATCACCAGTTTTTTTCAGAGTTGTTGAAACAAAAAATAAGAATGATGCAATAATTTTTCTGATTGTATCATTTTTTCCTTTTTTCCTTGTTGCACTTTATTCTTTTTTTAATTTTATGATTTTTGGAAATTAGTTTTAAATTTGACTTTAACTTACCCGTAAATTCTCGAACATCAAATACAATAGTGCCATTCTCCTGTGTGACACTCGCAATTCGATCGATACAGAATTTTAGCGGTGGAATATTTCCATCATCTTGAAATTCTTTAAAAAGTAACGCAGGTTTTTGTATTTCGGTGTCATAACTGAATAATGCGAATGTTTCATTTTCGATTTGGTAATACTAAAATATAAGTTTTTTAGAGCATCAAAAAAAAACAACGATGGAATTACGCAAATTATGAAATAAACGATTACCGAAACTACAGCAAAACTGAAATGTTCTACCACACTTCTGCTTGAAAATAATGAAGTTCTTCCATATTCTGGAGGATAGTTTGGAATTTCTTTTGTAGAATCCCAATCCTTTAAAAATTTCTGTTTCATTACCGAAATTGTTTCTTCAACAAAATTAACACGAGAAGTTCGAATATCAGAAAAATAAAAAAGTTGAAAAAATACTAGCCCAATTTTGATAAATTGTGCTCCAAGTTTCCATGGATATTTTTTTTGTTTAATAAGTCTATTAATTGGATCAAAAAAAAAGATTTCCAAATTGTCGCGAAGTTTCCGTAAGATGTTTTTTTGCTCTTCTGATAGTTGATCGATTTTTTCAGTCAAAGTTGTAGTGTCTGCAGCGGCCATCTAAAAAAGATTCAATTCTTTATAATGGATCATTTTTTAAAATCTGTGTTTTGCAACACTATTCATTCTAGTTTCCTAACTTTCAAGGAAGCTTACTAGACTCCTTATTTTGAGTAAAATTTTATAAATTTAAAAAATAACAATTTTTAATGAAAATTGATAAAAAAAAATTTTTCGACCTTGGGCTGATAATTTTTCAAAGTTTTCATCCTCATTAAATATCATTTTCTGTTGCTTCTTTAATTGTGGCGTCATTTACAGCTGAGTCATCAAAAAATATCCATAAAAAAATTCCTTCGAAGAAAAAGCATTTCTTGTTGGTTATAAAAAAATGTTGATAACAACATAATGTTTATTGCATGCGATGCTTCTTTAATTTTTCTTTGTTTGTGTTAAAACATTGTAAACTTTTTTAATGGACTTGTTTTGGTAGAGGGAGGGTTGTTTGTTTGATTTTGTTGGGAACAAAACAAAACCTTCTTACAAATATTATAAAACATTAAAGGATGCAGCAAATGTTACATATTTTACCAAAAAATACTTTTTGGATCCTTGTGATCACGGATCACAAAATTTGTTCCATATCCAGATAAAAAAACTTTTTGGCAAAAATATCCAATCACCCGCGTCCTTCATTAAATATTTTTTATTTAAAAAAATTGAGAATTTGATAAAATTTTTGTGAATGACATTTGTGTCTTTAACATGATCAACATTATTAAAAATTCAGAAAACTTTTGAAATACTTTTTAAAATAGAAGAAACGCGAATTAATGCGTCATGTTCAATATAATCCGATTAAAATATTCTTATTGGAAAAAAGTGGATTCTTTTATCAAAATATTGTTTTTTCTAGCAATTATAATTTTTAATGATGTCTTCAAAGTACGTCAAAGTCTAAAATAATGGTAAGCATTTCACGAAACATTTAATAAAATTATTTTACATTTTGTGATAAAATATTATACTGTTGTTCTCAATCTAAATGCTTACTCACATCTAAATATTTTTTATTTAAAAAATTGAGAATTTGATAAAATTTTTGTGAATGACATTTGTGTCTTCAACATGATCAACATTATTTAAAAATTCAGAAAAACTTTTGAAATATTTTGTCAATAATGTTGGAAAGAATTTGATAGGGTTGTTTAAAAACACTGCGATATTGGAAAAAAATTTTTACATCGTGTATTGAAATGTGAAATCAGCGTACTACTATGACACACATTTATTCTTAAATTTATTTCTCGTAAGAAAAACAACTGATGATAAAAAATTTGATGCGAACAGACACATAAATTTCATCAGTGAAAATGGAATCGCCGAACAATACCGTATGTAAGTCACTCTCTTGTGAACGAGATTTTAACTGTGACAAACTTTTTCAACCAGTTAAAATTAATTTTTCAAATTTGTAATATTTGTGATGTGAAAGAGTTTAACGTTTTTTTTGCGGGATAAATAACAAACAAAAATATTGTGTATATAAATCAATAATTAAAATAAAAAAGTTTATGACAATCCAAAAAAAACAAAAAAATTTTATTTTTTCAAAATAAAAAAAGTCTATGCGAATACACCGTATAAGTCCGGAACATTCCTCCGAAACTCCTAAAACAAAAAAATGTCTATTCTGTGTTCTTTTTAATTCGATCAAACAAAATATCCCTCTTTTGATTTTAAAGGAATTGAGTTAGTTGATGCATTGCGACATAATTAAACAATTCAAACAAAAATTTTCCTGCAAAATAGTCGGAGTTCAGAAACTTTTTTTTCTTTCGTTTATTTTCGTTTTCTCTTTTTTGTGGATCAACTTTTTTCGTTTCTTTTCGTGTCTTTTTTACAATATTTGTCAATGCAGTAACAAATGCAACTCCTTTAAAATTTTCAATAACTTGAAAACTAGGTTTTCAAATATTGCATACAACCGTCAGCGACCTTAAATTAAGTAATTCTATTGCTAAAATGTACCTTACAGATCAACTATGTATCATCATCAAATATCCATAACTCGATGGTTTCTTCTGCCAAATAATTTCAACACAAATTTTCGATATGGTTTTATAAAAAATAGAATACATGGACAATCAAAAGTCATATGAAGAGAAGAAAATGGAACAGCTAAATTTGCAATCCAACTTCCACTTTTTTTTTTGGCATAAAAATGTCCCAACTAAAATCAACAGTGGAACTAATATACAAAGTGTTGCAGTAAATAGCTGTATAATCAAAGTTCTAAATACAAAAATTTATATGTATTAAAATTTATTTTTTTTGTTTTCTTACCGATGTAACATTTTTTGAAGGGAATAAGTTTCTTTTGAAAGCGTTTTTTTCATGCTTCCAAATTTTAAAATAAAAATTAAATTCAATCCAATAATTGCTATAATTAACAAGGTAACCCAAAAACAACAAATAAAAATAAATGACCATAAAGCTGTAGGATTATAATTAGGATCAACTCCAGTTGTCGATGGTAAAAGCTGGTAAAGATGTCGCAATGCAGGAATCTGTTTTTGCATATTTCCATCTGATTCTCCAAATAGCATATACAGTGGCACTATAAAAATGACAATTTTTGTATCTTTATTAGAAAATACAGTTAATAAATTTGCAAGAAAAGTTAACAATCTACTGCTGCAGCAGTTTTGCATTCGAATTAGTGTCGTGTCCCTGTTTGTTTCAAAACTCACTATATTGCATTAAAAGGAGCGTAAGAATGTAAGAGCTGGTAACAATAAGTCTTACTACAGATTTTAATGTCGAATTAGAAAGAAAATCTTTTAACAGGTGGTTTTTAATAATTTAATAATCTCACTCCAAGCAAGAAGCTTAGCGAGGCAATAAAATTTATGATATCAGATAAGAATTAATTTTGTTCTTTTTAAAATGGGTTATTAGTAACTGGTTTGCCCGGAGGATCTATGCTTTTCAATGACAATTTCGAATTAAAAAATTAAAAAATTTCATTAAAAAAAGAAATATAATATGCTTTAAAAATCACAACAAACAAATATAAAATGTACTCAAAAATACTTTAAATCCACAATATCGATTTCGAATATTGACAAAAAAGACCGAAATAGAAATCGTTTGATATCACAGAGCCCTGGTTGTCGGTTAAGGTGGCTTTGAGAGATGCTCGCAACATTAAATTTTTAGGTGCTCGCAACATTAAAATTTTAGATAAATGCTAGGTAAAATGAGATTGGACACTTTTACAAGAAATGCCCGCCTCTTTTATTTTTTTGGCATTACAATAATCCAAATCTCTACACATTCAAAAATCTTACCGATTATCGATGCTGAAACAAAAAGCGTCAAAACAAAATATCCAAAGAGTATTAAATTATGAATAAAATCCCATTCGTGTCGAAATATTGATTCAACCCTTTGAAAAAGTGACGTTATTAGGGCAACAATTCCACCAACAATTAAACATAAAAAATATGCCAAAATATGAATTGCCCATATTTTTTCCACTTGTCCACTAAAAAACCCATCAAAACTGATAAAAGGTAGTGGAAAATGAATTATTGGATAAAAAAGAAAAATCATAAATTCATATAAAATGTTAAAAATAAGCTGTAACAATATCGTAATTTTAAAGGTTTCCATTTTTGTGGTAGATTGGGTCAAAATAACAAAAGTTGTAAAAATGAAAAAGAAGCAGGAAAATGCGAACGTACAATTCATGACTATTTTAATAAAATACTGCAATGATGGATGATAAAATTCTTCGATTTGGATGTCCTTCCATTGGGAAAGTGAAAACAAAGCGGACATTTTTTTATGATTTTGAAACACTTTTAACACACTTTTTTGACGGACGCTGAATTTTACTCTTAAAACTTTTAAGTAACAAAAACTAGCTTTCAGTTTAAGAAAATAAAAAAGAATTTGAAAAAATCTGTAAAACACCTGCGAATTTTTATAAATTAATTCTTCATAAAAACAGGTTGCCATTTTATAAAAGCTTGTTGGGTTATTATTTTTAGTTAGGGCTGAGTTTGTTTGAACAAATTTTTAAGTTTTTTTTTCTTTTGATTTATTTTTTTTGTTATATATTTTTTATTGCTGCTTTAAACATTTTTTATACCCAAATCAACAACAAGCAAGATTATATAAATAAAAAAACATCGAGATTATTAAACAAAAAAAATAAATATCTATTGTTAGTAGTGGCACAAAATTTGATGGATTCATGTATTTGTATCTATCAAGGATCAAAGGATTGCAATCATGCAATCAAGATTGCTGCTGCAGTGTCCTTTTTCAATTCTTTTTTTTCTTTTTTTTTTTGAGACTTCGAAAACTTTTTCAACAAAATTGCCTTCATTGTTCAACACAGTAAGAAAATAAAAAAGGGTACTACAAAGGCAAAAATGGGTTGCAAAAGTCAAAGCTTCCTATCCGAAATGGCTTATACCTGCTTCGAATTTTTTTCTTGTAGCTGTTATTGTTATTGCTCTTTTTTTCGTTTGACAACGTAGCATGCGTTTATCATCAAATCAATGTTTTTATTGCTGATAAGATTATCAGCAACTAAGTTTTGCTTAACTTGCTCCATTTTTTTGCCCACATATTTTTTACAACACTTTTTGAGAAAACTGAAAAAATATGTTCATTTTCCAAAACAAGCAAAAAACTGCTGCACCCTTATTTCTCAGAAAATGTTCTTGACAAAAACGTGGAACTCTAAATTTTTTAGCGTTTTTTTTTTTGCAACTTAATCAATAAACTTTTAGCCAAAAGTCCGTCATGTTTTCTCATGGATCTGGAAACTATTTCTCAAATACTTTTTCTTCTTCATATCAACAGATTTCTGTGGTCGATAAAATCCGCAAAGATTTGGATGAAAAAAATATGTTAATTGATTCAACACATTTTTTTAAAGTTGTTGATGTAAGATAAAATAACTTAAAATTTCAAATTTTTGCAACTATTAATAATTTTAGGGCGACGCTTTTTTAAATTTATGGAAGGAACTTTGGAAAGATAATTCTGCAGTAATAAAACAAGGGGATTATCTTGATATAATTGTTAGAGCAATTTCTAACAGCCAAACACAACTGCGTTATTCAATTCAAAATCTTATCACCAAAATATTGAAAAGTGGTTTAATTCACAAGATTGTTCAAACACAAATTCGAAATGCACCATTAAATGACAATTTACAAACTGAACCTTTTGCAAGAATATATCGATATTTAATAAAAATTTTAATTTTTGGATTAAATATGGTACCATCTAAAATGACTGATTCAGAGTTGATGTGCGTTGATGATATATTACATAATCTTAAACCTGAGAGATTTCGTTTATCATTTGTTGGATTGACTGAATTGGAACAAGCTTATAAGGTAAGAAACCTTTGTACCATTTTTAAAGTAAAATTAAAAAAATAGTTTGAAAAATACCTAGTATCTAATGGTGTAGTACAGTATAAAAGCATTTTAAGGAGCTTCGAATAAAGAACAAAGAGCATGGAAATCCAGAAAATGAACCATTATCCCCAAAATTTCGAATATCTTCATTTGTTCCAAGCATGGGAAAGCCGATAAATGATTTTCGGGATTTATCTATCATTCCGCTCGCAGAAGAATTGGGCTCCTATTATAAACCATTTGTAAGACCTGCAATTATTAAAGGCGGATATCCAAATGATAATGATTATCTTGATACACAATTTCGTTTAATGAGAGAAGATTTGGTTCAGCGATTGCGAGAAGGAATCTCAAAGCATAGAACAGATAGCAGTGATATATATGTTTACAGAGATGTTCATCTTGAACCTCCAACACTGCATTATCTTACTGGAGAGTATATTTATTATACAACAATCAAGGTCTGTTAATAACTTATTTTTATTATAACGGTTTCAAAGGTAATTTTAGGTATCCAAACATATATCAAATAATAAAACAATGAAATATCAAAGCTTAGTATGTCTCTCATCAGATAATTTCGAAAAAGATTTTATGTTTGCGATTGTTATGGATCGCGATGAAAGGCTTTTAAAAGAAAACAAAATTGGTTTAAAATCTGAGGGAAATAAATTTGAGCTTGATCCAAATCAAGATTACAGTATGGTTGAATCATCTGCATATTTTGAATCTTATTGTCATGTTTTAAAGACGCTTCAGGTAAGTTAACTAGAAGCGTTTTCAAAGTTTTCCATTTTAATACAATCAAGTTTTAGAGTTTCGGTGCTAAAAAGCGAATTCCATTTTCGGAATATATAGTTCAAATGAATACCATAACAAATAAACCAAAGTATTTGAATAGTGATAAATGCTTTGATTTTTCTCCTCTTTTAACCAAAGAAACACGAGCTGAAATTGAAACAACAGTATTTCATCTATCAGAATTGGCCAAACTTTCTGCTGAAAATTTTGAAATGAATGAAAGTCAATTTGAAGCTTTCAAATATGTTTTATCAACTGATTTAGCTGTGATTCAAGGGCCACCCGGCACAGGAAAAAGTTATATTGGTTCACAGATTGCTAAATTTTTATTAAACGAAACAAACTGGAATTTATCAAATCCTGATCCAAATGATCAGCGGCCATTGTTGGTTGTGTGCTATACAAATCATGCTTTAGATCAGTTTTTGGCACATATTGCTGGATTTATAGATGCCAATGATATTGTGCGAGTTGGAAGCAGATGTGAGAACCCCATTGTTAAACCGTAAATTTTTATTACATTATTTAAAAAAATGTATTAAAGGAGGCGGACCTTTTGTTTCAGTCGTTCGAATGCCCGAACTTTGTCATTTGTAAATTTGAACGAAAGTAAAAGAACTTATTTTTCGCTCTTTTGCTTTATAATTTAGAGATGCAAAGTGCTGACATTTAAACGACTGAAGCAAAAGCTCCGCCTCGTTTATTTTGCTTTGAAACATCTTTGATTAACTTTCATTTTAGATATATGTTGCACAACAAGCGACATGAGTTACATGAAGCGAGGGATAAATATAACGATTTAAAAAAGAATTTGAGAATGTCACTTGATAGAATTTCTGAAAATTTGGAACTTTTAATTCAACTTGAAAATAGAACTGCAAGCAAAGCAGCTCTGGGTCGGAGTCAACATTTTGGCCAAATAGCAAACAGCTTTCTTTTTGAAAAATTTTCAACAGACGAAGAACTTGCAAAATGGTTAACCACATATAAAAGAAACGAAACTGAATACAATTTCGATGTAGCGCTTATTCGACAACTGGTTGAATGGAAAATTCCCCAAATGACTGCAAAAAATGCTCACGCCTATGCTTTAAAAAATCGAAGGACAAAAATTGATGCTGCTGAAATTTTTCATGAGATTCAAGCTGGCAAATACAAAAATGTTCCAAGCCATTTAAATGATGAAAACTGCAAATCATGGCTAAAATTGGAAGATATCGATGAATTGATTCAACTTGGTCAACTTTTTACTTTTGCTGCATAGATTTTCAAGTGACGCCGGCTTTTGGTTTCAATTCAGCAATTGATTTCGAGGTCAAGGCAGAGGCCCGAAATAAACTTCTCCTGCGAAAAACAACAATTTTTATGATCGGCACATCTCTCAAAAAAAGAATGGGTTTGGCTAAAAAAGTGTGATATCGATACTTCACACATATACAAAATAAGGAAACAAAAAGCCGGCGCCACAAAAAAATCTCTGCAGCGAAGTTTTTTTTATTTTTATTAAATTCTTTTAGGTTATCCCGAAAAACTTGCTATTGAAATTTTGGCATCCGTGAAAGCAACAAAATTGTCTGGAAGTAAAACATCAGTTATTGAAGTTGTTCGAAATGAACATAAACATATGTTAACTGAATTTCAACAACTTAGTGAAACGGATATATATGAAGCAAAATTAAAATTAATACATGATTACCTGAATCCAAAAGATGAAAAAAAAGAAAAACCGGAATCGGATAATTCTAATGTTACTGAAAAACAAAAAACAAAAGAAAGCTCGGAAACGGATAATTTTAACGTTGTTGAAAAACAAGATGATAAGGAAAAAGGTCAAAGCTATAAGGTTTGGGTAAAAAAGTATCATAAATGTAGTCTTCATTTTATTTTAGGAATGGGAGGCTCCAGCAGAATTAAAGTCATACGAACATATTATTAAACAAGCTCCATCCATGACTGAAAATGAAGCGTACCAGATAATTGACATTTGGGAGCTTCCTTTGTTATCCCGTTGGAGACTGTATCAATTTTGGATAAATGAAGCCCAAAAGGCACGGAAACTTGAAATAAACAAAGCAGATAAAAATTACAGGAAAAATAAAAGATTACTTTTTGAACAAAAAACAATGGTTGACTGTGAAATCATAAGACGTACAAAAATTGTTGGCATGACAACAACTAACGCTGCAAAATATCAAAGTAAATCAGATATATTTAAAAAAAAAAGAAAACTAACAACTTTTAGGCTCTTTGCGTTCAATCAAACCTCGAATTGTTATTGTTGAAGAAGCTGCAGCAGTATTTGAAGCGCATATAATTACAAGTTTAACCGAAGCATGTGAACAGTTAATCCTTATTGGTGATCACAAACAACTTCGTCCAAATCCAGCTGTATATGATTTAGCAATTAAGTGTCATATGAATGTTTCACTGCTGGAACGTTTAATTAAAAATGCATATCCATATAAAATGTTGAACTATCAACGTCGTATGCGACCAGTAATAACATTTGACTATCTTTAAATCAGAAATAAATGTAAGCGTTTAGGAAATTTCAAAATTGATTAAAACTCATTTTTATGACGATTTAATGGATCACGAAGTTGTCGAAAATTATCCCCATGTTTCTGGAGTTACAAAAGATTTGTTTTTTATCAATCATAAAAATCCTGAAACAACAAATAAATCAGATGGATCACATAAAAATGTATATGAAATCAAATATGCTTTAAAGCTGGCAAAATACTTTTTACAGCAAGGTTATAAAAATGAACAGGTTGGTTACAAATTATGAAAATCATTTTCAAAAACGATAAAATATAGGTAACTATTCTTTGCACATATTCCGATCAAAGTATTGCTATGCAACGTGAACAAAAAAATGTACATGGAGAAAAAAATTGTGTAAGAATAGAAACGGTTGACAATTTTCAAGGTGAAGAATCGGATATTATAATTTTATCGCTTGTTAGAAGTGAAAATTACGAAAATAAAATTGGATTCTTGAAAGTAAATTTTTAATTTTGTAATTTTTTCAATACCATACGAACCTTCATAGATTTCAAATCGAAAATGTGTTGCATTATCTCGAGCAAAACATGGATTATATGTGATTGGAAACATGAATTTTATTGCTACAGCAGAAAAAGAGAACAACAATTATTTAAAAGAATGGGAATCATGGGAAAGTATTATAGAAACTGCAAAAAAAAGTGAAAGCATCTCTGAAACTTTTGTTGTGAAATGTCAAATGCATGGCAATATACAAGTTCGCTCTTCTTCAGAATAATAAAAGTTGAAACAATAATTATTTTTCAGAATATTCAGAAACCCGAAGATTTTGATGTTAAATGTGCTGAAGGTGGCTGTCAGTTAAAATGCGAAAGAGAGCTTCCTTGCGGTCACATATGTGAAAAATTTTGTCATGGTGACGACATGGATCACGCCAAAACAATCTGTCATCAGCCTTGTAAAAAGACATGTTCTGTTACGACGGTTGTTTGCCAGAAGTAACAGATATAATATAAATATGGTATAGGTTTAAATATTTATCATAAATAATAAAAGAAATACAAACACATAAAAAAGTGATGGTAAAAAGTGAAGGCAAAAGAATGGACGCTAACCCTTTATATAGGCGTTGAGTAAAAATTAGCATAACTCGCGACCATCGCGACACTCCGCCACCAGCTTGTCGTAATTCCATGAATTACTATATTATTTTCCTCGAAGCTGTCGACGTTCTTTACGAAGGGTAAAAGTTTTTTCTTCCAGAATCAATTTTTCTTGTTGGATATGATTGAGAGTTTTTAAACCTTGAATAACACGATCAACTTCTTCAGACTTTTTATTTTGAGATTCAAGTTCACCAATTTTAATATCACTTTTTGATTTAGCTTTTGAAAGGCTATCCTTGATACCTTTAAATAATGCTCCATCTGTTGGATTTAATTCATCAATTGCTTGAATTACTAAATTTAAAACAGCTTGTTGTTGGCGTTTTACTTCCAATACGTCATCATTCAATTTCTTTAGTAATTCATCAAGTTCACGAATTTTAACCATGTTAGGATTCGGAGGTACAACGACGACACGAGAAAGTACCTTTAAATGCTGATATTCCTTTTCATAAGAGTTACCTTCTTCTTCAGATGATGAGGATGATGGTGGTTCAACACTAAGTTCATGAAAATTTGCCATAATTTGACTTTGAGAACAGAAGGAATGTTTTTCAATAGATGATAAACATGCTAATGAATGATTTTTCATTTCATCCTCTGATGGTTTTATGTTAATTGTTGATTGGGTTATGGTAATTTTATCCTGAAAATGATCATTCTGACATTCAGACTCATTTTCTTCAAGAGGATAGAGATGATTTAAAGCACGTCGTGTTACGAAACCATCATCAAATTCCAGTTCCACTGAACGTATTTGATTATCAGAACTTTTGATTAATTTCAATATTTTTGCTGTTTTCCAGTTTCCCCTTGGGATATCTGGTTCATACACAATAACCTTTTCATTGATCATTGGATGACGTTGTAATGATCCACGAATATGTTTATGATTATCATTGTTTCTTTCTCGCAAAAGATTCAAATAATCTATATAAAGGGTTAGCGTCCATTCTTTTGCCTTCACTTTTTACCATCACTTTTTTATGTGTTTGTATTTCTTTTATTATTTATGATAAATATTTAAACCTATACCATATTTATATTATATCTGTTACTTCTGGCAAACAACCGTCGTAACAATTGGTGACCCCGACGTTCAATAGTTTCAGTGGAGACTTTGGACTCAACAACAGCTGTTCAACGTTTTATTTTCACATGGTGAAAATTTACAATCAAATCAACTGTTAACAACATACTTTCACAAGGTGAAAAGTAGGCATCAACATCAAAAACAAAGCATTAATACCATACAATACATACAATACATCAAACTTCAAATACTTTTTCAAACTTCAGTCTTGAATTGGATTTGATTATTACATACGACACACAAGTTTCACAAAGTGAAAAGAATTTCAAAAATATAAACAGAAATCAGCAAAAAGTTTCAAGGAAACATTTTCATTGATACAATAATGTCAAACAGAATACAAGTAAATCTCCAACGAACATACAATGAAGTTCTTGAAACTCACAATGAATACAATACATTGATTGCACAACAACCTGCACCATGGTCTCCACAACTTAAAGTTGAAGTAGAAAGTCTACTTCAATTATTAAAGCAAAGCCATAATTTTATGCTACAATCTTTGGACAAATGGGAAGATTTAGCAAAGAAAATCAAAGATCCAGAAGAAAAAAGACAAGAATATGAAGCACTTGATACATGGCGTGATACAGAAGATCATCGAAAATTGTTAAAAGAACTTGCAAAAACTATTTTGAAAGGTGATAAATATTTATTACTTGAATATGATGATACAAATATTTCAATTAATTCAACACAATCAACAAATGGAACAAATATTAATGTTACAGTGCCACATACAAATTCATCAGTTTTTCCACAAATGCTTCGAATCCCATCTTTAAATATTCAAAAATTTAATGGTAATTATTTAAAATGGAAACCATTCTGGCAAAGATTTGAAATTAATGTCCATAATCATCCTTTTTCAAATGTTGAAAAGTTGGATGCACTTATTGGATTACTTGAAGGTGATGCCTTGGATGAAGTTGCAGGATTTGAAATTGCTGGAGAAAATTACGACACGGTCGTTAATACTCTTGCAAAAAGATTTGGAAATCCAAAACTTGTTTTAAAAGAATTATACCATAATCTTCGATCAATACAACCTTCAACTTCTGATGCTAAGAGCCTCAGAAGTACAGTAAATACAATTACAAATATGTGCCGTCAATTACAAAATTATGGTGTTAATATTGATAATGATGCATTACAATCAGAAATTGTTGATAAAATGCCTCCAAGGGAGAAGCATGAACTATCATGGTTTCAAATTAAAACTGAAAACGTAACAACTGAAATGCTATTGGAAAAAATGAAAGAAATTGCATTAAAAGCTGAAATATGTCCACAAAATGATATGAAAACTTCAACAACTTATTCACCACCCCCTGAACAAAATAAACGTTATCCAAACACAAATCAAATATCACAATATTCAAATAATGATGTTGGAAGCTCAAACAAAATGTTTGTTTGCAGTTTTTGCGATCAAGATCATTCATCATACAATTGCCCAAAATTTGTATCAACTGAAGCAAGAATTCAACAGTTACAACGTAAACATTGCTGTACAAAGTGTACAAAAAGCAATCATTCAACAGAACAATGTCAATCAGATACTAAATGCAGAAGTTGTCATGGACAACATTATACATTTTTATGTAATCAAAGAGATAATTCTAATAAATCATCAAAATTTCAACCACTTGATAATAGATTTATTGAAAATTCTTCAATTAAAACAAAAGAAACAAAAGCATTTGTTACACTTGAAAGGCAACAAGGTTGTCTTTTAGCAAAAGAAGTTACCGTAACAAATCATGAAACAAAACATACTGCTAAAGCAGTTGCATTCTTTGATTCTGGATCTCAAAGAAGTTATATTTCAAACAAACTTATTCATCAGCTAAAGCTTCCAACAGTTACAACAGAACATCTCAATCTTCATGGAATTGGTGGAAAAAAGGTTTATTATGAATCAAGCCTCGTTGAATTCCAAATTAAAACAAATGCTGGTTATCATAATATACTTGCAAATTCAATAAAAACAATAGCCAAAACAATTCCATTTATTGAAATCAATGAAATTGATCCATCTTCATACATTGTCAAACAAAAGACACCTGATATTTTGATTGGAATGGATTACTTTTTCAAATTTATTACTTCTGTCAAACAAAACAATGGAACATTTTTTGTTGAATCAATAATTGGTGAAATGATCGCTGGAGAAATTATAAATACAGAAGCTAAAGCAACAAAACCATTGAAAAAAAAGGCTACTGATGATACATGGTATACATCAGTTCAAACAGTATCACAAAATAATGAAAAGCAACAAACTGCATACTTTCCAACAATAGAAATTCCAACACAACATGAAAAACAAAAAACTCTTGCTGGCGGGGAAGGTGGTTTCGCATGGCGAAAACCATATCCATTGAGCGATTGGTGGAAACTCCATGAGAAGCAATACGGGTCTTATGAAGATGCCCCTGGAACATTTAGTTTATCTCTCGAAGAAGATCCAGATTAATTGCCGCTGATGGGGAGTGTCACGAAGATTGCAAACAATCTCGTGAATTTGCATATTTTACATTCATTCTTTTCCTCTCTCTATAAAAGCATAAGATTGCATTCTTTTTGTATCTCATTCTATTTACTTTTTATGCTGCAATAAACACGTGTTATTATTCTCTCTCGACACTTTACACTTTCATACAACTTAAACTTTATCTGTTGTCAGGAGTGAAATATCTCCGCAACATGTTCTTCTGAATTTAAGCATGCATGTTTGAAGGAATGTTGGGAAGAAAGTTTTGTATTTTTTTGTATTGCTTCATTTTAAAATTTTCAGGAATGTGGGAAGTGTGAAGTTGAAGTTGAAAAGACTCTTGGTTGTGAACATAAAGTCCTTATTCAATGCCATATTGAAACTGAAACAGTTAAATGTATAGAACCATGTGATCGCCATCTGCCTTGTGAACACAAGTGCCCAAAAATTTGTAATGAACAATGCCCTACATTCTGTAAAGTTTTAATTAATGGACTTCTTAATTGTGGGCATCGAAGTCAATATGAATGTAGTGCCGATCCTTTAAAAATTAAATGCATGCAACCAGAAAAGAAATATTGGCCATTATGTAAGCACACAGTTGACTCATTTTGTTATGTCAATCACGAGCATGAATTGTGCCCTCATCCATGCGAAGCAATATTGCAAGATTGTGGACATAAGTGTGAAGGAACGTGTGGAGGTTGTAGCCAAGGTACAAAATTTTTCATTAAAAGTATAATAAACTATTTAAAAAAAAAACAGGATTACTGCACCAATTGTGTCAACAAGAATGCAAGAAACAATTATTTTGTGGTCATAAATGTAAAGCAAAATGTTTTGAAGCATGTCCACCATGTGAAAGATATTGTCGGACCGAATGTGGACATTCATATTGTTCTAAAGCAAATGTCAAAGGAAAAGGAAAAATTAGATTTTTAAATTCCGATACTGCCAAAAAAGATACAAATGGAAGAAAATGTGGTGAAGCATGTCCCCCATGCATGGAACCATGTTTGATTGCATGTGAACATTTAAAATGCACGATGAAATGTGGGGAAAAATGTAATATTCAATTATGCACAAAACCTTGTGGTAGACCGTTACCCTGTAGCAAGAAGATTAAAGGTAAATATGTATAAAAAGGAGGCGGGTGTTTTGATCCAATTTCTAAATCTTCGATATTAGTGATTTTGAGGCAAAGTGAGAGTCTTGAAACGAAAATGCCTTAATTTTTATACAGTGCCATTGAAATGTTGATGGAATATAAATTTTTATATTTCTGAAAAACAGATATCACAAAACACTCTTTTAGTAAAAAAACGAAGCAAAACATAAAAGTTTGCAATTCTTAAAATTTTAGCCGAAAAACATAAAAATCAAAAAGGGCGCATTTTTGTTTCAAGATTCTCAGTTTACCTAAAATTACGAACAGGAAGTAAAAAAAGTTTGCCTTGTTCTACTTCGTGATTACGAATATCCAAGAATTTGAAATTGGATCAAAACGCTTCATTTAAATTTACCTGCGAACTCAAGATTTTGGTTTAGGAAAAATATCGATACTACATCCATGCCTCGGGGTTTGTGGGGACAAAGAATGTTTGCAAACACTTTGTCAAATTTGTAATAAAGATGCAATAAAAAAGATAATGAAGGAATCACCTTTAAACATCATGAATGAAGAACTTTCATATGTCAATGGAAAAATTAACAATGCATTTGTTCAACTCGATAACTGTAAACATATTTTTGAAGTCACAGTTAGTTTATATAAGGGAATGTACAATATAAGCCATTCCAATTTTCAGAGCCTTGATAATTACATCAAAACAGCTATAGACTATTTAGATGAAGGAGAAAAAGAAATCATAAAATTAAAATGTCCACAGTGCCATAAACCGATATTTACTTCTCACCGTTATAATTGCTACATTAACAAACAAGGAAATGACTTCGAAAACGTACGTTATCGACGTAAATATTAACAAAATATTAAGTTTTTGTAGATTAAGCTGAAACTACGAGAGTATAGCACAGACAAGAATAAACAGCAAAAGTTTGAACGTGAAGCGGCAGAAATTATGCGAGTTTTGAGCGAAATGTAACGTTTTGCATATTTATTTTGGTGTTTTTTATTCTAAAATTCTCCATTGTAGATCATTATGTGACCCGAATTGTTTTATCGTGTTGAACAATTCGTTCGATATTTCGCCACTCGAAGTTACACCCATGTGGTTGATAGCTGCGAAAAACTGCAAAAGGTAAGGTTTAAACAGAAAGCGTTATAAAAATAAAAAATAAAGAATTTTTATTACATTATAAAAAATTCCATTTCAGAATCCTCTCAAATTTGGCATTTTATGCAGCAAAAATTGAAGAATGTAATTTTGCAACGCTTACTGATGGATGCAAAAGAGTCTTGGAAGAATGTGGAATATATGATTGTCATGTGTATCTCAAACAAAAATTCAATGCCGTTTTTGACCGTTGTGCTTACATTCCCTTCGCCAATGAACTCTTTGAACAACTTTCATCAGAGACAAAACGATTCGGATTTTTGATTAACGTTAGTTTGTTTTGTAACGAAAATATTAAAAACAAAACATGCTTTTTAGTTATTACTTTATTTAAATAAGTTTTCAAATGAATTTGACATCGATGAAGTCATTGATATTGATCATGATTTATTAAAAGAAATATTAATGGAAATAAAATCTAACGAAAAGTTTAAAGATGACCATAAAGGTGTGTCATTTTTAAAATCAACGCCGAAATCTTTTTTATTAATTTTAGCATGGGATTTATTTGAAAATCTAAAAGATTTATACAGTGTTCCTTCTCAACCAATGACAACCACAATATGCATTTTGGAAAAAGTACCACAACAAATTAAATGGTTCAAGAAGAGAGAAAATTATTATTTTTAAAATTATCTGAATTAAATTTTTGTATCAGTAATAAAATGTTTTTTTATCATCATTCAATTTTTCAAAGATAATTGTTTCTTTGTTGCAAGTTTAATAAGTTTTAATAAAAATATTTTTTAAAAATCTAATTACAAATTTTATATTTGTATATAATGTCTGTGCCATTTTGTTAAATGTTAATGCTAAATTTTACATAGATTACTTGTTCTTTTAACTCTTAAAATACATTTTTAAAAAAGAAAACATAAAAAATTCAAATTGTTTAGAATGAGAAATTTACTTTTTCCCCAATATTTTTCGCGATTGTTTGTGGCCCCTTTTTTCAAGTGACGAAAACCGTTCTTTTTTCACCACTTGAAAAAAAAAGAACATTGAAAAACGACAGACAAAAAGCTTCTGTCATTTGCAGTAGAAAAAAAGCGTCATAAAAAAACAAAAAAGTCTTTCAAAACCTATTCAATTTTTACCAACCCAAGATCACTGCTATTAAAAAAATATTTTTCAATTATTTTGAAGCGTTTTTGTTGCTCTTTATGAACAGATCCATATCCCACTAAATAATTAATTACGTATATATTTTGCATTCAATTTAATACACGACTTGGCATTGTTGAAATCTTTGAAAAACAATTACGTGAAAAATTTTTATTAATTCTAAATGAGCAATGAATTGTAGTTTTAAACACGCAAGAAAATTAGAGAGCATATAAATTTAATTGCTGTGCCATAAAATTATAATGAATAAAAGGGCAAATTTGCCTTTCCGCTATCCAAATGTAATTAAAAAAATAAATATTTTTTGTCCTTTCATTTTCAAGATAAAAATTGACTTTTCTTAAATATGTCTAATTTTTTTCTTGTTAGTTATATTATCAGTGCAACGTTATCAACTGGATCCTTGATAACCGGAATATATGTTGGAAAAAAACGTTGGCAAACAGTTCGAGTTCTTCCAAAAGCATTACGGTAAGTAAATTTTGTAATGGCGCTTCTTAATCTTCAAATCTTCGTTCTTTTTGCATTGGGGGTCTGTAAGTATGACGTCCATCCCTTAGCATAATTTTTCTTTGATTTCTAACCGCAAAAAGAGGCAATGTCTAAATTGGTTATACCAAGGGTTGCGAGATCTCTGGAGAGCTCTTGTGATCTCTCGGTTTTTAAAAATCGATTTCTTAACACAAAATAAAAAATTAAAATTTTAATTTTCTATGTATTTTAAAAACCACAAAATTTCATTACAATAAAAAACCGTTATTTTATTGATAATTTTTATCATATAATTTGTTTAAAAAGCAGTAAAAAGAGAAAAAAACTAGAATTTTTTAAAATTTTAATGAAACCCAAGATTTAGTTTTCCGATGTTTTGGGAAATTATCCGGCAAAAAGTTGAAGATCTCCCAAGTTTCCCAGGAGATTTCCACAGTCTTCCTGTATTTGCGTGATGTCATATTTAGACGATCCCCAAGCCCATAGGCGTTACTATCAAAGTTTTTCACAAAGAAAGCCAAATATTTTTAAAGGCTCATTTTAAATTTAATGCTTGAAATTTCAGATTGTTTTTAATGTTCAGTTGTTTTCCTTTTTTTTTCGCCATATCATTTTTCTCACTTTATATTGCAATTTTTTATTTATTGTATAATACACAATCTCATTATACTGTTGATTTTGTCCGACATATTATTTCATTTTCTGCTAATCAAATTCGAAGTGCATTTATATTAATTATTTTTGAACGAATTACTGCTACTTTAAAACTTGAAAAATATACGATGTCAGACAAAGTAACTCTTTTTTGGAGATTTACAATGTTCTCATATTTTACTTCATTTTTATATGTTGCCTATAATTTTTATGGTATGAATTTTAAACATACGTTTAAAACCGGCTCAGATTTTTATGGCACTAATTTCTACTTACATATCACTATCAAAATATGCTTTTAGATGCGAATAATGTAATAAGTAAAGAATTGTGTTGATTTCAAAACTCACCGTGAATTTCAATTTTCAGATTCTAAGAACGGAAGGGGAGAACATCAAATTTTGAGAAGGGAATTGGTCTAATTTATCTCTTGCTGACATTTAAAAAATTTGAGTAAACAATGGCCCGCTGTATTTAAAGTCGTCATTAAACGCAAAAAAAATGGTAGCCTAAGTTTTTTTCTAAATTTGACTCTAAAATTATTTTTTTTTGAGTCTTCTTCTTTTACAATTCAAAGATATATCTCCCTCATTTTTTTTTTGATTTTAAGTATAGTGGTATGATAAAAAAAATGTTCTCAATCAATTATGAGGTATAGTTTCGGCCAAAACTGAGGGTACAAATTTAATCTAATTTTACAACAACAATTAAAATATTTTAGCAAAAAGTATGCCAGACAAAAGCTATTTATCAACTGCTGTAAGTTATTATGTTTATTCATCACATGTTTTTATGTTTGCAACCTCTATTGTTTTATATTTAATGAATCGAAGAATGTACAAATTTTCTGCGTATCAAATTACTTTAAAACGACGTTGTGTAGTATGTTCTTTTCTTTTAAATACTTAAAATATAAATTTGTCAATATTTTAGATTGCACAAATTGTTAAATATCTAAAATATTTATTTCCTACAATATTAATATATTCTTTTTGTGCACAATTTGGATCAATGATTTCTATAATTTTTAGTAGTTTGAATTTACCAACGTTGCCATTATGCAGCCCACATATTGTAATGTTTTTAAAGATTTTTTATTAATCAATTTTTATGGCTTTACAGTTTTTCAATATATCATTTTTATTTATTTATTTTCGGCATTTTTGCATTCATTTAGAATCCGTGACAACAATCAAAAAAATAACAATGATCAAAAATCCATTAGGAAAAGTAATACCTATTGATGCCAAGGCTGATCAATATTTTAATGGTTTACAGCATCAATGGAAATAAAAGATTCCCCACATTTTGATTTTTCTCTATTATTATTTCTCGGTAGGTTTAATGATAAAAACTTGGGTGGTTGAAATTTCAGAACGTTGTTGATCACCAAATATTCGTGGAATAAAATAATTTAAACGATAAAATGAGAATAATTCTTTTCTTAGTGGTTTTCTGAAAACGACAAAAGTTGTATTTAATAAAAGTCGACGATGTTTATTTTTGTATTTCAACAGAATTAAAGATCAAAAGCAAAAAAAACGTTTGATGAATCTTATCAAATTTTGAACCAAATAAGCCGAAATATTCAGGAATCGATATGAAAATTTTCCCTATACTTTCGAGCTTTTGGGATAAAAAAATTCCAATTTTAGGATTCAAGCGTCAACAATTCGAATTACTAGCAAAAAAAACTCAAAATTAAAACTTACGAAACAACGAAAATCAATAAATTTGCAGAAAACACAAATAAATTTTCAAAAATAATGTTTAAAAATCGCAAAATTTGTGAAATTAAGGTTACTTCTTTGGATAAACCTCCAAAAGTTAAAAAACAAATTTGTAGTGTAAGCATGAGAGAAGTTATAACAGCCTGAATAAAAAGTTTTTGTTCAACATTTAAAGTTGTAATTTGAGAATAAGAAGGTGAATTAAATTTAAGATGGATTCTCCAAAAATATATGATTAAAATATTAACAAAAAAGCATAAAGCTGCAACAATCTGCGAAGAAATAAAAAATATTTGATTATCAAATTCACCTTTGGCATGGCAAAAATCTTCATCATTGGCATATTCAAAAAAAAATGTGCATTTATAATTAATATATGTATCAAAATTCAGTATCAACGGATAAATTAACATTCCAAAAATAATCAATAAAGAATATTTTTTCCAAATATTTTTATGGTTTTTCCAAAAAACAATTGCCGAAAATCGATTTAAACAAAGTATTAAAATCCAAATAATCAAAAAATGCCGTTTATAAGTATACACTATATTATGGTATAACCATATCCACCAAAAATATTCAAATCTGATTAAAGTTGGTTGAAATTTAAATATATGATCACACATATTATAGATAAATATTTGACCCTCATCCAAAATGTCAAATAAAAATCCAAGTACCAAAATATAAAAATATAAAGTACAGACAGTTTTATTCTTTTTTAAAAAATTGCAAAGAAAAAATATCAAAATCAGGAATTTGAAAACCGTATAAAAATGATTCACATTAATAATAATTAATCGGATATTGTTAACTGAAATTGGAGATAGTAATGGAAGGGGCTTTGAAAAATCAATTTTTTCTGTTATTGCTGTCTCTGTTTCTAGGGCAGTGTTATGCGAAGCAGGCGAAAATATTGTTTCATATTTAGCAAAATTTTGAGTTTCGTTTCGTTTCATGCACCGAAACGCAGCTTTAATTTCGTTTTGTTTTACAAAACTCATTTACGTCCAACCCTGATGCAGGAAACGGGTCAATTTTGTCCCAAAACTTTCGGCATTTAAATTCAAACCTCTTTCACCAAAAGTGCCAAATTTTAATAGTTTTTTTTTACAAATGTTATCATTATTTTTTGTTTTTAACAGAATCTGCATTACTTTACCATAAAAATAGAATTCAAATTTTTTATCTGAAGTCTGTCTTTATGGTAATTAGAGAAAAAATATAACAAAGTGCATGGTTTCAATGTCACAAAAAAATTTTAATTTCAGCCTGGTTATAAATTTTTTATTGTTTAATTTCTTATTCTTCATGCCTTTAATTGACATTAACTTAAAACAAATTTGGAAATCTGAGCAAAACCGCACCGGAAAATGGAGTCATTTTACATGTTTTTTAAAAACTGAAACTTATTTAAATTATACATACTTTTATTATCGTAATCAATATTCTCCATTCTTGATTCGTTTTCAGCTGACATCCTTTTCTTTATAAATTTATATCAATTCGGTATGCCTAAAATCAAAAATTATAAAGAAAGAAATAACAAAACTCATTTTTTTTCATGCCCAAAGTTTATGAAGCAAAAACATTAAACGCAATTTTACTAAAACGTAGCTTTTACGGAATCAAATTATTGTTAATAACCAAGAAATTTCGTTAACTCTTTTCAATTATTTTTACAAAATTGAATTACCTTTTACAGTTGGATTTTTTAATGCGTAATTTAATCTTTTATAAATTTTGGTTAAAGTTGAAACAAATTGAATAAATATTGAAATAGAGAAAATTTAATGTTTTTTAAAACATAAAAATTAAATCGAACTATAATTGATTTACCTTGGTTTTATTGAATGTCACATGTAAAAAGAAAAAAAGGATTACATAAATTACATACTTTTGGATCGTTATCAGATTTAGAAAATGCGTCTGTTTTATCAAAAAATTGATTAATATTAATAAAATTTTACAACAGTTGTGTCATTTTATTGATCATTTAAACAAAAGGAATGATATGATATAAGTGGTAAAGTCGTTTTCAACAAAAAAAAAATGATGCTAAACAAGCACGCAAATATAAATATATTCTAATTGGTTTTGTAATAAAAAATATTGGATGAATAACATATAACGTGCCGCCAATCATATGTCCCAACAAAAAGCAAAAATAACCGTTGTTTTTTATACCTTTTATGGTCTAAAACAGAAAAATGTAAATGGCAATATTTAAAATATTTGTGCCAAAATATTCTATAAAAAAGGAAATCAAAAGAAAAAGCTGAAAAGTTGAAAATTGTTTGATATTCCCTTTTTTAATAACAAAATTTTTTGAAAGCGGCTTTTTTAAAATTACTTGCTAAATTCTTAACAAAATTTCAAAAAATTAGGAATTTTTGTTTTCTGTTAAGGGCATCTTTTGCTTGCTCTTAACAGAAAACATTTTTGTTTTTTGTTAAGCTCTCCTTTCCTTAACAGAAAACAAAAATTCCTCATTTTTTGAAATTTTGTTAAGAATTTAGCAAGTAATTTTAAAAAAGCCGCTTTCAAAAAATTTTGTTATGCATTTATACAAAAATTTTCTTTTTTCATATTTCTCTCAAAATTTTCTTAAAAATAATAATTTCTTGATTTTTTTAACATTTTTTTCAAAATTCGGTTTTCACGTTTTTTTGTTGAAAAATGTAAAAAAATCTTCGTTATTTTTGCTTTTTGTTGAGACATATGATTGACGGCACGTTATATTACAAAATTATCTGTCATCACGGCTTCTATCGATTAGTTTCATTTTTATTTATTTGAATGTTGGCCGTGAACTGATGATAACTGTAATTGTAGACGGCATTGATTTCTGATAAAAGAAGTCACGTCTAAGATTTTGATTCAAAAGCAAAACACAAAATGGCGAAATGAGACACTGTATTTCGGATGCAGTTTGCAAAACAATAAATAAAAGTGTACCATCGCGTATTGGAAAAGCTAAAGTATATACCTGAAAAAGAATAAAATAAATTGTTATTTAGTATTTATATATGGTATTTTTTTTCTTGAAGGGAATGTCGACGTTAAGCAAAAAACAAAAAAATAAGTATATTTTAAAACACAAAAAAACTGCTTTCTTTTCTCTTTTTTGAAATTTGCATAAATAACAATAACTTTTTGCTACAATTTTTTTTGCTTGACGTCGACACTTTAAAAATTTACCGCAGTAGCAAGAAAAAGGATATGAACAATCAAAAATGCAAGTGAAACAGTTAAAAGTCGAAATTCTTGTTTGTATTTGCTGGCATTTGATTTTATTAAACTTCCTTTTTGAAGCAAAATAAATGTCCAAAGATCAAAAATGACTGCCAAAACACACGTAGAACCAATGATAATTGCATGCGAAATATGTTTTTTTAACTAAAAATATTTATTTTTTCTATTAAGAATTGCTATAATGAGGAATGTGATAGATAACACACCCATGGAATTCCCGTTTTAAGTGTATCCGCCGCATATGTATTAAATGCGGGACTAATTAAAATACTTGCACCAAAAAATGCAATCCAAGAATACATAAGTGTTGGAAATATAAATGCTGCAAAAATAATTCCATAAAAGTATTTTCCTTTCCAAAGAATACTGTAAGCATGAGGAAAGAGAATAGCAGTTAGGCGATTAAATGCCATAACTGCATGAAGGCATGCTTGTACACCATTTAAAACTACTGTTCCCATAACAAGAATTGTCGCAATAATATTATATTGGCCAGGAGGTTGAAGAAATGAAATTTGAGATAAAAGATATCCCATTCTCATAGAAATGCAAGAAAAAAAAAGCTCTGCCAAATCTACTAATGCCAAAATTTTCAAAATGTCAAAAAATGGCGATTTTAATTCACTGCTTTTTCTTGTAAATAAATGAAAGGCAAAAATTAAATAAAAAATGCATCCTGGAATTATGTAAATGAGGCAATACAATGAATATGTTTCAATAAATGCCATTTTTTACAGTTTTCAAATTACAAATATAATAATATTTCCAAAAACGATGTACTTTACAAAAAAATAATTTCTATTTCCTTTTTTTTGACATCCTTTTACTTACTTTAAAAAGCAAAATTTAATTATAGTTAATACACTTGAAAATGGAAACATAAATGTAATATCCAAAAGCAATAATTTTCTTTAATATCTTTGACTTTTAGAAAACACAATTTTTTTATTGTCGTTACCGTTGTATTTTGGATACCGTAATGAATTGGTTAAATTGTGTTTTCATATTTTAATTAAAATGTGATATTTTTATTATGATCTATTCAAAGGAGACAGACTCTGTGATACTATGTCGTAAAAATGAATGAATCTGATTTTTGTCTTTTAACACACTAAAATGTTTTCTTTTGCTTTGTTGTACTTTTCATAGAAAACATAAGAAACTTCAAAAACGCATCAGAAGCCATTTTCTTGTTTTTTATTGCTTTTGGACGATAATACTGGAATAAAAATGCATACGGTTTTTTCATTTTGTTGCCATAAAAATTACAGCATCTGTCAAAGCAGGCAAACCAGGGTCATTAAATTTTATTTATTAATAGTTCTGAGTACCGTCTCCATTAAAGTTTACACATGAGATATTGAAAATGTGATACTTTGCGATAGTTTGATGACAATATTTTCATTGTTCAAAAGGAGATGCGAGAGAAAGAAAAAATTTCTATTTCCTTTTATGGCATACTTTAATCTTCAAGGCACTTTTTTCGTTTTCGTCCACCTCAAAAAATTCATTCACAACAAAATTTAATAATAATTTGCAATTGTTAACTGCTTTTATGGTAGCAATTCTAAAAGTTAAAATAATTTGTTTTTCAGTAACGTAGTTATTGTGACTTTTGCATTTTCAGTTATAACACTAGAAAAGAAAAATATCACATGTTTAAGTGATTTTGTAGGCATGTTTTAGGGTGCTTTAATAAATGCTTGCCGAGATTCTCATTAGAAATTTAAAAAAAAACAAGTTTTAACGTATGCCGTAATTTTTGTAATAAAAAATGAACAGCATGTACATTTATTACAGTATCGTTTATTTACAAATGCAGTTTATATTATATCAACAATGTATGAAAAAACAATTATTTTAAAATGCAGTTTATCAGATTTTTTGAATGTCGCTGAACATACTTTTTATTCTTCCAATAATGGCGTTTTTATATCCGTTAAATCAACATTCTTTGAAATTTGTTTTAATTTATTTAAAACTTCAATTTTTGCAATGGCACTAATTTTTCTCATATTTTTCTGCTTTTGATTGAAATTTGCAACTTTAATTCTCAAAAGTGAAGCTTGCTAAAAAAACATTTTTTAGTATTTTTTTAATTATAAAAGAACACAAACCTGTTCTTCCTCAGACATTGTAATCAATTTTGACATATGTGGAATCATAACAATTTCTTTAGCATTTTTAACAAAACTAAAAAAAAATTATGTTTTTAAATGTCTAAAAATAAAATTTGCATACTTGACATCTGCGACCGATCCGATCATTGGTGATACAGTTCTATCTGCCGTATCAATTGAATAAAGTGGTGCAATTCTTTGTTTATCCCAAAATGCATCTTTTTTCGGCAAAGGAAATCTTTTTCCACCATTATCAACAAGTGATAAACCAGTAATCAAATTTTTATCAATAATATAATTACATTCAAGATTATCAAATTCTTCACCCAATGGATGTAGCATATCTTCAGCAACCTTTAACCAACCCCTAAAAAGGGGGTATTAAAATTTTATGCAAATTTATTTATCGGATATTTTTCAAAAAAAATCACTTACATATAAACAATAAATTCAATAATTGTTGTAATTGGAATCCAAAAGAGTATTGATTCTGGTAAACCTTCATCCTCATATTTAATAATTTGTCGAGTAAATAAACATATAAAAAAATATAATCGAACACAAAATGTTACCAGCTGTTGATAAACCAATGGAATTGGAACCCAATCAAATTTTAGCAAATTTTGAAGTTGTGAACGAAAAATATCAATATTTTTTGCAATTGTTTCAACAAAAAAATCTGATGAAATTTTATTTTTCATTCTTGCATCATATAAAATTTCAGAGACCCAGACAATTGGAATCCAAAATTGTGAATAGCTATCTTCAGTTTTTTCAATTAATGCCCGCTCTTCTGGTGTTAATAAATCTGCAGCTTCAATGGCTTCAAGGGTTGGAAATCTTCGACGTACTTGAACGCTAACATTTCGAAGTACACATGTTTGACAGAGTACCAAATATCGAATTATTGTTCGACGAATTGCTCGTGTTTCATCATCGGAGCCACGGATATATGTTGAAACTGCAACTGCGGTGCTATAAAAAAAGTAAATTCATCAACGAAATCTTAATTTATGGAAAATTTCGACAGTTTTGGGTGGCAAAAAACTGATGGGATCTAGTTTTTGGTTATAAAAATTAATTCCTCAATTTAAAAAAAATTTTCTATTTCTAGTGACATTTTTGCTCACAAAAAAACCCACTTTGTCAATTACTGCCAGACTAAAAAATTGCTTTTTGACTAGAAAAAATGGGTTCGTCAATTTTTTTTCATACACCAAAGTGACAACAGCTTCTTTTTTAAATTTGTATTTTAATAACCTGAGTCTATAATGGCATATATTTCAGGGTAAAGTCAAAAATTAAAATAACATGACATTTCAGTTTTGAGCATTCAAAAAAATTGGTGGAAAGTCGAGGCAGCCCCGTTCAAAGAGAAAAAAATAAAGTTTGCTGCGCGCAAAATGCCGCAAAAATGCCACTTTTTTGACTTCTTTTTTTCGAAAAGAGTTCCGTTTTTGTTGCAGTTTGTGCTCAATATTCCTTTTAGGTCAGCCGTGAAAGGTAATAATAACAAATAAAAACTTACCCATCAATCCATCCCATATTTTTTAAAGTATCTTGCCATCTTCCAAGTACTGAAGAAACAAAAAATCCTAAAATAAATGTCATTGGAATATATGTTTCAATTCGAGTCTCCAAAACATTTGTAACTTTATCAAATATGCTATAAAGAAAGAAATGCAAAAATATATTTTTACATCCAATAATAACAATGTTATTAAAAATAACTAACTATTTATCATATGGTCGAAGAATAAAAAAATATATACAAAATACAAAATAATATGCTCCCAACCAACACATTAACGGAAATGATACAGCTTTCCAAACCGATCCACGCCATCGAAAAAGTATTGATAAAACACCTTTTAATTTTGAATGTGGAATATCAATGTTATATCTAATTGTCATTGTTGTTGTCTAAAATAAATTATATATTAACTGGTTTTTTTAAAAACAAAAAAACATAGATTTAGAAAAAGTAAAACTTTGCAGATAATAAAACAAAATCACAATGTCACAAACTGAAAAATCTCTTTTAAACTTTTGATCTCTTTTTTTAAATGTTTTTTTTCTTGATTGACAAGAAAGAAATATTTTTATAATTAACAACTGCTTTCGGGGTTGCTTTGTTATTAAAGCCGGCATCCTCGAGTATAAATTTTTTATACGTATTTTAATTAGGGGTAAGAAAAACCGACTGGCAGCCGGAAATAGAGGCCAGCCAATAAGAAAAAAAATGTTATTGGTTCATTTTGTTTTATGTTCGTCATGATGTTTTTTAGTTCATTAATGTAGTAATAAAAAAAATATAAAAAGATAAAACAAACATTTTCATTTTTTATAGAACCGCAGGCAATTTGACACACTGAAAAAAAGGGGTGGAAATGAAGATCCTACTCTGAGTTGATATAGATGAGAATATAACCCGAAATTAGTAGTACACAGACACATACTTCTATTAAGTAGCAGTAAAATCATCCCTATTTTTGTAGAGGAGTACATTTTTTTATGTTTAGGGTAAATGAGGTTAAAAATTTAGGAGTAAACATATTTTGACAGCAATTAATGGAAGTATAATTTACACTGCATTTACTCTAGGGCTAATTTTTTTCCCATGAACTAAGGGTAAAAATAATAAAATTACCAATATTATTATATTTGGCATATAAATTATATTTTATTAATATTACTAAAATGTAAGTATTAAATACTTGAGTAATGGGAAAAAAAATTGACTCACCGTTGACCGTTTTAATATTCTTAGCACGAAAATGTGTTTTTTCTCTTGCGACTTTCAAAAATGTCGAAAATATAAATTTCTATTACAAATTTAAAAGACTTGGTATGTTTTTTGTCGTTACAAATATATTTCTTTATTGTTAATTTGTTGTAATAATATTGTTATGTTAATTTATTTGTTTATAAAGTGTGGGAAATTTTGCGAATGAAAAGAAGTGTATAAAAGAGAAAAATGTGTGTGCGATTATATCATTTTGAGGGGTTTTATTGTACGTGTGATTTTATTTTCTCCGTGCTGTCGTTTATATATATTTTAATATCTGCTTTGTAATCATATTGTTAATTTGTAGTTGCAATTATGTCTTCAAATGGTGATGCTCCTGGAAAAGAGAAGAAACAAGATGGCAGTGAATCAAATTTAAATGGCAGCAAAGTTAAAGTAGAAGAATCTGATGGCAGCAGTAATCTTACGTCTGCATCCTCTGGTGGAAATGGAGCTGATACAAGTACTTCTACAACATCTGAAAGCTGAAACAATGGCAGCAAAACTTCTTCTGCAGCGGATGGTTCAAAAAATGGCAGCAACACTACTTTGACAGCATCAAATGGTTCCAAAAGTGGCAGAAAAAGCCCTTCTTCAACTTCTATTGCTTCAGAAGATTTGTCAAAACCTCGACAACGAACTGAAAGTGAAGGAACGAATGGCAGTGTAAGTTTATTATTTATTGATGATTATCATTACAAATAAATTGTTTTAGCGAAAAAGAAGTCGAAGCGACAGTGTCTTAGCTAAAAAGAAATCTGGCAGTCTTGATGGTGGTGATAATAGTGGAACACCAGTAAAGAAACCAATATGAAGCAAAGCATCAACCTTTCAAAAAACACAGCAACGTCAACCAATGCCGTAAAAATTTGCCTTACACCTTGGCATGGAAGCATCAGGCCTTTGCTTGTATGGCTATCAGAAAAATGGAAAAAGGTAATTTTAAATTTTATACAATTGTTTCATATGTTAATGTTCATTTATTTCAGCTGATTATTTTGAACAATGTAGAAAAAAACTTTTGATAATCTTTACAAGGTTGGAGACATTGTAGTCCTGGAAAAGATCGACAATATTCCTCAATTTGGCAGAATTTACATTAAAAATATAGATGGTAGTTGCGGTGTCACAAAGCTTCAAACAATAAGATTTGATGAAAGAAAATACTGCTATGAAACTTCTCCTACTGCTAATGTTATGTCAGCTCATCCAAAAACTTTTTACATCAATGAAAGTATGCGTCTCTATCATAGCAAATATGTCAGATTGGCGGTGTGTAGCTAAAAAAACGTCACAACAAATTGTAAGAAAAAAAATGTTTATTTTTAAATTTGTTGTTGTCGAAATTGATAATTCAATAAAGCTAAAATAAGGTTGTGCATTGATAAAAAGTTTTAAAGAAAATGATTAGTTAAATTAATATTTTAAGAAATGAATCAAAAAAAATGCTAATAAAAAATGAATAAATAAAAATTGTTAATTTAATACATGCTTTATTGAAATGTAAATTAGAGAAAGTTAAATTTAAATTTGTGACACAAAAAATATTTTTTTTCATAATAATTATTTACAGCAGATAATAAAAATATGTCAAAAAGAAAAAGGAAAAAAAAATTTAAGTTATTTTTCTTTTTGTCTTTTTTGTGTGAAAAATTTCAAAATGTGATTTTTTGTTTTGGCAAAATGCCCAAAGATAATTTTCTTTTGCTTATTTTATTTTGAAAGATTTCGACACGAAAATATTCAAAAGAAATAAAAAATTGTGAGAAAACAAATTGTAGAAAAAAAAATTGCAATAAAAAAATTGTGAGAAAAAAAATTGTTGAAAAGAAATTGCAATAAAAAAAATGCGATAAAAAAATTGGAATATCCAGACTTCATTTCCGGCTTTGAGCAGATTCTGCTTCAAAAGCTGCTTGCTTGAAGAAACTGCGCAGACTCTGCTTCTGTTTGCAGACTTTTTACAAAGTCTGCTTATAAGCAGATTGTGCGCAGAATCTGCTTTCAAAAAGCAGAAAAAAGACTTAGAAATATTTTGCGAATATTAAAATATTTTAATTTTATCATTCATTAAAAACTAATTGTTTTTTAAAATTTATGAATGTTTTTTGGTTGATTTTTGGGCAACCCTAAAAATATACTTTAATATTTATATAAATTAAAAAAACTGTATAATGATGGTTGAAGAAAAGCTTCACAATGGTGGGGGTGACAATGATGGTCCAAGAACATTGCTGGAAATTGCTGTTAGAGATGAAGACTTGATATTTTACTTTCATTGCTTCAACAACTTGGTAAAAAGTTTATATTACATTACAAGTATATATTAATAACTGCATTTTTAGCAAAAGGTCCAAAATTTGTTGAATTAATTGATGAACAATTAAAAGATATTGATGGAACTTTGTTACATTTGGCTGTTAAATTAGGTTTGATACTGTAATTTCTTTGATGTGATATAACTTTTGATTATAGATTCTGTTGATTCTGTTAGAACTTTAATTTCAAGTAGTGCAAATCCATATGTACAAAATGATGATGGTAAAACAGCTGTTGTAAGTGCAACACATGAAAATGTTATAGCTGCATTCTTACAAGAATGGTTGCAATCTATTGCAACTTCAAAGTAATATTTGTTTTTAAATCCTTTACGATTAATACAATCTTTGCTTTTTAGTCTTGGACGAGTTTGTCAAATACTTGCTGCTGGTGTAAATGTTAATTCAATTGATTTACCATGAATTCAAAAAACTGCATTACATTATGCAGCCTCATTTGGTTCAGATGAAATTGTGAAGTTTGTTTAGTGAAGAATTTTGTAAAGTTTTCATATTAAAATTTTGTAGAACTTTTTGTGAATCTGGTGCAAATATAAATGCACAAAATAATCAAAATGATACTGCATTGCATGATGCAGTTGTTCGAAAATTAGAATCAATTATTAAAATTTTGTTGGAATTTGGATCTGATTCATCTATTACAAATACAAATGGTGAAAGAGCTGTAGATCTTGCTGGAAAGCGTGCACCTGAATTGCTGTCACTTTTTAGTTTAAACAAGTTTGTGATAGAGTTTTGGATTACGGTAATTAAAGCAATGGATTTTTAGTGTTGCATAAGTTGTTCATCGAATTTTATCTGTTGATTCAATTATATATGGTCGATCTTCAATTATTTCTACAGATACTGCATTATTTGAAATTCGTACTACTGATCGATATCAGCATCCATGATGTACAAATCGAGATCTATTTCGTATGACACAAGTTTGTGAAGAATTTTTTATTAAGGTTTGTTTTTCTTATCACTGCTATGGCATGAATTATTGATTAATTTTTAGCTTGCTCCGTCACTTGATTTACAAACAGATAGTATTGACATTCCAAACAGCTTTAAAAATTATTAATCTTTTCTTGGATGATTTTCCATTATCTCCTATTGCACATTTTGGTCCAAATATTTCATCTTCACTTGTACAAAATTTTGCTATTCTTGATTCAATTCAAAAACGTATTCCAATATTTTGATGTTCGTTCATCTGATAATGCCTTAGTCGATGTCGCTTATGCCTGAATGTGCATGTATTGGTGCAGCATGGAATTGTTCAGTTGATATTATGATATAAAACAATAAATAATTTTTTGCTTTCGATTTTGGTGTCTTTTTACAGTACATTAAGCTTTTATTATTGTTATTAGCTTGGAAAAACAAAAGGGAAAATAATAAAATCAGCAAAATTAAAAAATATTTAATATTTAAACAAAAAATTTGAAAACCAAATGAAGTCTACGTATTCCAATTTTTTTATCGCAATTTTTTTATTGCAATTTCTTTTCAACAATTTTTTTTCTCACAATTTTTTTATTGCAATTTTTTTTTCTACAATTTGTTTTCTCACAATTTTTTATTTCTTTTGAATATTTTCGTGTCGAAATCTTTCAAAATAAAATAAGCAAAAGAAAATTATCTTTGGGCATTTTGCCAAAACAAAAAATCACATTTTGAAATTTTTCACACAAAAAAGACAAAAAGAAAAATAACTTAAATTTTTTTTTCCTTTTTCTTTTTGACATATTTTTATTATCTGCTGTAAATAATTATTATGAAAAAAAATATTTTTTGTGTCACAAATTTAAATTTAACTTTCTCTAATTTACATTTCAATAAAGCATGTATTAAATTAACAATTTTTATTTATTCATTTTTTATTAGCATTTTTGGTTTTACTTTTAAATTTTCTAGTTTTAAAATAGTCTTTTTTAAGTGTCCCAATTCCTTTAATTTTTTCCCAAAAAATTTAATTTTTTTTATGTATTTGAAAAATAAATTACAAAAAATAAACATTTTTTTTCTCACAATTTGTTATGACGCATTTTTAGCTACACACCGCCGTCAGATTACCTTTCGCTATTCCTTAAAAATTATGTGTTGCATATTCTTTTGTTTTCTTTTGTTCGAAAAGCATTTTTTCTGTCAGGAAATTAATAAATTTTTAATATTTAAATAACTGCTTTATGTAATTTTCTCTTTGATATTGGTTAAACTTCCGTTTTATATCTATATTTTGAGAATTAAGACACAGTTTTTCAACAGCTATGGCAGATCCTGTACATCCTGCACGATCGTCGCTATTCCTTAAAAATTATGTTTTTATTATTCTATTATTTTTTTGGTTATTTTACAGTTTATTAAACTTTACAATATTCAAAAGTTAATCTATTTTGCAGTAACCGGCTAAATATTTTTGAATTTCCGCTGGTCGCACTTTTCGTGTTAAGAACCGTTGCATTCGACACAGCCTAACCTTTTTTTCTGGCGCGTTTTTTGTGTTAATTTTTTCTTTGCTGTGTTTTTTTTCTAATGCTTCTTTTTTATATCGTTTTGTCTCTTTTTTATATTTTCCGTGTTAAACGTTGTATATTTTAACTTTCATTTATCTTGTACGCTTTTTAGTATGTCCGCATCTGTTAAACTTCGCTTTCTTGATGAAGATGGTGTTACTGAACATTCTAAGCGTTTTGCTGAGTCAGATGATACTTCAACAGTGGCAGAAGCAATCCAAAAAGTCTTCATCGGTTGGAATGCCCATCTTTAACATGTCAGCTTGTAATGTATGGTCAGCGTCGTGGCAGTGGCAAACCTTTTCGTGTTCATATGGATGATTATGTCGAATTGGGATATGATTACGTTTTTGTCGATCCTCGACTTGAAGGTTTTCTTTTAGCTTCTTTTAAACTTTAGTATATGATATTTTTTCAGATTCAAATGTTCCTTCATCCAACAACTCCAACAACTTCTCAACAACCATTTGCAAGACGTCGCAATGATTCTACAGATCTTTTTGGTGATCTTTTTGAACAATCTTCAATGGCAGTTCCTCCACCGACTCCAACAACACCAACACGTGAATCATTTGCAAAACTTCTTATGGCAGCTCCTCCTCCACCTCATGATCTTGTTTCAATGGATGATGGCAGTGCAGAACTTTCCACATCAGCAGCCGCATCAAATAAACGTCGTAAAGAACCGATTGATAGTCCAAAATTCACTGCAATCTCAAAGACAAAGCAACTCAACAATTTCTACATCAGCAATAAACAACCAATTGATGATTTTTATGGCAGCAGATTGAATATGGATGGCAGAACCTTTTATGACGTATGCATTCACTTTTTTTCCTTTAACATGTCTTTTTAGATTGATGTTGTATCCCATTTGGGCCTCTTTTATCATCGTAAGGCAGCTTTCTTTGTACTCAGCCAACAACAACGTCCTGAACTTTATGAAGCAGCTGAATTTGTCATCATTGATGCTTGTATGGAAATTCTTCGTGTAAAATGGCCAAAGCAAGTTTATAATCATATCAATCATTACTTCTTTATACTTTTTTAGGTTAGATGTTCCTCCATCAGAAAAACAAAGCCTTGCAAAACTTGTCAGCTCTCTTACTGGTTATACAGAACTTCAAAATATGACATTTGCAAACAGAAATGGCAGACTCGATTTCAAAATCAAACATTTTCGCCGTCAGAATCCTGATTGTTCAAAAGAAACACCTCCAGCTAAACGAGCAAAAATGACAGCTGTTACTGATAGCGAAATTGATCTTCTTAGCATTGAACTCAATCCAGAAACTGACAGCAAAACTCTTCATTGTGCTTATGAACGAACTGCGTGAGTTGCCTTTGTCCCTTCAGCTCTTCCTTACTTATTTGTTTTTTTAAGCATTCGAAGATCTTCATGGATTAAGAAACTTTATGATCATCCAGATTTCCAACTTGGCATTATTACAAAAATTGTCAGCAAATTTCGCCATATCGTCTCTGATGTTTCTCTGGTAACATTGTATATACTTTACATCTTTTGTGAACATTTTTCAGATTCATTATGACTTCACATGTCTTATGTCTGTTCGCCGTCAGGCTCTCTTTTCTTTGGCAGAAACATTCCGTCGTCTTGTTCCTGCAATTTACGAAGAAGCTCGTGTACTTGGAATATCAACTACCACCACTGCAAATGACAGCACAGGTAATTATTCTGTCTTTTATTCTTTTACTTCTCATTCATTTTCAGATAAACATGAATACATGGCTGGCCAGCTTCTTTCAGAAATATTGAAAATCAAATGCAAAAAGTCTCCAAATGATTATGGTCGTCTTGTCATTGATCATACTGTAGGTTTTTTTCCATAACATATTATTATATCATTACGGCTTTTTAGGGCAGCCTTGATTACAAGAATGCTATACAATGGCGCAAAGATAATGCTATCACTGCGCCTTCCATTCTTATTCTTGGATCTGATTCAGCTATCACCTTTTATATTGCTGCAGATGGTATGGCTTTCCAAGTAAGTATCGATTCTTATTTAAGTTGTCCATTAAAACAATGTTTTAGGTTCGTGGCAGATTTGCTGAAGCTCTTCAAAGTTATATGGAAATGGTTTTTGTCTGCAATGTCAAATATGATGCAAAAACAACTGGCATCACATACTTTCTTGAATATTTGATGAACATCAAAGATCACCAAAATGCTTCTAGATTGGCAGTCAAAAGGCAACTCGATGCAATTGCTGGTTGGTTTTCTTTACTTCTTCAGCACAACTATAGATATTTTATGTTTTAGATAAATTGTCAAATGAATCTGCAACTGATCGTGTATCTTCTTTGGATCCTTCAAATGACGTCTGAAAGAACAATGGCAGCACTTCTTATCTGTAAGCTTCGTTTTTCACTTTTATTTGTGTTTTGTCAGCTTTTTATTATTGTTACTTTTTTTGATAAATTGTTATGTTGATATTTGCTTGTGTATGGGGATTATGGGGTCAGGGTAGTACGGGAGGTGAGGGTAGTACTGAAAAAGGGTGACGTGGAAGACGATATATAGGCGATATATTGACCTATCTTGATACATTCTTTAAACCTGTATAAGGGAACGAATCTACTCCTATTTCTCTCAAATATTGTTCCTACTTTCAGCCCGATTTTCACTCCTATCTTTTTAACTAATTCTACTACTATTGGAAATAGTAGAGTCCACAGGAACAGCCTAACTAAGTTTAAATTCGCACTTATTTTGGAGTGTAAATCCACCTACTTTTTTTTCAGTGCATTTCATGCAAAAAATGCCATTTATTTTCGTCAGTTTTTTTTATAAAAAAAGACAAATTTGTTAATCTTTTTTTTATTTTACTAAACAGATAAAAAAAGCTAGGTGAATATTGAAAAACAAATCGACAGCATTTTTTTGCATCTGTTAGTTTAAACTTTAAAGGCCATCTAAAACATTTTAATTTCTACTACGTTTCGTTTTCGTAAGATAGAAAAGTAAATTGAAATTATAATTATAAAAGAAAAAAATATCTACTTTTGCAAATTTTGTCAAATAAATAATTAACTATTCTAAAAAAAGCTTGTCAAAAATAAAATAAATTAATCAAGAAATTTCTGTGACGTAAGTTTGTTTTCAAATTATTAGTTTTTAATTAACAATATGTAGTGCACCATTTTTTCAAAGTTGAGCAATAAATATAATTTTGGTACCAAAAAAAAACAGAAGATTTTTAATAATAATAATTGATAAGGAAAAAATATTAGTTTTGTGCTGATTAAAAAGATAATTGACGAAGAAAAAATGAAAATACCCCCGGATTTGTCAGCCAAAAGATTCAATTTTAAAAAATGTTATTCACGGATGAATAATTTTATAAGGCATTCTTTTGTTTTTTCCATTTTTTATTATTTTTCGATGACTTTTTTGAGCAAAATAATGTCTACAGTATGAAAGATGCAACGAGTGCGTATTTTAAAAAAGTTCGAAAATGTCAGCTTATTTTTGATAGGACACATCGGTCTTTTTTATTCCAAAAAAGACACATCTGCCAAAGAAACAAATGTTGATGAATAATCCGATTACTCATGAGTTTACTATAGTTTTTACGAAATTTGTTTGTGGATTTTTTCATGAGAATATACAGTATAAAACTTCATAGTAGGGATATTTATAATTTTTCGGTTAAAAACGATAAAATCCAAAAAAAAGTTCCATTGCCCCTATTTTTTCACGGAAGTATTGTTTGAAGAACATTTCATTTTTGGAATAGACAAAAAACATTGACAGTCAACAAACTTGTGAATCCAATATCATCCCATTAAAATGAATTCACTTTAAGTTTTGGGCAATTTGGAAACTAAATTCACGCGATTAAAATGCTATGTTTTTATGTTCTTATATTATAATCGACAAAGAAAAAATGAAAATACCGTAATTTTTTCAGCCGAACTTTGTGGCAGTCCGAGGCGGAATTCGAAACTATGCCTCTTAGATGCAGAATTTTTTTCTGAGTCAGATAAAATAAAAAATAAATGCGCAAAAGTTAGCACTCAATATATTATCATAGAAAAACGTAAAAGCGCACAACGCCTCTGCACGTAGCTATTTTTATTTAGAAAAATGTTAAATAACACTAGAGTCCTTGAACATTTTATTTTAGTAATCAATATTAAGTTATAAAAAAAATTGTAAAACGGCAAAATTTTTCAAGATTTAATATTATTTTTTTGTTCGAAAATCTTTCACATTATTTTGCAATTCGGTTTTTTGAAAAAAATCAAACAAAAGAAATCCGAGCAGGTATATATTTTGAAAAAAAAAATCAAAAGGAAAAATAAGTGAAAAAAAGGTTACAAAACAAAGTTTCATAAAAGTATAAAAATCACAGTTCTTCATTCTACATATTGCTTATCTTCAATTTTTTGATCATGACAAACAACCAAAAAATCATTGCATATTTGTTGAAGTTTCATTGCAAAATTTGAGTTAATTGAAGCATTTAAAATTTCAAGAGTATTTGAAGGCGTTAAACGATATGAAATAAAAGTTGTAATATAATCCTAAAAATGATATTATTGTGAATAAAGTATAAGTCGCTTGAAAAGAACTCACAGTAAGATTATCAACGAAATATTTATCAGCAAATCGAAGTAATTCAAACAGTTCTTTAATTGAAGTTGTATCAGGAATTTGTTGACCATAAAAGAATTGTACAGCTGCATTAACAGTTTTAAAATCAAAATCAATAATTTTTAGAGTATTTGAAATTGTTTCTTTCATTCCAGATCGAAACATTCCTTCAAAATATTGTGATTGAATAATTAAAAGTTGTTTATGAATCTAAAAACAGAATGTATTTTTTTAATCATATATTTGAATAAAATGTAATAACTTACTTTCACAGTTTTTGCGTCATTTTTTCCAAATGCAACAATAATTTCAAAATCTTTTTCCTTTCCTTCCTATAAGTCTTTGTTTGAAATTGTTGAAATAATTGGATATTCATTTCTTTCAATAATAAACATTCCTTTTATTTTAATTTCAAAATTTTCAGAAATAAGATTTTTTGGATCAATTAATACAGGAATAATTAGACTTTTAGATTGAGAAGCGCCTTTTTCAAGTCGATATTCTTGATTTTTGAAAGAAATTAAAATTGACGCAGCAGTTTCTGGCGCATTAACAAAAAGGTATAAATAAGACTTTGATATTTCATTTGAATGTTCAAGTTGAAGACAATAAGATACACCTGGAAATATCATAACAGATTTTGTAATTTCTTTTTTAATAGGTTTTGAAAGTAAAAATTGATAATATAAGATACGTTCATCCATAGTTGGTGGACTACCAAAAATATCTTCGTATAAAATTGTCCATGTTTCATAAAATGTACGATAAATTTTCTAAAATTTAAATTAAATAAATGAAAACTAAAAAAATTTAATAAAACTTACAACCATTTTTGGAATAAAAAGAATAGATTTTTAAACCAGCGAAACAGTAATGCGTATAAAAAAAAGTGATAAATTGATGAATAATTTTGTTATCGAAAATAAACAGTGAATAATTTGTTGACGACTAAAATTATAAAACACAAAGAGTACGCAATTTTTCAAAATAAAGCTAAGAAACGGGATGAAAAAAAAAACAAATGAAATTCTTCACAATTATTGATTGAATGGTGAAAAAAATAATTACAAAGTGAAAAGATTAAAACCTTTTTTTTTCGTTTACCTTGAAAAAGGACGTGCGCAGTTTTTTCAGAGTTCGCCAAATGCAATAAATTTGGTATCATTAGATGCGCAGTAAAAATATTGATGGAAAAAAAAGAAAGATTAAATGCCGAAAATGATTTCTAAAAAATAACTGATCAATTTTTGAAATCGAAAAATTAATCGCCGATTTTTCTGTAACAAAAAAAAAACATTTCACTTTTTGTTCAATATTTCATTGGCAGTGTTTTGATAAAAATTTACTTTGTTTCATTGTTGTTTTTTCTGTTCAAAAATGTAGTTTTTTTTCAATCAAGTCAAAACTTTTAAATATTTGATTTTTTAAATTATTAATTTAATTATTTTACAATTAGTTTTGATAAACTACTTCAATTGTTAAATACATGTTTAATCTTTTGCTTCTCAGACGCCAGAGCACTACGCGTCGCGAGGATTCTTACCACGAAAAAGAACTTAAAAATTCACAAAAAAAATGTTTTTTTGCAAACTCTATTTTTTTAACATTTTAACAGATTAATACAGATTTTACATCTAATTTTTTCTTGTTTATTACTTAAAAATAAAAGATATGACAATTACCAAGCTAATGAGACATCCCATAAGCAAAATGATAAAGTTTACGCAATATGCGAGCGGTTTAAAGATGTTGCACATATTTGTTGAATTACTTTAAACAAAAAGTCTGAAGCCCCCTTACATTTTTAAATTGTTTTATATGTCGCAAATGATTAATCTGGATGTGGACTATCGATTTATCTGGTTAAAAATTTTTTTTTACCATTATCTCATAATAATTTTTCGTGATTTGTGTGAAGCAACACGTTTTTTCACTTTTTCAAAGGGGGGACCAAAGCAAAATCATAAAATTTTTAAAAAATTTTTTTTCTTAAAAAGCTTGAAATATGTTTGTAAACACCTAAAAACATCATTCTGATACTTTATTGTTGATAAAAAGTTGTTAAAATGTCATACAGTTAAACTTACAGTATGCTCAATTTTGAAACACCGAAATAGAGTAAATATAATGCTAAGTTCAATAATACAAATACTTGGAATATGTTTGCCATCAACAGGTTGATGAAAAACATTTTTAATCCAATCAATGATTGCAGTAGATACATTGGAAGAACGAATTTTACTAGCTGCATAATTTAGCTCATTTTGTTTAATGACGAAATCATTAATTTTTCCACGGGTAATATAATTATATTTATAAAATATTTGATCTAGAATTCTTTCATAATATCCAAAATTGATTGATACAATTTCACCATCAATAAGACAATATTTTTCACCTAAAAATCTCATTTTTGACACAAAAAATGGGACGACACTTTTTCTCCCTTTAAAAAACGTCTTTTCCCCTTTTAAAAAAAGAGTACCTTCGTTTTATGTAAAAAGAATATTCCGCTGATATCATCAAACTTATTTTTTCTCTTGGTGCATCAGTGTCTATAATCCACACTAGGGATGATGTGGTTTATAGACATTGTATGGATTAGAAAACGTTTCCCCAAAAATAATACATGCCATAGCCGAGAAAAAAATTTTGCAGTGGCATTTAAGTTTGAATGTTTTTTATAAACCAGAATTTCAAATCAAAAAATAAAATTGACACAACCTTGGGCGCTAACCCCCCCCCCTTTCATTCGTCCATAGCCAACGTGATAACTAGGGTTGTCGATTTCCCGGGAAATCGAAAAAAGAGGGAAATTTCCCGTTGATTTCCCGGAAACGTAATTTTGGTAATTTTGTTTTTTCAATACCTAAAATTACTAAAAGCTCATAATTTGATGAATTTGCAATGAATATTTCAATTAATGACTTTTTATAACAAAAACTGCCTTATTTTATGCTAAATGAGCTCAAAATAGTAAAAAATGTTCCCTTTCTAACAAATATTCACGGGAAATTCCCGGGAAAGGGAAATCGACAACCCTAGTGCTAACCACTACTCCCCAAAAGCAAGGCCAATGTCTTGGGCTAAGAAGTAATTAAGGAAGCTTCATTTTGATGAAACTTTAATGTACCGAAAAATTTTTTCTTGGTCATTGCAAGTAATATTTTAGGGGAAACATTTTCTAAATGCCTGTAAGCAACATATCAAAAAAATATAGCTGACAGTTTCCGTGTAAATAAAAATATATTTAAATCCCGACATACCGTAAATTGCTGGATTAAGATTTCTAGAATCCAAATTGAGGCATGGATCCATTTTTATTAAAGTCACATGGTAATCATTTGCTTTAAGCAAAACTCCAATCGATGCTGGAATTATTCCTTTATCAATGTTATTCAAATCGCCACCCGAAAAAAGGATAATTTTTGGTGAGATTTTATGCAAAGACATTTTCTAAATAAGCTGAAAAGTATTACTATAAATTTATTTTGAATTACGCAAAAAAACAAACAAAAGAGTAACTGAACGCGTTTTGCAAAAACACGCAAAAACATTTTTTAAATGACTAATTTTGGTGAGAAAAACAAGAAAATGAAAAGCATCTTTACAAGAAAAAGAGTCAAAAAAATCTATGCTTTGTGTTCTTTTGTTTTTTATATAAAAATGGGGGTGTTTGTCAAAAGAAAAAACGTTTCCCTTTTTATCAACAAGACTTTTTCCTTTCATTTTTATTCCAAAAAAAGAGTGACGAATTCTCTATGCATCAAATTTGGCAGGTTAAACAATAAGAATTAGTAATATATTTATTGGATTAAAAGAATATACAAAAGAAGAGCATTAGTAATATCGTCTGGCCGCGACGAGTAAACAAGCATAAAAGTGATAGCCTTTCGATGGACATTAAACACGAATAAAATATAGGAAGAGAAAGAAGTCGTGTTAAGACAATTAAAGGAAAGAAACAGTTAGTAGTGTTGGCCATTGACCGGTCAATTGACGTCATTTGACCGATTTTGTTGGGGCGGTCAATTGACCGTGACTGGGCAGAACACAACGCCAATGGTCAATTGACGTCAAATGGCCAACACTGTCAGTTAGCCAAGAAGGGAAAATATAGATATATAACAGTTGCAACACCTTTAGCAATCCATCCACTGTTTAAACGTCCACTCCACCGGACCCGTCCATCCACCAATTAGATTATTCCCTGTTTTTAAACCCATTTTTACGAATCCGCAGTTTTTTTTTTAAAAAATAATTAAAATATTCAAAAATGTTTGCAAAAAAAATTAAAGGGTATTCTTTTTCACAAACATAATTTTAACTAAATAATCAATTTCATTGTTGATGTCACCTAACTACTTTTATCAATCTCTCTTTTGCATTTTTATGTAACTATTTCCGTCGTGAAAACAATTTTTTTTGCAGCAACTAAAAAAGTTTTTTTTAATTAAAATAATTAATTTATTATTATCACACAAAAATGTTGCTTTTACAACCTTAAATTTAACATGAAATTTACTTTTTACAAGTCAACGTGAAATACAAATTTTTCAATGATTTGATTTTGATTTATCATTTTCATCAGTATAAATGTCCAAAGTTTTATCCTTTGAATCTTTTCCAGAACGATCAACATTTATTTCACCTTTGTATGCTTTTTCAATACTATCTTTTGAAGCATTTGATAAATTTTTAGAAGAGATGGATCTAAAAATTCATTAAAGTTTACATAATTAAAAATATAAATAACAAACCCATCATTTAATTTTCTTGACTTTTTAGGTGTTTGTGGTTGTTTTGAAGGTTGTTTCAAAGCTGGTTCAGGAGGATTTGATTTTGATTTCTTTTGCTTTTTACGTTTTCCACTTTTGGCTTCTTTTGAACTTCTTTTTGGTGTCTGTAATTAAATTATAAGATTATTCTTTTTAAATAAAAACAATCTCTTTAGCAAAATAAAATTCAAAAAGCTCTTACTTTTAAATCTAAACCATCATATGCATTTATATTTTCAACGCCACCGTTTGTATCAGCCAATGTTGCTGCTGCTGTTGCTGCTGGAATTTGAGGATCTTTTTTTGATTGTAAACTTTTTACACTTTTTTCAACAGTTGCAGGAATAAAAATTTTATCAAAAATAATCATTGGTTTCATTTTATAAAAGAGATAAAGCAATATTGAACCAAATGCAATTATAATTATAAGTAGAATACAACAAATAATTAAAACTCCCCTAAAATTATTATAGAATCTAATTATTACTGAAAAAAATGGAGATTACAAAAATTTGTTGTAATCACCATTACAAGATATTCCAAAAGGAAGACATACCAAAGCCAAGATGGAGTAAAACCTGCTGATGCAACTGAGGATTGATCTTGATATGATGGTGGCATTCCAGTAGGTACAATAGTTGGAGGATGTGACATTCCTGTAGGCACTGTAATGGAAATTGCTGGAGGCATTGTTGTTGAATTTTTAGACACTTTAGTTGAATGTGATACTTTTTTAGGCACTGTAGTTGACTGTGACATTTCTTTAGATACTGTAGTTGAATGTGGCATTCTTGTAGGCATTGCAGTTGAATATGTTATTTCTTCAGGCATTGCAGTTGAATTTTTAGACACTTTAGTTGAATGTGGCATTTCTTTAGATACTGTAATTGAATGTGATATTCCTGTAGGCATTGCAGTTGAAAATTCTGGTTCATTATAACCATTTTTTGGATTAAATATTGGTATATCTTCTTTTTTGATAGGTTTGTAATCACTTTCATTAATTGGAGGAATAATTGGTAATTGAAGTTCTTCCAATGTTCGAAGAGATGTAGAAATTTCACCAAAAAAAAGTTCCAAAGGACTGCAACTTTCAGCAAAAAATGATTGTTCAAATGTTTGTGAAACATAAGTATGAGGACGAGGGCACTAAAAATTGGGTAATAAAACAATCTGATATTATATTATATAATTAAACATTATTCTTAGTATTGACTTACCGCTGTTTTTCGCTTATATCGAACAATAATTCTTTTTCCTTTATCAGATACATAAAATGGATCAAATCTCCATTGAAAATGATGTTCACCAATTCGACGATAAGTTGATTTTGAAATCTTAGGCATATTATCAGCAGTGACAAAAATTTGAGCAAAAATATATTCATTAGTTGCCGCAGTTCCATTACTATGAAAAATTAAATCCTCTTGGGGTTGATCGCTTATCCATTGTTGAAGAGTTTTCGTTGTTGGATAATCAATATTCCATGAAAAAAGTGTACATGTTGAAATATTGGTGGCATTCTTTAACCAAAGTTTTTGTAAACAGTTACCCGATGTTCCATCATTTCTTAAATGAGTTTGATTCAAAAAGAAATACCCTTTTAATGGCGGTAAAGTTGTTACGGTAAAACCTTTTGAAGAATATGGCAGAAATAAAAGTAACAGCAAAGAATAAAAATAATTCATTTTTTGAACATAGCAACTGGTGAACAAAATGAAAAAAGTAAATGGCAAATCAAAGAAATGCGATATATTATGCAAATTAAATGTTTTTAAAATAAGCATCACTTTTTGGAATGGATGACATATATAAAATTTAACTTAAAGGGCTGTGTTGCGATCATAGAAGAGGCTTATATCTTTATTAGCGAAAAACGAATTAGCGAACTCTTTTTCGTGTTGAGAACTTTCTTCAAATATCTTTGTTAGCGAAAAACAAATAAAATCAAAGAATTTATTTTTTTTTAAACTTTTAATTAATAAATGTGTTTTTAAACATTATTTTATTGTAAACTAGTAATAATTGTTATTAGTTAAGCATTGTTTAACTTGTTAATCGCGATTTGTTTTTGTTTGATTATTATTACAATACTTTTTCGTTTGATTATTTTTATTTATTTTTTTTAGATTTATATACAGAAGAAATCTGACAAGCTTATGGATGTTGTACAAAAAGAGGAATTTGGTCCGTCATCTCAAAATAGTCCAGATGGAAAGAAGAAGAATAGCAATATGGGTTTGTGTAAATGCAACTTATTTATAATAATCTATCAATGGTGCCGTCAGGTAAAAGTTTTTGCTGTTATTATAGTATATAGTTTGTATCGGATCTTTTAAGAGTTATTAAGTTTTTTTTGTCTTTATTACTTTAATATGATGATAAAGTCCTTACTGAGGAGTCCTGCTTTATCATGGTATTAAAGTAATCCAAAACCTGAGTTTCTCTTTGTTTAAGTATATATTACTCAAAACTAAAACAATATTATACAGTCTAAGGGCAAGGACGAAACTGTATAACGTTTACTTCTTGCTTTTATATGTGAAAAGTTGCTTAAATGTGTTTTAGTTCTTTTAATCTTTGTGTTGTAATACCTTACATGTTTCTTTGTTTGTTTGTTTTTGCTACAACATTAGCTTTTTACTGTTAACGAAAATAAGATGATAGTGTTTAATATGTAATTATTATATTTTTTGCTTTTAAAATAAAAAGCTTAGTTTAATTACAAGGGTTTTGTGTTTAAACGTATTCTTTGGGGCTTTAAAAAACAGGTTGATGAACTTACAGTAATCAGTGGTTGTTTATTTTGTAGCTTTATTAAACTTTAATTGAACTTATATATCTTTGACCATTTTGTTTTTATGTATGTTACAACTTTTCTTAAATGTGTAAGATATAAAATATTTCAAATATAACTTTTGAAGTTTAGAACTACAATACAACAATTGTAATACAGCTTTTTAATTCAGAATTAAATAACGCTTAAGTTTTTTTGATTGGCACAACAAAACCATTTAATTGTTTCTAACTTAAAATTTTGGTAAAATTGAATGAATCTTTGAATATCAGCAATACTTGTATTGATAATGAATAAATTTTTTTGTTTATTTTTGTTACAGTAATGTTTACCAGAAATTAATTTTTTTTCAATCGAGCAATTTTTATTCAAAATATATGTTTGTTGAAATAAATATTTTTATGACAAAATTTTTTTCTTTTGCTAAAGATTTTTGTGAAGAGGATACTATAAGCTTTTACAATCGAATATGTAACCAAAAAGAAACTTGCTTTCGATATTATCGTTAACAAATGCGAAGGGTATCATTTGTGATACTGTAATCTATAGACATGCATAAAATTTATCTCAAAATGTTTAAATACATGTATTTCCATTGATAATTTGTTTTGGCATACGCTTTTTAAAATATTTTTTCTCACACGTTTTCTTTTGGCTTATAAGCTTTATAAAAAAGTTTCAATTTGGATGTTCTTTGCTGCCTGCAGGCGGGTCGGAAGGGAGATCGATTGCCAAAAAAGGGAAGACAACAGTCTAGACATGGCTTTTGTAAAAAGATGGCAATTGAGCGTTCTTTGTTGCCTACAGGTGGGGCAAAAGAGAGACTTCAATAGACGTTTGTCTTTGCCAAAAAAAGAAGCTTTGGAAAAACAATAGGCTAAAGTCTAGACTTGGGTTTTGCAAAAAGCCAAAAAGGCGGATCAATTCAAATTTTGCAGCTTTTTGGGCTATTAAGACTTGAACGTAAAATAGAAGCTTGTGAAAGTCTGAAGAAGGAAACGGAAGGAATGAACAGCAGTCTAGACATAAATTCAAACCAGACATTTGAAGGCGGGATCACAAAATTTGTTCAGCTTCCTGAAGTTTGTTGGCTTTGTAATACATGTTTCAAGCTGGAAAAAGGCGGAGCAAGGACACACTTTTGATAATAAAGTAAAGACAGACAGCATCTTCTGGTAGATATTTCTGTATAAATACAGGTTGAAGGGAACGAAAATGCATCAGATGTTTACCATTAAAAGCTAAAGAGTCTTTTGACTACGGCATGAAAAAAGCTTTTTTTCTTCACGTGATAGCTTCAACTCTTAAAAGGTTTTGTATGCGTCTTTAAGTTACTTTTATTCTGGTTTCCTCTATTTTTAAGTAATTCTGGGATAATAAAATATTAAGGAACAGAGAAAATGTTTTTGTGAATTCAGTAATTGCAATTGTTGGTAAATACCGTAACCCAAAGTTTTTTTTTCACTTTTTGTATTTTTAAAAATATGATCTGGGGGTAATAAAATATGGAGATCCTGATGAAATATTTCTTGTCGACCGGTAATAAGTAATTTGTGATAAATGTTGGATTACAGTAACCCAAAAATTATTTTTTGTTTCGGGGTGAAGAATGGGATATGCTTTTTCGTATCTTTCTTACCGTATCAAAAAATTAAATCTTTTTGTACATTACATTTTGATGGCTTTTTTTAAAATTTGCGGCTTTTACTTTATTGTTACTTCCACCGTAATATGTTCATCAAGGCAAAATTACCCAAAATTCTCTTTAATGATTTTTGTTTGCGAAGTTTTCTATTTTACTTTTACAGCGCTCCATGGTAATTTTACCACTTTTAGACGCTGATTAAAAACCTACTTATTTTTTGTAAAAGTTTTTATAATAACGGTTTTTAAAAATTTTTTGGTTATTAAGTATGTACACCCATTTTCAAATCTTAAAGTTTTATTCTTTTGTACATTCATTTGATAAGAATGTCGGCGGCAAAAAATCAAAGGCGTGCTCCGTGAAATAAATTTTGCTCCATCCGAAATAAATCCTGCTGACGTCCTTGCTGGCCCTCGTCCATTCTTACCATAATGTTAACCCAATTATTTTGTAATATTCAGTTATTTGAAACTGTCTTTAATTTTTATTTTCAAGTGAAAAAAAATACAAACACTATGATTTGTACTTTTTTCAATCCTTTGTTTAAAAAATTACTAGCTTGAGCTGTTGGTCATTTGTTTACCGCTTACTTGAAATATTTTGTTTTTAAAAAAGAACATTTTATTTAGATGACGACAAAAAATAAATATGCTTCATCAAATAATGCTCACAATTCTTTTGCTGATAATGCAAATCAATATTTTAACCTCAATTTGAATCGTAATTATAAATGTCCAATTGTATGTCCAATGCAATCACCAAAAATAATAATAAAAAATAATAGTAAATACTATACCACATAATAATAATCAAACAAAAACAAATCGCGATTAACAAGTTAAACAATGCTTAACTAATAACAATTATTACTAGTTTACAATAAAATAATGTTTAAAAACACATTTATTAATTAAAAGTTTAAAAAAAAATAAATTCTTTGATTTTATTTGTTTTTCGCTAACAAAGATATTTGAAGAAAGTTCTCAACACGAAAAAGAGTTCGCTAATTCGTTTTTCGCTAATAAAGATATAAGCCTAGAAGAAAAACTGCCGGATTTCTCGCAAAGAAAAAAAAAATTTGTTTGCTGATTTTTTTTCAAAATGTTTTTTTGTACCATTTTCCCGCGCTTTGCCTGCAAAACCCTGGCAGTGTTTTTCTTCTATGATCGCAACACATGGCTTTAAAACAAAGAAATGTTTTTATGCAAATTAAATAAATGTTCTATATTTTTAAAGAAAAAAGGAATGTCATCGTCACTCACACATATTTGTTCTACATTTTTTCGTTGAATTTTTTTGGTCTCGTGTTGCAATGATTCGGTCGCATTTTTTTCTGTTATGTTTGGTTTTATCTTGTTGCATTAATTTTAATCTTGCAAAAACAATAGTTTGTTTACTTTTTACACATTTTACATACAATGAATTTATATAAACTTTTAGGATGAATGCTTGAATCAATGGTGTCAATTTGATAACGCTGAAACAACAGAAATTGAATTACCGTTTCAAATTTTAGATGGTGATTATTTTGAACTTAAAACAGCTAAAGAATTTTTTTACAAGTTTGTTGTTTTTTTGTTATCGAAAATATACACTTAAGTGCTGGTACCAGTGCTGGCGGTGCACCGAAATTTTTCGGTTTCGGTGGACCGGACCGACACTTTTCCGGTTTTCGGCCCACCGGTCCGTAATTTTTGGCTTGATTTTGATTTTTTAAACCTTTTTTTTTAAAAATATCTGGGTTTATTATGATAATTTCTTCGTTGAATTAAAAGTTTAACGGTTTTTACGTGAAAAACATGGAAAAAAGATTGAAAAATTTCGGAGCGGACCGAAAATCTTCGGTTTTCGGTTTCGGTAGACCCGACCGGACCGAAATTTTTCGGTCTACGGTTTCGGTGGACCGAAAAACCGGACCGCACCGCACCGGAGACCGCCAGCACTGCTCGTGACTTTATGTCTTTAGTGTACGTGTCAGCTTTTATTCCACAGAAAAAACAAAATGGTATATTTCTGATTATTTTCGCAACGATGTAGAATTTTCATTTTATCTTCCATCTGAATATTTTGGTGGTAATGGATCTGATGTGGATGATAGCTGTGGCCCTATCCTTGGTAAAAAAAAGCATAATTGTGAAAAAAAGAATGAATGTAAAGTTATGTTTGCAATAGACGAAGAACGTAAAGTTTCTTTTCCTTCTTTATCAATTAATAAAATGGAGTTATGGAAATATTTTGATAAAATTGTTCTTGGTGGTGGTGGTACTGGTGAACCAATTATTCAATTTAAATATGTTGCTTCTTCTGATACATCTTCTAGAGAAAAACCTCTTCCATTTAATGCTGAACTTAATAAACATGTTAATGAAGAAAAAGTACGATTTTAAGTAAACGATAACTTAAAGAAAGATATCAAAGCTTTTCTTTTTTGGGATGGTGTATTTATATTTCATAAATAATATGACTCTTTTTAGGAAGAATGTCATATATTTCAAAAATATCCATTTTCTTCACCTCCTTCTACTACTACTGCTCCGATTTCAACAACGACAACCGCACCAACTAGTACAACATTCACGACTACTCCAACAGCATCATCTTCAACATCAACAACTGCTTCAACCACATATATTCCATCAACAAATACTGGGACATCAGATGGAAATGCATTATCAACAACTCCTACAAATCCAAGTAATACTTCACTTGGACAAAACTCATCTTATCCAACAATGTCTCCAACAGCATCAATTTCATCATCAACAACAGCATCTAATAATACTCCACCAGTTATTCCTGGATCATCAACTCTACCTAATAGAAATACAATATCATCAACTTCTGCATATAATCCAAATCATCCAAGCACTATTTCACATGGACAAAATCCATCTGATCCAAGAACAACAACACCTTTGAATACAAATCATAACAGTAAAGTTACAGCTTTTCCATTCTTTTATATAATTTGAATTTTTTTAGATGGCAGCATCAGTAGTGCACAACCTCCAATTAATGGCACTATTAGCAGTAAACCAATTTGTATCGATTCAAATAATTGTCCAAATCCAACTCTTAGTACACCAAAAAAGAATGGAGAGAAAACTACGACAGCTAAAATTGCAACAGCAGGAAGCAACGGTGGTCTTACGGTAAAACATTTATATATTTAAACGCTATTCTTTAACATTATTTTTAGGATAAGAATACATGGATTGCAGATGAAAATGGATGGGTTGGTGATTATGCAAGTATGTTTTTAAAACTGACATCCATTTTTTTACAACAACTTTTTATAGATCGAAATCGTGCTTTAATATTTGTTTTTGGAAATTGTGTTATTATTGCTGCATTTTTTACTACTATATTTGCAATGACATGTGGTGGTTGCCTTTTTAATGATAATTAAAAATAATTCACAACAAGAATATGAATATTTGTGTTCCACCAGCACAACAAGTTGCTTAATTTTAATCTCATTTTATATCATTTTGTATTTATATAGATTTTGTATGCGCTTTTGTTTATTGTGTTAAAAATATTAATATAATAAATGCGTAAATTTGATTTCTTTCTTATTCTTTTTTCTGATTGTGTTTTTAAAAATAAATAGAAATTTAAATATTTTTTGGCGGAAAATGAACATTGTTGTCCAAAAACCGTAACCCAAATAATTGGATTTCATTTATTTTTGGAAATACCCGAATAAAATTTTGTTAGAAAAAAAATGAAAAGCAAAATCACAAAAAATTATTACTTTTGTTGTACTGGAGCAACAGATTGATTCGGATTTTGTTGTTGTTGAGGTTGAACTTGCTGGTGTTGTACAATGCAAACAGGTTGTTGAGTACCAACAGCAGATGCAAATGCTTTAATATATGGCTGATTTGCATTTCTTTAATAAGCAATAGCTTAAAAAACAAAATTGTTTAAATTTAAATTTATAAAAAGTAACTCCTCTTTTTACCTTTTTGTTTTCCAGCTTGTTGAACGGTATAAGTTGTAGCAGGTTTATATTGATTTTTTTGAAGACCTCCAGAAGCAGCAGCAACATCTTGAGGAAGTTGAGATTCTTGTGGAATTGGATTTGGCTGAGAAACTTGTTGTTGTTGTTGTTGCAGTTGAATTGGTGGAGGAGTTGACATTGCTTGAATTTGTTGTTGTTGTGGTGGTGGTATTTGAGGTGCCTGTTGTTGTTGTTCTGGTTGAGGAGTAGGTGATTGAATTGGTGGAGCAATTTGAACTTGTTGTTGTTGTTGTACATCTGATTGTTGATGAGGAGGTGGTGGTGGTGGTGTTAAAGCTTGTGGCTTTTGAATTTGATTTAGAGTTTCTTTCTAAAATGCAAAAAATTTTTCAGAAATAATGGGGGAAAACTTACACTATGTTTATTATTATTGTTGGATTATTTTTTTCGAGGATCTTCAGCTTCATTTGGATCATAATTTTTATTTCCTAAATCAACAGTAGTAGTAGGAAATTGAGGTTGTGGTAGTTCCTAAAAATGAAACAAAGAATTTATTACACATTTCATTAAAACAAACATTTGATCCAGTTGAAGATTTTGGAGATTGATCACCAGGACCTCGAGCTTTTCCTATAAACATTTTTAAATTTGTTTTCAAATTTCGAATTAAAAATTTTTAAACCTTTTTCTTTCCGAGATTTAGGCTGTTTTATAAGATTTGCTATTCTTTCAGGATTAAAGTTGTTAAATCTCCCTGGCGATCAAAAAAGTGGGAGATTCTCCCGAAAATCTCCCGTTTTTTGAAATGGGCTATTTTACCTTCAAAAATTTTTATTCATCATAAATACGGGTGGAAACTCCGTGAATCGGCATTTAACTTCTAAAATAAGAAAGGGGAGGACTAAATTTTAACATAAATTTAAAAAATAAAAATTTGAAGTTTAACTTTAAAGCTCATGTTCTGAGAAACTCGAGCATTTTTCACAAAATCTGGCACAAAAATTTTTTTGTCTTTTTTTTCAGTTTTGATGACTTTTCCTAGGTTAATTATACTCAAAAACACGAAAAAAATGGTGTATGGTATCACTTTATATGCTAGTTTTTGAGATATCATACTACCATACCAAAATTTCGATTTTCGACTGACAAAATCAAAATTTTATAAATTTGGTATCAAATTGTAGCCCTGAATTTTCTGAGTCCAGAAAAGTTAAATTTTGTAAAAAAAAGTTAAATTTGACAAAAATTTATATTTGAAATAATGAAAAAATCGTATTGGGTTACTATTAACAATAATAATGAAAAAATCCTTAAAAATTCAAATTACCATAAATATCATGTTTTATGGTTTATTTTATTATTTAAGCATGTGTTTAACATTTTTAAAATGCAAACATATTTATTTCAATTGAAAAACTCGAGTTTTAAGACTATTTTCTAGATATACCCGATGTTGCATATTTTTGAAATTGTATCTTGGCGCGAAATTACGAAACATGATCCGGGAGTGTTGAAACTTTCCAGGATAACTCTTATAGCATAGACATACATGACAAAAGTCACCAATTGTCAATATCTTTCAAATTCACTGAGTTATGCTCCCAACATTGTGCTGGAGGTGCACTTTTTTGCCTTATTTCCAGTTAAAAAGTATCGTACACCCCGTTTATTGTTTTTAATTTGCTCCATATAAATCTAAAATTATGGGGGGAAGAAAATGAGACCAAAAAAACTGGTCCGTGTTATTAAATTTTTGGCACTTTATGTCCAATTATCGTATATGAAAATTGATCAATACTTGAAGAAATTTAAAAAATTAATAAAAAGCCGAAACTGCTCAAAATCTATTTTGCAACCATTTAGATCATTACTGTTATCAGTATTTATCATTATTAAAGCATAATCAACGTATTCTGTAAAGAAAAAATCGTTTTATGACGTGTTTGACATATTGCTCATTTTATGTTGTAAATATTGATCAGAAATTGTCAGATTTGCTGTTGGGTGGCTGAAACTTCTCCAGAATACTTTAACAACATTATATTTAATAATAAAAGTCATCAGAAGTTTATCCATAGCATATTTCAAAAGTTTTTCCATTTTAATGATGTTGGAGATATTGAGAAGCTCATTTTCGTCAATATAATAAAATCCGCAGGCCACCGATTAGAGAGTTACTAATGTTATTTTTTGATGTAGTTTTAACAGGAGAATAATTTTTTGCAATAAAATTTTCCGGGTGGAATTCGGAACGGAGTACCGTAACCGAATTACCGTAACCCAATACGATTTTTTCATTATTTCAAATATAAATTTTTGTCAAATTTAACTTTTTTTTACAAAATTTACCTTTTCTGGACTCAGAAAATTCAGGGCTACAATTTGATACCAAATTTATAAAATTTTGATTTTGTCAGTCGAAAATCGAAATTTTGGTATGGTAGTATGATATCTCAAAAACTAGCATATAAAGTGATACCATACACCATTTTTTTCGTGTTTTTGAGTATAATTAACCTAGGAAAAGTCATCAAAACTGAAAAAAAAGACAAAAAAATTTTTGTGCCAAGCATTGCTCGAACTTCTCAGAATATGAGCTTTAAACATTTTAGTAGATTTTGCAGCAAAAAATTGTTGAGGAAAAAAATTATTGTATATTTAAAAAAAATTTTTTCGGGGGATTTTGGGAGATTTTCCGGCAAAAAGTGGGAGATCTCCATTTAACAACCCTATTCAGGATTTTTTTCTTCTTTTTTTGTTGCAACATCTCGTTTACTTCCTTCTTCCTTTGCCTTTTTGCTATCATCTTTTACTTTCTTATTTTCAGTTTTATTACTTTCAGATGGTGGAGATTTTACTGTACCCGCTGGCTTTACTTCATTCATATGTGTGGCAATTTTTAAATAATTTCCACATGGTTGTGGTAAAGATGTTGCTTGCATTGGCAAATTTTTTCCACCAACATCATTTAAAAGTTAATTTTCATATTCACGTGTACACACCGTGACATCTATTAAAGGAGGAAAGCAAAAAAAATTTTAGATTTCCAAAAAATCCTAGAAACTTATTGGCTTACAAAAAAAAATTTCTAAGACGTAAGGTTTTGCACACTGATTACAAAATTCGAATATTACGAAAAATAATATTTTCAATTTTAACTCTACAGTAACAAAATATTTTTCAGGCAAAATTGAAACTTAATTATTCTACAGAGCTCAACAATGGACAGGGATTAGTTTTCCGCTAAAAAACAATGCACCTCAATAAAAATTTTTTAAGCATATTTGGTATAAAAATCACATCTGTATGTGCATATGTGTCAAAAAAAGAATAATTATTGAACAAACAAGTGATACCTCTTTAAACTTAAATAGCTAGATAAACGTTTATTTTTCTTTGAGTTAAAAAATTAACGCGCTCAGAAAATTCATATATCGCGTTTGGTGATGCTTTTTTAAATGTCTGTCTTTCATTTTGTTGATTTGGATGTTTTTTTGAAATGATTCATATCTTGTTTGTTTCTCTGAAAATAGTTTCTATACAAAAAATGTTCAAATTATTTTGATGAATTAATATTTAAACAGTTGTTATGTGCTAAAAAATTAAAAAAGGGTGCTTTTATGAACTTTGATTTTTTTTTCAGAAATCTAATGATTCATTGCTCTTTTTTAATTTTGAAATATAAGAAAATGTTGTCGTTTTGTTGAGGTTAAACGGAAATTCTGAAATTGAATTTTACAAGCTTTAGCAAATTACAGTTTTGAAACAACTAATCTATGATTACATTTTGCCAATTTTTTTTCACTTAAGTTTTTCTAGCAAAAAGTTTCAACCCCTCAATTTCTATTTTTTTAAAACCAAAAACTTTTTGAAAAGTTCAAAATATTTTTTGAAACGCATTAAAATCAAAAATTTTCCCAGACACTTAAATTTTAAAACGGGAAAAATACACAATCAATTTCTTTATTTAAAATTAACTTCAACTTTTTTTGAGTGGTTTGATTTGTTTCTTCCCTTTCCTTCTTTTTTTTTTAAATTTTTATTCAATGCACTCGTTTTTCTTTAATTCGAAAGAACGCACTTTTAACCGGAAGAAAGAATCTGATTTTTGACTTTTGTATGTAATAAACAGTAAATGAAAAAAAGTTTTACTCCAAAATTAATGAAAGATAAAAAAATAAAATAGTTTTACGTTAAAGTTTGGAAATTCTGTATCGATAAAAAAACTGTTTATGTTTAAAGAAAAAAGAGTAATAATAAAAAACAAGGAAGTCATTTGTTTAACTACATTCTTTTTGGAACACTTATTTTTTTTTGTGTTTTAAAGACTCTGCAAAAAAGTTGTTATTGGAAAAACATTTTATTTATTGCTACATTTTTTTTGATAAAACAAAAAAAAAAACATTTAATCATGGAAAAAAAGTGTATACAAAAAGCATCGATGAATAATTGCAGCAGCAGAAAAAAAAACATTATTGTTTCATGCTTTTAAAAATGAAAAAACACATTCCTATTTTTTGAAAACATTTTTGAGAGAAAGGTTCCGTTTTTGTTCCTTAATTTTTCATTTCTTAACAAGGAACTTAAGAGTTTGAAAATCTAAAAACAGAAAAAAGTTTGTTCTAAAAATAGGTATCAAAACAAAAATCAAAGTAATTCATCAAATCTGATTTACATAAAACCATGCACTTTGGTTCATTTTCAAAGGGGTATAAAATGTGCCGGTGTTTTCTTTGAGTTTAACCAAAGCGGACCCATGCAACATCTTTCACGTCTTTGTGTTTTTTTTACATGGTACTTTTCTCAAAAAATTTTTGTAAAAGCTTTTTCCAAGTAAAATCCAAAATATTATTTTTTATTTTTTGACAACAAAAAATTTGGGATTTAATTTTGATTATTATTTTTTTGCCAACAATAACTGTCACTATTTTGTATACCTTTTTTTCATTTAAAAGTCTTTAATTTAGATTTATTTATACGTTATGCATATCATTTCTGATATGTTAACAGAGCAAAAAAAATAAAACATAATACATAAAATTGGAAAAAATATATACAACTTAACAAAAAAGAAAAGAAATCTACGAATAATAATTTGGATTCTTATTACTCATTGAATAATCTTTGAAATCTTTCTTTTTTGGAAAGCTAGAGATATTTACATTGTTTAAATTTTTGAGAAAGCTGGCGGTCCGATTTAAAAAATGAATTGATTGAAATTTGTTGGCTACATTTTGAGTTGATTTATAATTTTTCTTAAATCTGCTGTTGTAAGTTGAATTGAATTGAAGTGAGGAATCGTTTTTGGTATTTATATGAATAAATTTGAAAGCAGTTTGGAGATCAATTAGGTTTCTTCTAGGGTTGTTTATTCCCCGGAGATTCCTCGGGAAATGAACAACCCTAGTTTCTTCTTTCATTTTTTCATTTTAAAATCTTCAAAAATTATTTTAAAAATTTTATTTTGTGACATTTAAGCCCTTAAATTTTTTAAATTTTTGCATTTGCAAATTTCTTTGATAGTATTGGTCCAATAATTTCTGTTTTTTGCAAGCTGTTTACTCTTTCATTTTTTGGCAGTGCCGCTTTTCCGGCCTCAATTTTGCGGACGAAATTTTTGATGGCTTCAATTTTGCGCTCTGATTTTTGCGTCTTACAATTTTGCGGCAGAAATTTTAGCGGATTCTATTTTTCCGATCTCAGTTTTGCGGCTTCAATTTTGCGGCTGCAACATTTGCGGCCTTTCTTTTTGCGGCTCAAATTTTTGCGGCTTCAATTTTTCCGGTCTCAATTTTGCGGCTGCAACATTTGCGGCCTTTCTTTTTGCGGCTCAAATTTTTGCAGTCCCAATTTAGCGTCTTCAATTTTGCGAATGCAACATTTGCGGCCAATCTTTTTGCGGCTTCAATTTTTCCGGTCTCAATTTTGCGAATGCAACATTTGCGGCCAATCATTTATCCGCTTCGGTTTTTGAGATTTTTCATTTTTTTTCAGTCATGTGTGTTTTTTGGAATGTGTAGGTTCATACTGTATGTGTTTTTGATGTTGGAAACTCAAATTTAAAAATTTTTCAATGTAGTAATGAAAAAGATTGGCCGCAAATGTTGCAGCCGCAAAATTGAAGCCGCAAAATTGAGACCGGAAAAAATGAAGCCGCAAAAAGAAAGGCCGCAAATATTGCAGCCGCAAAATTGGGGCCGCAAAATGATTGGCCGCAAAAATGAAGTCGCAAATGTTGCAGCCGCGAAATTAAAGCCGCAAAATTGGGACTGCAAACATTTCAGACGCAAAACTGAAGCCGCAAAAATGTAGGACGCAAAAATGAAAGCGCAAAATTGAAGCCATCAAAAATTTCGTCCGCAAAATTGAGGCCGGAAAAGCGGCACTGCCCATTTTTTGCTTTTTCATGATTTTCCCAAGAATAATTTTTCTCGATTTTCTTATCTTTCCTTTTTTTTAAACTTTTGCACAAATTTCCTTTTTGGTTACGCATTTTTAATCAAAAAAAGTACCTGTCAACGAAAGGTGTCTAGACGTTTTTTTCTTTCTTCAACCTTCATTACTTTTCCATTACAACAACACCGATTCAATACTGATAAAAACTTGTTTTTTAACGAAAAAAAGCTGTAAAAAATTTTAGGACCTCCAACAAAGGTCTCAAAGAAAATCAAAAGTTTAATTGATAAAAATAATAAAAAAAATATCTGGCTCTTTTATGACTCTTAAGTTCTTTAAATTTTATGATTCTATTTTTGGGAATACAGTACACTATTATTGTTGTAGGAAAATTTTTTAGTTGTTTACAAAAATGAATGATTATTTTTTTAGAAATTTAATCATTTGCCGAAAGGCTGGTGTGCTTTCAAACATTAATGTTCAAAACACATTTTTAAAAAAAATTGTTTTTCAGAAAAGTGCAAAAAAGTCTTTAAAAATCTTAAAAAATGATATGATGCAATCCAATTTTTTGTAAACGTTTTGAATGGTTTCAGTTTTTTCTTCACTTCCTTCTCCCTTTCTTAATTTCAAAAGAAAATGATCTTTTTCGATTTCGCTTTTTTGCTTAAAAAATTATTCCAACGTTTTTTTACGTGGCTTTCATTTCGTCATTTTTTAATTTTTTGCAAAAAAATGGCGCCATAAATATCCGGTGTTATCTCTCTTTTTCCGTTTAGTTTTTTATTTTTGAAACGTAAAAAAACAACAAAAATAAAAAAAATCGGAACACCTATGTTTTGAGAAAATAAAATAGAAAAAAGCAGCCATTTTCTGACGTTAAAATATATAAAGTTTCTTGTTGTTTATTATTCAGTTTGGTTTTTTCTATAAAAAATAAAAACAATGAAAAAAAATCATATTTTCCAGGATAAAACTACAGCTTTTGTTTTGGAAAAAGAAAGATTTGCAAGAAAAATCTAGACATGAAAAAGAAAAGAGTTTTTTAGAGTAGCGTGGGAAAAGAAAATGTGAAAAGTTTTAGCAAAAGTTTACAGGCTTCCAGAAACACAGTGGAGAAAAAAATTTTGGTTTCAAGAAAACTTCTGCTAATGTACATATAATTTTAATTTAGCAGTTGTAAATTTTTGTTTAATCTGATTGTAATTAAAATAATAAAAATACAACTCACATCGAATACAAATATTAAAAATTTTAAAAAGGTCAAAGTACACTTATAACTTGAATTTTTAAGTTTACGTCAAACAATAAAATTAGGTAATATAAAAGCTTGTATTTCAACATTATTTTAATAAATGATTTCGAAATACAATTATTGTAGCATTCCTTTGAAATGAATCTATTGTACCAAGCCCATTTTAGGATTCCTCCTTTTTTTAAGCAGACTCATTGACTCTCTGTTTGCTTTTTGCAACCTTTGCACTGTTATCTCACTTTTTTTTCTCCCCGTTTCATCCATATTTTTTTCGTATAAAAGTAAGTCATAGAATTTCATCAGATTATCATTTGCTTAGCTTTAAATTTTTTGTGCAATTTTATAAGAGATGCATAGACTGATGTAAATTTTTTTGGACGACTTTGAGATTCATTTTTTTGGAAATTGTGTGCATTTTTTTATATTAAAACAAAAGTAATATTAAACTTGTAAAAAAGTTATTGATTTTGATTAAAACAATCATTCGATTTTAATCTTCTTTTTTTATCGATTAACTTTTAACACTTTTTTAGATCAAATTTTTAACATAAAAACTTACGTAAAACTAATAATTTTTTGCTCATACTTTGCATTCATTAAAAAATATGTTTTTAATATACATATGAATTTTTAATCCCAGCCAGTTTGTACCATTCTCTCTCATCTTTTTTTGCTTTTTTATGTTTATTCATGTCAAAGTACAACTCCAAAAAACTCTAAATCCCATGTTGCTTTCAATGATTTTTTTGTTCATTAATATTTTAATAGCAAAAAACACGTACATGCATAATTAAACATTGACCAACAAAAAATAATTTTTATCCTATTTTTGCATTTTTTAGTTTTTGCAAAATTTTAAAAATTTTAATGAGAGTTTTTTGTCGGAAAAAACGTATAGAAAACAAAACACAAAAAAATTTAAAATTTATCAGAAAAAAGACATTTTAGTGTTTCTTTTTTTTGATAGAAAAAAATGACTGCAAAAAGGCAAAAAAGGTTAATTCCTTTTTTTTCTGACATAAGACATTTTCCTTTTTTCAGCGAAAAAAGAAAGATCAAATGAGTGCAGTCTAAGGACGTTTTTGTTTTAGTTTGAAAAAAATGTAGAAAAAGGAGCAAAGAACGCCAGGCATTCAGCGGCAGCAGCAGTCATCACGAGGCTCTTTCAAATTTCTTCTTTTTTTGATAACATAAAATAGAACTTTTTTTTGTTTATTTTTTTCATTCATAGTTCGTTACAGACGAGTGAAGATGAAAAAAAAGTAATAGTATTTTTGGTCATATTGCATAAGACTGACTGACTCGTTCCCGGTCTTCGCTTGCGAAAAGGTGCAATAAAGCTGCAGAAAAACGGCAGCTATAAGAAACGTGCAAGAAAAAAATGCGTTGTAAGAATCTTGCAGGATTTTTGCACTTGCAGGAATCTAATATTAAAGCTGCAGAATTCTTGCAGGAAACTTGCAAAATTTGTGAAATGTTAATGTTTTGTTGTGATTTTAACACATCCGTTTTAAAAAAAATTCAAACTGAAAATTTTTTAAATTCTTGCATTAAAATGTAATATCCAACACTTAGAGGTTTTTTATAAAAATCAAAGTCAAAAGAAAAACAAAAGAGCAAACAATCGTGTTGAGAACGGAAGCTCATGCACAGCTGTTTTTTCTTCTTTTAAATTTTGAAATAAAAATTTTTAACATTTTTATAAATTGTTTTGTAATTAATTTTATCACAAGGATTTTGACATGTTTATAGATAAAGATTTCTTCGCTGCTAAATGATGTTCAACAAATTCAACAGAGCTATGCCGATGATCTACTTTTTCAACCTCAAATTCAACCTTTGGATCCAGATATTGTTAAACAAATTGCAGCTGGAGAAGTTATTCATCAACCATGGAATGTTGTAAAAGAATTAATTGAAAATTCGCTTGATGCAAAATCTGATCATATTATTGTATCTTTAAAAGATGGAGGATTTGAAGAAGTTATGATTCGAGTAAGTTCTTGTTTTTCATTATTCCTCATTGCTTCTTTTTTTTAAGATAGTGGATGTGCTATTCATACTGATGATAAAGAAAAAATTGCACATCGATTTCATTCATCCAAAATTAAATCTGTTAGGATGTTCATAAAATTCTAATACTTGGATTTCGAGGTGAATCATTATCTTCAATGACTTTAATTGCAAAGATTACAATTGTAAGTAAAAGAAATGGAATAGAAGATCGACTTATTATTCAAGGTAAAACAGTTTTAATACAATAAACGTATCTTACAATAATCACTTTTTAGGCAAAGAAAGAACAAAACAAATTGAACATCACTGTGATGCTGGAACTACGATTGTTGTAACAGATATTTTAAAAACTTATTCTCCATCAGATATCCGAAGATCAAATTATAAAATTAACAAACTTGTAACAGATTATGCATATGTAAATGAAGATATTGTAAGTGTATTTTACTACTTTTTTATTACATCTGTTATTTAATGTTTTTTGTTGGATTTTCATTTGCTAAATAAATTAGAATTTCATATAATTGGTTTTTTTTATAAAATGTTTGAAAACATTGATATATATTTTTTATTGTTCCGTTTTATTATTTACTTGCATTACTGAACTGGCATCCATATTTTTTTGGTCGCCAGACATGGTTTTTTACATTTTTTTCAGCACTTTTTAGAAAATGATGATAAGAATGCAAAAAAGCAACGGTTTTCAAGCAATTGTTGGATGTTATGATTAACAAAAAGTCTATGCTGCTGCTTTGGATAATACTGTAGGGTTTTGGTTGATATATAGCATTACCAGTGCCCCAACTTGGTAGGGGACAGCGGGGAGATGTCCCTCTCCGAAAACTGACAATTTATATGAGAAAAATAAATTCATACTTGGTAAAATGGGATTTTTTTGGATTTTTTTATGGGATGTCCCCCTCTGAAACTTTGGCGAAGTTGGGGCACTGAGCATTACATAATAATGCTTTAAATGTTTTTTTAGATTCCATTCACAACTTTACAATCATATTTTTGATGCAGATGAAGAAGTTCAAAAGCTCAAACAACAATTAGATGCAGCAGAATCAGCAAGTTTTGAACAGCCGCCTGTTTTAGAATGCTCTGAACAATAAACTGGTAATAATATTCGTTTAATGGAACAAGCGATTACTTTGCTTGCAACTTTAGCAGCAGAACATCAAAACTATTTTGCACAAATGGTAAATATTTCTTACATATTTTATTGTATAACTTTTTTGTATTTTAGATGATCAATTCTGATTTACAAGCTCCTAATTTACCACCAAATACTCCACATGCAAATTTATCAATGGGACATGGTGTTACTATGATAATGAATTGGATAATGTCACAATCACTTATTGCATCAACTCCAACAATGAGTGTTCCAGATTTAATTCCTTCCATTGCAAAAACTGTTGAAGATTCAAATCAAAATGAAAATGGAAAACTTAAAATAAAATGTTCAATGATGATACCGTAATCTTTTATAATTCTGATTATTATTGATAATTGTAATGTTTCAATGAATGTTAAAGATATGGAAAAGGTTTGTATTTTGTAATTTTCTTAATGACTTTATGAAAATTTTTTAGGTAATATATAATGTCGAAGATGCAGCGGATGTTATAGCTGCACAACAATTAAGAAAAGAAATAGGTGATAATAATGGAACTGAAGAAGCAGCACCAGAATTTTTAAAGAAGCTATTCTTTCACAGGTAATTTTTTTGTTTGAAAAAAATTACAGTAATTCATTAATAATTTTTTAGCTTCCACCAGTACAAAAGCGTGCATTTATAACATATATCAAATGCCAGAAGTTAGTGAACGATTTAAACATTTTATGGTATGTTCTATTTGCCATTAAAAATTAATTGTTATTGCTTTTGTAGAATAAACTTGAAGAAGAAGATACTGATAAAGAAAGTGAAAGATCTGATAAAGAACTGGATTCAGATGATGAAGTTTCACCTGCATGTCGAATCTCAACACCAAAACCTCCACCACCAGAAAAAATTAAAATGCGGTATATGTAATAGTAAAAGAAATATCAAAATGGAATGAGCTGATTATCATGATTATGGTATGTCTTTTTTGTTTGGGTAGTTTAAGAATTTTTATAGTGTTTTACGTAGAGCACGAATAATTTTAATGCAGTTTAAGTTGCTTTATTTTTGGGGTACTTTCCTGCTTTTCATATTTTACAAGACGCCGCTAAAAATTCGCAAATGTTTTACTTCTTTTTTTTTTGTTGCATTTTCTGATATTTGTGCGTGTTTAATAAATAATTTTTTTTGTTTTAACACCCGTATTACAACGGTTTGATATCTTAAACATCTTAACGATGCTTGTTGTATTAAATAGTGAATCTAGATTTATTTGTGTAATCCGTTTTTACGGTAAAATATCTGTTGTAATTGTTGTATTTGTTGAATAAATAATATTTTATTTTTGTTCTAAAAGGTTTGATCCATTTTAATATTTTCTTTTTCTTTACTTTTATGCCATTTTGTAAAAGAAGTAAAACATTTGCAAATTAATAGCGGCGTCTTGTAAAACTTAAAAAGCAAAAAATTCGTGTTCTATTTAAAAACATTCGTTTAGTTACTTTTTTGTTAAAGATATTCTAAAAATTAAGAAGGGGGCCAAAATTTTGAGTGCTTTATTCCTAGTTTGTTCTTCACAAACAAGCAAGTGATTGCCATATTTTTTTTTGCTTTTTGTTGGTTACAAAGATGATTCTGTTCAAAGCCCAGGAGTTTTTCTAACCACCCAAAAGCAGCAACTAATATAGCATTCATTTAATTGTTTGTGAAGAACTTTAAGAACTGTTTACTTGATAAAGAAATGATCCTGTTAAAAGTCCAGGAATTTCTGAATCAATAAAACAGTTTTTTCTAAATCTCCGCTATATATTTTTTGAGATGTTATTTAAAATATTTAATTTTCTGCACAGTTTTTTATTGTTGATGGTTAACTGTAAAGGTGATCCTGTTAAAAGTCCAGGAATCTTTACCGTTTCTTCATTAACTTTAACAAACTGTGCATAATCTTAAAGTTTAATGATAACATATCAATTTTTTTGCAGCGGAGACCTCAAAAATGCACTCAAGATTTTGGCACCTCAAGTGTTTTATAAAATTTATGTTACTTTTTTTCTTAAAGACATTCAAAAATTAAGACGGGGCCAAAATGTTAGAAAAATCTAAAGCATACGTGTGAAATATAAAGATTTTACACGCCATTTTACTATTTTTAGGATGTAAAAAATTTTTCAAGTTTTATTCTGGACTTAGAAAATTCTTCATAATTTTTCATTTTTTCCGGATGTTTTTACTTTTGGGCTAAAAATCTGATATTTTTATGTTTTAACATGAGAAAAATCGAATTTATGGCCAAAAAAAGTAAAAAAATCCGAAAAAAATGAAAAATTATGAAGAATTTTCTAAGTCCAGAATAAAACTTGGAAAAATTCTTGCAAAACATTTTTGCATATGTAGCAAGAAAACTGCAAGGATTCAAAAACACGTGCAAGATTCTTGCAAGGCAATATCGAATTCTTGTTTTGAACGTGCACTTTGCGCTGCAACTTGCCTGCAGCTTTCTTATTTTCACCGCAAGCGAAGACCGGGATTTCTTCTTTCCAGCCGTGTAAGGTATCATCATCATCGCTGACAACTTTTTTTTCTTTGGTAATCACTTTTCTTCTTTCTTTTCTCATTTCCAAAAAAAGAAAGAAAGAGATAGACGAACCTTTATTATACATATAATTGATCACCACACCTACCACTACCACTACCAACAACAATCATCATCATCATCTTTAAGATGTTTTGTTTGTAGCTCTCCCCCCAACTCAACTCAAAAAAGAAAAGGAATTAAAATATAACATAAAAACTACTGCTCTTTTTCGTTCATCATGATGACTACCAAAAAAAGAAGAACCAATGCTACAATTTTTTTGAGGAATAAATTTCATATTGAAACAAACAAAAAAATAGTTTCTCTTTAAGGAAACAGAGAAAAAGAGGCGTTTTCAAAAAAAAAGTTTTTTGTGGTCTTTTTATGCTTTGATCTCTAAAAGTCAGCAAGCAGAAACAACAGCGGAAATTGAAGCCAATATAAAAGGGGCTAATAGAAGAAAAAAATTTAAAGGTTTATAAATAGAAAATGTACGAATTTAATTTTTTTTGGTTGTGGTGGAACGTGTCTCTTTAAAAAAGAGATAGAGAGATATGTTGGATCACGTTTAAGAAAAGAAAGGATGATTGAAGCTTATTTGGGGTACTTTTAGACTACAGTGCCAAAACCGAATTTTTCTTGAAACTACTTTATGTACTTTTTTGATTTATTTTAAACATTTTTTTGAGTCTACAAAAAAAATCTGACGTTTTTTCATCTTTTCTTAAAAGCTCTTTTCGACCACCCCCATTCCACCCCTTCCATTTTAAACCCCACTTTTATGGCATTTTCAGTCAAGCTTAAAGAAAACTTATAAAATGTCCTTCAAAGTCCTCAAAAAATATTCTTTCCGGTTTTTCTCAAAGCTGAACATTGATTCTTTTCCTTTTTTTCCATATGGAAAAAAAGGAAAAGAATATATTCTAAAATGGAGACAAACTTTGTCGAAGAAGAACAGCTTTTTTTAATTCAATCTTGGAAAATATTTTTTCTTTGTGTTTTGAGTTCCAAGGCTTGTCACTTTCTTTCATAAAATAATATTTTTGTTTATTTTTGTATTTTTTTATAAAACTAGATTTTCTTGGCAAATATTCCAGTTTTTATTGATTGATTGTTTGCTACAGCTACAGCTACCACCACCTTCATCCCCCAAGGGCATAGATTTTTTATGTGTTTATTATTTTTGTGCTTTCTTCTTCTTTGAAATTATTAAAAAATCTGTTTGTTAAAGTTTGAACAAAGAATTAACGTAAAAACTGATGTAGCTTAATAGTGTCTTTGGTAGTAAAAGAATGTCATCAGACTGATCAGAAAAAAAATATTTTTCTCTTATGATTAAGGTTATCATTAAAAAAAAGTAGTACGTGAAAAACTATAAAACATTTTTTTGAGTTGTTTCAAAAAAAAAGTTTTTTTTGGAGCAAAAAAATAAACAGACAAACATGACAAACAAAAACGGCTGGTTCGAAAAAAAACGATTCACGCTTTTTTTCCATCTCTTTTTTTTCTCCGCCCCATTTGTTTTTTTCCCTTCCTTCTTTCGTTCCTGCCCCCTTTTGTGTTTGTATTTATATTTTATTTTTAACAAGACTCTTTTTTCCTTTTTTCCAACGACAAATCAGCCGTCTTCAAATATTCTATATTCTGAAACCGAGTGTGCGCGGGCGCTCTCTCGATTAAATTAAATTTTTCAAAAAAAAAGTGTTGATTAAAACTTTTTTTTACCAATTCAGACTTATTCCTTTATATTCCATATTATTACTATTAAAAAATTATGACAAATACAATGTCAACAGAATCAAAATGCCGGGCACTTCTTATTCGATTAAGTTGTGATAAGCTACTTAAATGCCGACGATCTCCTGATGTCTTAAAACGACAAATTCAAATTTTATCTGTACTTAAGCATGCACATGATGAAAATGCAAGGTTTGTTTTTTCATTTTGTTTTTTAAACTAAAGTATTGAGGTTGTTAGGGAAAAAAGAAGTTGTTGTAAATCTTTTGGCAGCAATTTTAGCAGTAAAAAAAAGAGTTTTATAGCTTTTTATCATTTGACTTTAAGGTTTTTTTTTCTCGTACCAAGTGATACGGAACTTTTTTTTATCTGTCGTTTAAGACGCAATTTTAATAGTTTTTTGCAAAAAAAGGAATTTAAAACAAAAAATAAAAGTTTGCAAAAACATTTTATTATCAATGATAGTAAACAAAAAAAGAGTTACCATCGCCTCAAAAAGTTTACTATCAAAATGATAGCAATTTTAAAGACAATAATTTCCAACAAAAACGTTACTATCATTTTTTCGGGTTTAGTCAAATCAATTCGATTCAATTTTTACAGTAATTTATCAATTGTTTGATATTTTTGATGTAATTGATCGCAAAAACCATAGAACCAAAAATTCCCGTTTTCCAATTTCTTAAAAAAGTTTTTTTAAAGATACACTTCTTTTTTTAATGATCGCATCCGACTGACTTTTGTCGGAACCTTAAAAATTCTAAAAATAACTTTTTCAATGAAACTTTTCTTTTATCATAAAAACTATTTATAGATTTGAACCAGAATGTTCACATCTCCTTCAAAAACGTGCTCCCCGACTTGTTGTTACATTTGAACAAGCTCCAATTCAACGCCTTCAACCTTCAACATCCAAATCATCATCTTTATCCAAATCCACATCCACAACAACTTCAACATTGGCACAAGCACAAGAAAATAAAGATCGTGAAGTTCCAACTTCTCAACCAATGGAACAAATTGAATTTGATGAACAAGAATGCATTGAAGAAGATGGTGGATCAATGGCACGAAAACGTAAAAATCATTCAAAAGTTGATGCCGTTTCATCAGAAAAGCGCCATTGTGATAAAGAATCACCTTCTTCACATGGCACTTCTTCCAATTCACCTTCAAATAGTTATTAGTGTAATTATTATTTAGAAACTCAAAAGAAAACTTTTTTTAATACAAAAAAAAATTTATTCCCAAAAATTATTATTATTACTCTTTAAAAATGTTCAAAAAAATATACTGCTTACTTTTTTGGTTGTATAGTGCGTTAAAGGAGGGAGTACTTTAACATGGTAAAATATATTACTTGTAAATATTTTTTTCTCAATACGAAAAATTTCAAAATTTTCGTGTTAAAATTTTTGCATAATACCATTGTTTAAAGACTTTTTTCTCTTTAAATCACTTAAAACAAAAAATGTTTTTTGTTGTATTTTTATTTTTTTTTACTGGTGACTCTTTTTTTGTTGTTTCTTAATTTTGTTTAAACTTTTTTTTGCTGTTGTTTGATGTCTTCTTTTTTTTGGAGGTCTTGGAAAAAAAATAATTTTCAATTTCTTCTGTATTTTGTTGTTGTCCTTGAACTATTATGTTTTCTTGAAAGAAAAAAAAAGCGGGATCTTTTTTGTTGTTTTTTAATCAATTTCTTATTTCTCTTTGTTTTAAGCTTTCATAATTATTTTTTATTATTATTATTATTTCTATTATTGTTCTCAAACACCACAATCTTTTATATGTGTGAAAGAAGATTTTGGTGGAAGAAAAATAAAACGTGTATTTATTGAACTTTTTTGACTTTTTTTGATTATATGGGACACGAGGTTTTTGAAAGAGAGACGCATCAAAAAAGGTTGTTGGAGGTTTTTGTTGGTGAAAGATCAGAGAACTGCTCTGTTGCTTGCTTACACTCTTGAAAAAAATCACGAAATGTTTGTTTTTTTTATTTGTTGTATCTTGGAGAGAGAAAATGAGAGAGGAAACCCTCTTTCATTGTTGTTGAAGGGAAAGGGGATTGGTCTTCGACCACAAAAAAATATAGAAAAAGATGAGCAGAAAATAGAATCATCTCTATTTTTATGTGAATGATACATCGTAAAAGGTCAAAGCAAAAAATAGGAAAAAAGTGCATATGAAAAATAAAGTCGTTATTTTTTTTTTGAAATTAGCAGCCATTTAAAATAAATGGGCTTTAAAAAAACGATGAGAAAATGAGCTTCTTTTTAAGTATCTTCCTTATTTTTTTTCTGTAGAGAGAGTAATAAAAAGATGATGGGAATGAGAGATTAATGTGAAATGGGCTTGAAAAAAATATATTAAAAATGATGAAAAAAACAAATTCAAACATATGGAATTGAGAAAAACAAAAGTTGTGCTTTCGTGGTGTTCAAAGAAAGTTGTTGCAGGAGTCGATGGACATCGATATTTTCGATTGAATCCTGCAACGACTTTTTTCTAAAGCTAAATATGTAAATTTAATAGGCATTAAGTACAATTGTAGTTTGTGTTTCTTTTATCACAGAATAAAAGTTTTCAATCAGCTTAAAAACAAAGATCTCCTTTCAAAATTTAATCGATCAAAAACCTAATCACTAACTACTATAGCAGTATTTTGGATTTATTGATCCTTTTTTTGATAAAAGCCCCCCCCCCCTTCGATTACCACCACGTGTCAAAAACAAAAATAACAATTTTGTGTAACACTTTGTTATTTTTCTTATCTCTGATTATACTTTTTAAGACACCAGCTTGATCACTTCCTTCCTTCTCAGAATTATTTTTACCAATAAAAAATTATTGTAAAATTTTGTACTGTTTTTTTATATTTTGAATGATTATTACAGTTTTTTTCTTTCATTATTTGCAACATTTAAAAGCCACGTTGTTTATTTTTTCAAAGAACGCTATTTTTAGTGTAAAAAAATAGAAAAAAAAAGTACTGAAAAGATTCAAAAATCTATTTTTTTTTCTCTGCTTTTCTTTCATTTCCTTGTTGTCCTTCTTTAAAAAGCAGCAGCAACAGCTTCAGAAACAACAGAAAAAACATATGGAGATCGTTTCTTTTTTCATCTTATACTTTTAGAGGCCGAAAAACACCGTGAAAAAAAAGAGGAAAAAGAAAAAATGTTTATTGTTGTTGTGTTTTTTTCTTTCTTTTTTTTGCCCTTGAAAGAAATGTGGTGATTTTTTGCTCTTTTTTTCTCCATGCATTTGCTGTTGCTGCTTTCAAATAATTTTTGATCAAAGAACAGATTTTTTTGTTGATGAACTTTTTGAGCTTTTATTTACCTCTGATTTTTGAAAATCAAACAAAAAAGGTTGATTTCAAAAATATATTTTGGAAATCAAAAAATTGCAAAATTAAAATTTTTCAAAATAAACTAAAGCACAGGATTTCCCAACATTACCACAAATATTTGGTATTATTTTTTTAAGGATAACTATTGTAATCAGAAAACATTTGTCCATTTTAATTCCTAACACTTTTTTTTCTGATGAGCAATCAAAGAAGAAGAAGAAGAAAACTGAAATCACACATTTTCATTTCCTGTTGTTTCTGCTGTCAAAAAAAATTTCTTCCTTTTTTCTACCAAAAAGACTAAAAAAGATCAAATTTTTTGTCAATTTTTTTTCAAAGATAGAAAGCAGCAGCCCAGCAGAGATTGGCACAAAAAAACTCGTGTCAAAAAATAAAATATTTTCAAAAACAAAATATAAAAATTGCAAAAGTTTGTGACAGCTGTTTGCTTTTTTTGCCGTGACTGATTGGAGAGATTTGTGCATTTTTGATAAAGATTTGAAAAAGCAATGATTTCATTTTCAATCTTTCAGCTGCTTTATCTTCTTTTATTTTTGCTGCTGCTGTTGTTGACGATGATGTTACTTTTTTCCCACGGCAATATTTTTTGGGATTTGAAAAAAAGAGAAGGGCTCAAAAGAGAAAAAAAAATAGACAAGAGACAGGTATATTTGAATTGCAAAGGAAAATATTTTAAGTAAAAGTGATTCAATCAAGACTACGAAAACGATGAAGACAAAAAAACAAGGGTGATGCAACAATCAATTAATTTATGGGTGTTTAAAGAAGAAGAAAAAGAAGCAATGACCGGAGAGAATTTTTGTTGAACTTTTTGAGCCTTTTTGCGCTAATCAGCTGCTGCTGCTTGATTGCTGCTGCTTCCTTCTCTGAAAAAAGGGAGAGAAAAAAAAACAAAGAGTGATGAAAAAAATATGAGAAAAATGTTGCATTAAGTATTTTTAAGCGTTAATTTGTTTGCACTTTTAAAACAAAAAAACATGAGGCATTGAATGATTTTTGGGGGAGAAAAGATAAAGCAAAAGAAACAAATGTGATTTGTTTTTACAAGCATGAGTTTTCAAATTAGTTGAAAAGATTAAAGTTCGAAAAAAGCTGAATTTGTTTTAACAAAAGTTAAAATTTTTTCTTAAATTGTAATCAGAAACCTCATCTTTTATCAGTGATAAAAATGGTTCTGATTTATAAATAAATAATAAATTCAAATTCAGTCCTTGTTTTATGCTTATATAATTCAAAATTACAAAAAAAAACAATTCAAAGCAAAATTAGCAGTTTTTTCTCAAAAAACATAACATTTCATTAAATGTTTACTTTTTCTGTAACTCTCTTTTTGAAAAAAAAGATTTTGATCCTTTTCTACCAACTTTTTTTTGCAGCAAACTTTTTCCTCCGTTTTCATCATTTTTATTTTTTTTCTATTTTTAATTCGAAATTTATTTTTATTTTTTGCTGTTATTTTAATAAAAAAAAACAAAACACATATTTTTCGTAAGAGAGAGCTACATGAAAGAAATCAGCTGTAAAAGAAAATTAAATGGGTACAGATGTTTTGAATTTTTATATATCAGACACATTTTTTGTTTTGCACTCTTCTTTTATATTTTTGAAAAAAATAAATAAACAAATAATCACTTTTTTGCTGCTAAAAATTTTGAAACTTTTTTTCATCTTTGAACACCACCTTTTTTCTGTTTTAATTTTAAATAACTTTTTTAAAATAAATAAACAAACATATAAATCCATGAATCGTGTGTTATTTTTCAATTAAAAAAAATATTTCAAAAAAGCCAAAATGGAAAAAACACATAAATTATTTTTTCAATTTTTTACATTCAAATGTTTTTGCCAAAATTTACCGCTGTTGTTTTTCTATCAATTTTTTTTTCTTTGTCCTTGAAAGAGAAACAAAAAATTATGTAAGTGCATTTTAGGTCATTCTTTAAAAATATCTTTGTTCCTTTAAAATTATCCTTTGTTCTTTTGTGCCTTTTTTAAAAAAAATATTTTTATGGAAATTTATTTTTACGATCGTTGACTTCTGAAAAAAAGAAGGTTTACGAGCAGTTTTATTCTTTTCAAGGCGAAAATTGGATAAAAAAACCAAGGTTTGCCGCATTACAGAAAAAAAGAAGGGGAATGAAAATTTTCTGCTGCGCGGCATTTTGGTTTTTGATGTATGCAAAAAAATGGGGGAAGCATTTTTTGTTCGGTGATCTTTTATTATTTTTGCCAATAAAAAATAAATAATAACGAAAAAAATAATACGATTGAACACATGTGTTCAGGAAATGAAAGGGGAATAATACCATATGGAAAAAATAGAAAGAGGTAAATAAAGTAATAAAAAAATATTGAAATATTGGCAAATTAATGAATAAAAAACAAAATATGGCTAAAAAAACCAAAATATGAAATAATAATTTTTGATTGATTATTTTGAAGAGGCGACAAACAGAACGACAAATTTTATGCTGCATAAAAATTTGTATTTTGAATATTTCGTTTCAATCTGATAAATTAAATTCTATCAAAATATCGGATTAAAAATTTAAATTTGCGATTGAAGCTTTAGGAAAAGATTTTGTCAATCAAATTACAGTTACCGTTTTACACATGTTTTTTTAAGCCCAACAATTTGTTTTCTATTGGCATTAAAACTGCAAAAAAATGTATCACAAAAAAAAACAGAAAAAAAAACAGCTGATTTTTGTTTAAAAAAAGTTTATCACTCAAAATTCTAATAGCATCTTTTATGTTATCTATCATTCACATGTTTACTGTAGTCAAAGTCATATGAAACACTTTTATTTAAAATCACTCAATTTAAAAACTAATTAATTTTTGCACCATTTTAAACATCCATTAATTAAAAATTCCTATCAACACCCAAAAACTAAACAAAAAAACTACAATAAATCTTTTAAATTCGCAACTTCAAAGGTTTTTTTTGAATTCGAATTTGGACTTTTATCTTTAGTTTTTTCATTTAAAACAAATGTGTTTTAACAAAAAAAACTGCTGCTGTTTTTGATTGACTGATTACCGTCGCGCCTCCATTTTTTCTCAATTTATTTTAAACGTGACTTTTTTTGCAGTTTTAACAATCATTCGAATCTTTTTTCTTTGCTTCAAATTGCTTCTATCAAGCCTAAAACAGAAACTTGTCACAGTTTTTCTGCAATCATTTAACTTCTTTTTGAAACAAGTATATTTAAGAAAAACTTTTGAACGACACCTTTAAATTTATTACTTTGTACCTTCGACACATACGTACGTCGTCAAAAAAGAAAAAAAAGAAATAAGTATTTTTTGCAAAAAAAAACGTTGAAGTTGGGAATTTTTTTACTTTGAAAAAAAAAATTGAATATTAGACTGTTTCAACAAAGGGAGTAAATCAATGAAAAAAAGCTTTTGCTAATATCATAAATATTTACGCATAATTTGAGCCTCAAATCACCAGTTCTCATTTAAATAATGTTGCAAAATTGCGTCAATAATCTGATACGCCAAAAGAAGTTCCATATAAATTTCGTCCAAGAAAAAAATTTTCTTTGACAAAATCACAGGTATGATTTTGTTAAAGAAAATTAATATTCGTATCTTTTAGCCTCCAATAAATCGTTTACAAGCTACAACAATAACAGATAAAAATTCTCGTGATTTAACAACAAAGAATAATTCAAGATTTGATCGTCGTTCAAAATCTGTTTGTCGTCCATTAATACCAAAAAATTACTAATCCATGAAATATATTTTTTTCTGTATTGTTACTGTTTTTCATTTTCAACATATGTGATAATCCCATTTATCTTACATGTTTTACCTATTGTTACAAAAAAAACTTTTTTAAATTCACTTGGATTTTTTTATCCATCAAATTTTCTCAAAATAATTTGAATAAAAGTTTTTACAATTATAATTTATAAAATTTGTTTATTTATTCGCATTCTTTTGTGATTATTTTTGATGTTGGAAAAAACAAGAATACAGTAACAAGAAAATAAAAAGCGAACAACGACAACAACGATTCCAATGCTTTTCAATATTTGCAGCAGAAATATTTTAAGAATCTTTGTTATTTATTTTATTGAAATTTTACTGACATCTTGTAGTGAAACTTTTATAACAACAACATCAGAGCAATCACTTTTTGCAGAGTAAGTCTTTTTTTAAATTATTTGGGGGAGGATGTTGTAGATTTGGCCGAAATGATTAAGAATGCGGGAAGATATGAGGTTTGACACAAGATTAAAATGGCAACTGTTACTTTAAGGGAGCAAATTGTTTGATATATTTTTCATTTTCAACAATCTTTTTCGAAATTGCATAAACTTCATCTATTGTTCTTTTGCCTGATCATCAGATTCATTGCATTTCGAAAAAAAATGTTAAACTGAAAAATGTTTTAAACAGTTCACTCCCTTTAAGTTAAGTGATATTTTTTTATGCCAATTTTTTACAACCTTAAAAGTTAGGTTCTGGAACAAATACGGTATCCAACATTGTTTTTACTGTCTAAAAAGCAGCAGTTTAAATTTTCTTAGAATCAAATAAATGTTTTTGGTAACATTTTTCCTGCTTCCAAAAAGTTTATCACATTTTTTTGCAGCAGCTATTTAAAATTTCCATTTTTACCACTTTTGCGTAAACAATGCATCTGTAAATTTCTTTTGAGTGCTATTTTTGTGTAAAATATTTTGCGGAAAACTTATTTTTTGCAAATGGATCATTTTTTGAAGACAACCCAAAAAACTCAATTTTTGCATCCGCAAAAATGTGTTCTATAACATATTTAGCCAATTTTATTCACACGCAGGTTCAACTTTTTTTGTGACCGAATGCCAAAAGCATGTTTTTCAATGTTGAACATTAAGATTGAATAATGTTTTTCTGTAATTTTCTTCACAAGCTTCAGTCTCCTTTTTTCCATCGACTTTATTACTGTCATTTCTTTAATTTATCTATAATTTATCAACTTTTTTTAGCATTTTATCACCACCAAAGTACTGCAATCAAATTTCCTCCGGTTCTTCATCAATTTTATCATTATGTATTCCAACAGAATTTTGTTATTACTTTACTCGAACCGAACAGGAATATAATCGAATTATTGAAAGTTTTGGATGTGATTCACAATTGAAATCTTTGGATTTTCGTTCAACAATGAAAACTTCTTTAACTCCATTTTTCTATGAAAAACAGCAGAATTTAAGTGAAGAAGAAGGAAATCGAAACTATTGTTTAAAAACTTCTGATTATGAACGATGTGGATGCCTTTCAAATATAAATGCCGAAGATCCATGCAATAATCATTGGATAAAACATTGGAGAATTTTATCATTTTCAACTGAAGATTGGATTTGGATTGGATCGGGTGGTCTTTTGAACGCTGCATTTTTGGTATTTTTAATAATTTTTTCAAATTTTGAAAAAAAGCGAACAAGAAAACCACCAAAAAGTTTCCAAACAAAGGTAAGAGTTTTTTGAGCTTTATTGGGAATATAAAATGAATGGATTTTAGAGTACTGAACATGTTTATCTTCCAAAATCAATGACAGTGAAATGGACAATAATGGCAATATTTATTATATTATTACAAATAATAGAGGTAAGACTTTTACATATTTTAAAGATTCATTTAATGGGTGATACGATAAAAGCCGGGTTCTAAATGAATAATGCTACGATGTGCATATTACACGGACTTGGCTAATGGCCTGCAGCACTACCATTCCTCCCCTTTATTGTATAATTTTTAATTAAAGGAAGCTGATAGTTTTGTACATTTTGCGTTTTAACGTTTTTTTTTCGAAATGGCATGAACGTGCAAAAGAACGATAGAAAAAGACCCTGCTTTTCAAGGTTCATTCGAAAAAAAGGTTAAAACAAAAAATGTGTCAAAATTGTCCGCTCCCTTTAATTAAAAATTATAGAATAAATAGGAGAATTGCCATTTATGAATTGGTGGTAGTTATTCATTTACCTGATCGTCAGGTTCATGTCCGATTAGAAGAAAACACTTGAGAATGAAAAATGTGTATCAAATCATCCAAATCCCTTTTAACTAATCATCTCATTTTTTAGCTTTTATCTGCAATTGCAGTTGGAATAATTTTATGGCTTCCATTTTTTATTGATTGTCCATCATGGATTGATTCAGATGGAACCATTCAAAGATATGTTCCAGAATATGCTTTTATAATTCAATTAATTCATTCAAAAAATTTCTCTGCAACTCTTTTAAAAATTTGTTCATCTGGAATATTTTTATTGGCGCAAATTTCTATTTTAAGAACTATCATTTTTGTAAGTTGCAAATTTTTTTGGAATAATATTATTTACAAATCACTTTTTTAGCGACGTTCAGTTTTACGATTTCGTGCTCGCCATTGCTTTACTGCATTTATTGGAGTTCATTGTATTTTAATTCTTTTAACTGGAATTATTGGATTTGGAGATATATCAGAATTATATGAAATTGGATTTAAAAATTGTAAATTAAATCTTTCAAGAATTCCATGGATTCATACTTCTGCAATTATTTTCTTTTCAACAGCATTTATTGAATTAATATTTTTGCTAATTTTACGATGGAATTTTACAAGAGTTTTTCATAAAAAATCTTTGGCGGAAGATTCTACTCAGGTTTGGGAATTACAGTAATACCTTTTTGAAATAATTTGTTTATTTTAGCATTCAATAACAGAATATACTTATTCTTCTTGTCGAACAGGATTATCAAATCATTCTGATATTGATTATGATTTAATTGTATCACCGATGGTAAGCATTCTACAAGGTGTTCCACAGTAAACCAAATGTCCTTTTTTAGCCATTCATTCTAAATTCTCGAAAAGGAAGTATCCTGGAATTATTTAATGGATGTGATGATAATTGGTTAGCTGTAAGAATTTTAACTCGTTCACCAAATACATATAATATTTATCCACAGAAGCATTTAATTCCACCACGTCGTCGATTATCAGTAAGCTCATTTTTTTTGAAACTATTATATATAAACTAGTTTTTTAGACTCGAATTACTTTACATCCATCACAAAAATCTGTTAAAACTTTGGATAATGCAATCTTAATTGAATATTATCAACTTGGCGAAGAAACACCATTTATGAGCTGTAATCGTCCATGGATGAAACCATATTTACGAAATCAAACAAAATGGAAATATAAAATTGTCCTTGTTTTTTATGAACGTGAAAATTATTAAACAAATTTTATATATACTGATAAGAATATCCTTATTGATGTAAAAAAAAAGAAAAAATGAATGTGCATAAATAATAAAATAATTCAAGAAATTTTTTTGATGACCATTGTTCTCGTTTGGATCACCTGGGAAGCACTGAGACAACAAAATAGAAAATTTTTCAAATATAAACATTGAAATTAAACGTAATTTGATAAATTTTAAAAAAATGAAGCAAAAAGGAAACAAAATGTTGAAGCTAAGCCCAAACAAGTTCGAACAAAATGAAGTTCACCCCAACGAATAACTAAATTTCGCGTTTCAGAATTCGCATCTTTTGAAGACATTGCCATTAATTGTTTATTGATTGGCATAATTGCAGCAAAAGTGAAAGGAAAATTGGCAAAAATTAAAAAAGCTCCAAAAATCCAGAAAAAGCCACCATAAATAAGCCATTGTAAAAGTCCAAAAACGCCACCTAAAATAATTGTTAAATATTTATTAGTTGTATTTCATGAATCTTTAAGCTAACTAACCGATAATAGCTAAAGGAGCTTGCATTTGAATTGCTCGAGAATAAGATTCTTGAAATTGGACGAGTAATGAAGGATCATCATTTATCTTTAATCGGGCAGGTTGTTCGGCATGGGAAATAACGGCGGCGGCACCAGCAAAAAGTGATGCATCAACGAGTGCTAACTGTCCAAAAAACATTTTTTCTAAAATTTTCCAAATTTTTAGGCATTTGATTTAAACAAACAAATTCAAATACGAAACGCAACAACAAAAAAATTTAAGAGAAACAATATTTTGAAAAAAATCTTTTTCTTTTTTGTTTTGGTCCAATTTGTAATATTTTTAGATATTTAAATTAACTCCAAAAAAACAAATCGTTCAACTTTTTTTACACCAAAGAAATCACAAATAAAAAAACTCAAGATGTTTTTATTTATACTTTTTGTTTTTGTAGTTTATGATAAATCAATAAAATGAACTTTATTTAAGAATGGGTCTCTCAAAAAGTTGGCTGAAACACAAATATTTTTGTGTTTATTCGTGCTCATTTTATAACTGATTTGTGGCCCTTCAAATTTTTCAACACAAAGAAAACCAAAAACAGTTGTTTATTTCTTCAAAATCACGAAAAATGCAAAATTTTAAATACCCTGATTTCTGATAAAATTAACAAATAAAAATTGTTTTAATTTAAAAAATTTAAAGCAGCAAAAAATGTAAAAATGTTTTAAAAAAAGAGCAAAATTTTGCTAGAAAAAATAATTATTTTTTCAAAGGAAGCAACTGAAAGGGAAAAAAAAGAAGCAAAGCAGTTTTCAATAAATTCAACAAAAAAGTGTACCTCTTTGACTCTCTGTTTTCCGGTGGTTTCTCGTTGTACATTCGTTTTCATTTTTGATTATTTGCTTTCAATGGTCCTTGTTTCTTTAGTTTAATTGCAAGCCTTTTTAAAGGTGTGTAATTGGCAAGATTTTTTTTAAATCTATAAATTTTTGGATCTGCTATTTGGGGTAATCCAAATAGCAAAATAAAAATTACTTTGATAGTTTTAGTAAAACGATTGATAGTTTCAAGGACTTTAAGCCTTTGAAGAATTATTCACTAATTTGTGAAGCAATAACAGCAGAAAAATTTAAACAATCTTGTCAGGGACATGGAATAACATCATCTATTAATGTAAAAAATTTTTTTTATTAAAAAGTGGTTATCTTGTCAGCAGGGATATTTCGGTCAAAAGTGGCAATAGCAGAGATAAAGGAAAAATATATAACAATAATCTACAGTAAATAAAAAATTTTTTAGAAGCTTTTATAAAAAAAATTGTTAAAATTTTAACAAAAATCTGTTTTTTTTCTTGCAAAAGAAATAAAATTCCACATTAATGCAATCAATCGTTGCGGGAATTCTTGCTTTGTGTAGACACAAAAATTTTTGAAAAATTTTTATCGATTCTTTTTACAGACAAATGTGTCTTTGAATAACTGTTAAACTTTTGCTTTGTTAATTTACGTGTATTTTTATTTTGTTAAAATTCCATTCAGCGATTAACCTCTATCTTTTTTAGGAAGAAAACAATGTCAACAACTCGTAATCTTATTATTCGCGTTCAATTTTTACCTGAACCTCCTGAGGCTGTTAAAAAAGAAGATACTACTTTAGCTCAAGTTTGCTGTGTTTTAATCAATACTTCTACATATGAATCTTCTAATTTTAAAATCCCTTGCAACGCAAATATTGGAGATGAAGTTGCAGAATTTCTGAAGATGTTTCCCAATCTTATTCTTCCATCGGATATTAAAGCTATTATCTTTATTACTGCTGGAAATGAATTTAATTCTTTTATTACTGGATATATCTTTCGTCTTAAACTTCGTAAATATTGTAAAGAACATGGTATTTTTTATTCTGTTTCAACTTTTGATGCTTTATATATGTCTGATGCTTTATGTAAAACTGGAACAACTGTTAAAGAAGGTGAAGAAGTAATGTTTATTCGATCAAAGAATGATAAAACTGTTGAAGCAACTGTTATTGAACATGATATAAATTGCTTTCGACATGTACAAACACTGGAACCTGTAGAATATGAATGTACTTCTGAATGGAAAACCAAATTTCTTAGAGCTTTTAAACCAAAGAAGGTGATTCTCTTTCAAGCATCAAAATCTTCAATGCGTTATGTAAGTGAAATGAAACAATTGTTCAAAAATGAAAGTCCAGTAGAATATTTTAATGATATCTCTGATGAATTACTTGATCAACTTGCTGTTAGCAAAGTTATGCAAGATATGGGTGAAAAGATTAATCCAAATTATGTTCAAATTGGTTTAAATAATTATTTTGTTAATTATAACAAAGAAATGTGGATTAATATTCCACTTGGATCTTATTTACCTGTTGAAGAAATTGTTATTATTCCAGTTATTGATACTGGAATTGTTGGAGTATGCCTTTTTCTGTTTATTGATCTTATAGCTATCGAGTTTTTAGCTTTCAACTGATTCACCACATTATTATTCTTCACTTCAAAAAGAACGACTTTCAACGTTTCATTCAAAGAAGGCAAAAGTTACTCTAAAAGTTGATATTCATTCATCCTTTGAATTTAGTGTTGAACCTTTTGATGGAGTTGATTTGAATGAAGAATTACCATATCGAGATAATCCACAACCATCTTTCATTGAAACTTCATCGCTTCCTCGAATTGTTTTTGATGAAGAAAGCTTTTATGTTTGCTTACTTGAACGTGGTTTAGAACGTTTCATTCAAAATTCTAATAGTATGTTTGTTTAATTTCTTCAAAGTTTATTTCATTTTTAGATGTCTATAAAACTCCTATCTTTATTTCTTTTACTGAAGCAAAACCATTTATTGGAAAAATAGCTATGGAAATGTTAAAAGATCAAGCTGAATTTGTTATTCATGGTAAATTACATATTCACCGTGTTCTCTTTGTACAAACTTGTGTTTCAGATCTCATTAAACTTTGCTCCGCTTCTTCAATCGACGAAATTGATCCAAAATGGAAAAATCGTTTAATTCAAGAAAATGATAATCTTATGGTTACTGTACAATCAACTGAAGGAAAGGTGAAAGCAAGTATTCAATTTTTTTTGGCTATGATTCTCAAAGATGCTATTAAAATTGCAAGAAAAGGAACTGGTGAAAAATCTGAAAATTTTGAAATCAAATTTGTTTGTTTTAAACCGAATGAAACTTTGAAGAAGAATTTTATTGAAGCTGCAAAACTTTTGAAAGTTGGCATCGTTTTTGGTTAATATTTTTTTGTTCTATTATTTTTTATTTGTTATATTGAACTTAAATTTGAAGCATAGCTTTAAATTGTTTTTTATATGCTTGAAAAAATTGTTTTGTTGTTCATATGATTAGATTACGGTAGTTGGGTCTCTCATTCAAATACTCTTTTTTTGGAAGGTTGAAATAGAATTTCTGAGTGCTTCTTTTCTTCCAGGTGTTTAGGACTTTTATGTTTCGTTTTCGTCAAAGTTATTGAAAAAATAGAAAACTGTGTTTTTTACACATTAAAAAGCAGTAAACTTAGCTTCAGTGAAACTGATAAAAATTTTTCTAGTTGGAGGTGGAAGTTGAATGCCAATGATAAAAGAATTATTAAAGAAAATATTTACAAATGCTGAAAATTTATGTACAACACATCCAGATGAAATTTTTGCAATTGGAGCTTCATATTATTCCTATAATTTAAATTCGCTGCTTTACAGTAAAAAATTTTAAGTAAATTTTCTGACAAAATATTAAAGAAGAAAACGAAAAATTAAAAAAGACATATTTTTTGAAAATGAAAAAATCGTTTTGAAAAAGTTTAAATCGCTCTTTATTAAATTAAACATTTTTTAAACATAAATTTAAAAATAAAAATTCGAAATAAAAAACAAGTCTTCTTACCAATTTTATAAATGTTTAGATTACGTTTTACAAAAAAAAAGGATTTTTTAATCAAAACAAAGGTCATTTCTTTAACAAAAACTTTTATATTCTAATACAATAACATAATATATAAAAAAACACATATCTTATAACTATTAAAAATACATATCAAATATTATTTACAAAAAATTCCAAAACATTTAAACCAATTTTTAAAGCAGCATTTTTAAAAACATTCTTTTGAGATTCAGTAAATCCAAAGTTTGAAGTAATGAAAATTTCACAAATTTCTGTATTCAAATGATTTTCAGCTTTTTCTTTCATTTTCTTTAAAAATGCTGCAAGTACAGTATCTTCTGGAATTAAACGTCGACCATTTAAAGTTTCAACTTCGAAGCATTTGATGCCATTATTTTCGATAACTTTGAATTGCCAATATGGATTAATTTCAATTTGATCCATTGGTTTTCCAATAATTTCCAAAATATCTAAAAACTATGATAAAAACATGTTCAATAGAAAAATTCAAAAATTACCGTATACAACAAATTTCGGAAAATCCAAATAATGAATTTGTGCCATTTCACCAATTTCAAGGCTTCTTTCTGCCATTGATAAATATAATGGAGTCCATTCATTGTCTACAAAAAATAATTCACCTTTAAAAACAAATATAGAAAAAACTTACCAAAATTATTATTGAGTTTTTCAATTTTTCCATTTTGATCAATTTCAATGGCAAAAGTGTTATCATTTTTAAATACAAATGTAACAATGGCAGGGAACTTTGATAAAGCAATTGTTTGAAAAGGTGAAGCAGCACCACTTCCAAAGCCAGATGAAGTCGTAATTTCAGTATTTCGACGAAGTTCATTTGGAGATCGTGAAAGTTCTGGAGTAATTGAATGTCTTCCAGAATGATAATCAATTGGTGAAACAAAATTTTGCCGTTGTTCAAAAGTTTGAGGAAATGAAGTTTCATCAGTTTGAATTTCGACAGACTTGAAAGTTTTGAAATTAAGAGTTGGAACCGGTTCTGACATTTCTGAATTCCAATTATCCGTTTCAAGACTTGGCGATCGAGATCTTTCAACAACAAGTTCTTTTATTTCTGAATCCCATTGTTCCCATTCAAGGTTTGATGATGATCTTTCAACAGCAAATTCTTTTTTAAATACTTCTCTTGTTTTTGATTCTACAGTATTCTTTACTGCCTTTGCTGCAACAACAAAATTCTTAATCGGTTTAAGAGTTTCAAAAGGATTTGAAGCCTTTGTATCCATTGGTTGTCGACTTAATGATGGCCATTCTTCCTATAAAAAATTCAATCAATATTTCGCTTTTCTAGAAAATAACTTACTTCAACTTGTTTCTTATTTGCAGCAGATGATTTTACTTTTTTTTCCAATGGTTTCGGTGTTACAATACGAATGGGAGCTTGTGAAATCTTTGGTTGCTGGATTAATGATGGCCATTCTTCCTGTAAAAAAATGAATTAGAGTGTAAATTTCATTGGCCAAAACTTACTACATTTTCTTCAATAGCTTCATTCGATCGAGCAAACAAATTTTTTAATGAATCAATTCCATTTCGAACAGGCTTTTTGATAGCAGATTGATCAATAATTGAAGATTTTGATAAAGTTGCACGATTTGATGGAACATAATTACCAAACATATTTGTTGTTGCTGCTGCTGCTGCTGTCGAGGTTGTTGTTTTTGTTGGAGCAGGTGGTGGTGGTGCTGGAGCATATTTGTCCTAAAATACATTGCTTTAATATATAAAAAGATAAAAGAAAAGTGTGCCAACTTCAATAAATGTTTCATAACGTGTTGGACTATGTGATGATGCATAATGAGTATTCAATCGATGAAAATTTGGTGGTGGTGGTGCACCTTTCTTTACAGCTAATTGTAATGTTGGTAATTCTTTTGCAGGTTTATGCTTCTTCTTTTCCTTTTCTTCAAGAGTAGCTGGAGATGCAAGCATTTCCTGTAAATTTACCTAATTATTACAGTATTTACAAAGATAAACATACTTCTCTTTCAGCCCAAGCTTCATCATCTCTTTTCATAACACCTTTTCCACATTCACATTTAAGATTCTTTTGTATTAAAGCTAATCCTTTTGGTTCCCACAATCTTTCCTTTGTTAATAAAACACCTTTATTCTTGCAATATTTATATCCTGAAAAAATCGATTACAGTATTCTATACAAATCTAACGTCAAAAACAAACCTTGTGAAGTTAATAACTTCATTAAACTTGTTTCTAATGAATCAAAGCATTCAGGATGTACAAGATGTTTTGTAAATAAACATGCTGGATTTGTACAACTAAATTTAATTCCATCTGCTAGTGTTTCAGGTAATGGATGCCCACTTCTTGTACAGTTTAAGAATGGAACACAGCAAGATATTTTGCCATTCTTTTCACGAACTATTCCATCTTCTTTATTATTATTCTTCTTTCCTCCTCCACCATCATTTCCTTCACTAAAAAAAAGATTTACAAAATAAGATTTACTAAAAAGCTTTAAAAAACCTACTTTTTTGGCTTTTTTTCAAACGCAATTTCTTGATTCTTTTGTTGATGCCGCATTTTTTAAGTAATAACAGCGAAGGCTAATGTAATATACAATTCATAAAATAATGATAAAGTTGTTTAAGAACTATACAAAATGTGTAAAGAAAAGAAAGTGGTTCGATTTTGTAAATGTTCAAAAAAGAACGACACTGATTTTTTGCAATAAAATTTTTAAAGTTTAACACAGCTTCAAAAAAATCTTGTCACGACTATTTTTTTCCAAATGTTCAAAGTTCAACGTTGAAAAAAAAATGAAAATGCTTTGTGAAAATCGGCGTTGTTAATGTTGATTGCTACGGTTAATTTTGATTTGTCCATTTTTTGTCTTTTGAAACACAGACACGTGTTTATTGAAGGGAACAACAATTGGGAATTTGAAAATAAGCATACGCCTTTGAATTTTTTTTATCTTGAAAGTTTTATGTTATTTTAATAAATGTGTTTGTTATATTTTCACGCTACAGTAATTAAAATGTTTTATCAATGCTTTGTGTCGGGACAAAGACAAAGGATTGCAATTGCTTGAGCTTTAATTCGAAATCCAAAAATTCTTCTTTTGGATGAAGCCACTTCAGCATTAGACACAGAATCTGAAAAAGTTGTTCAGAAAGCACTTGATCGAGCAAGAACAGGTCGAACGTGTATTGCAATTGCGCATCGGCTTTCAACAATAATTAATGCAGATCGAATAATTGTAATAAAAAATGGAGCGGTTGTTGAAATGGGAACGCATTCAGAATTAATTGCTTTGCAAGGGTTTTCCTTAACTCAAAAACAAAATAATAAACATTTTTAATCCTTTAATATATGGTTGGTTTACCATTATTTTTGATTCATGTATTATTGCAGTATCCAATAACAAATTTTTTTAATAAAATTATATTTGTTGATTTATTTATAAATATACAGAAAAAGTTTGGTATACTGTATTTCAACATTTATCTCAAATTTGCTGAATCAAACAAAAAATATTTATTTTAAATTTTTTTTGAAAATATTCTGGCGGGATTTTCTTTGCGCGTTATTCTTTGCGCGTTTGGATTTTGCGCGTAATTTTTTACGCGTAATTTTTTGCGCGTCAAACTTTGCGCGAAAAAATTTAAGCGCGTGACTATTGAGCGTGTGAAATTTGCGCGTTTAGATTTTGCGCGTTTTTGTTTGCGCACGTTTTTTTAAGCGTTTGAATTTTGCGCGTAATTTTTTACGCGCATTTTTTAAAGCGTTTGAAATTTGCGCGTGTTTTTTTAAGCGTGTTTTTTTTAGCGTGTGGCATTTGCGCGTTTGGATTTTGCGCGTTTTTTTTTGCGCGAGTTTTTTTAAGCGTTTGAATTTTGCGCGTAATTTTTTACGCGTGTGACATTTGCGCGCTTCAATCTAGCGACCTCGATTTTTGATAAATTTTAGGATTGTTTTACATATTTACGTCTAAAAATTATTGGAGAATTTGAATTTGGGGATAACTTTAATTAAGAATCATTTTATCTGTTAAAAAATGCAATTAAATGCATGTTGTATTAAAGTTATCCCCAAATTTAAATTCTCCAATAAATTTAAGACGTATTTATGTAAAAAAATCCTAAAATTTGTCAAAAATTGAGGTCACTAGATTGAAACGCGCAAATGTCACACGCGTAAAAAATTACGCGCAAAAAAAAACGCGCAAAATTCAAACGCTTAAAAAAATGCGCGCAAAAAAAACGCGTAAATGTCACACGCTTAAAAAAATGCGCGTAAAAAATTACGCGCAAAATTCAAACGCTTAAAAAAATGCGCGTAAAAATTTACGCTCAAAATCCAAACGCGCAAATGTCACACGCTAAAAAAAACACGCTAAAAAAAATAAGCGCAAATATTAAACGCGTAAAAAAATGCGCGTAAAAAATTATGCGCAAAAAATTACGCGTAAAACATTACGCGCAAAATTCAAACGCGCAAATGTCACACGCTTAAAAAACCACGCGCAAAATCCAAACGCGCAAACAATTACGCGCAAAGAAAATCCCGCCAATATTCTAACCTTCTTACCAAAGATTTGCCATCTTCTTTCTTGCTTTTAAAAACTTTAACAAAAATTAAAAAAATAAAAGATAAAAAATGATTATGGAAGTGATTGAAGATTATCGATTGAAATAAAAAAAAATGCATACAAAATTCATGCTCGACGAGACGAGAATTAATGTACGTTTCGTTATAATACAGTTTGAATCCGACCCAGGTGAATGTTTGGAAAGCTAGAAATATAAAGCAGTAATATGCTAAAATGGCTCTGCTATTACTGGTAAAATTAATACTTTGTGAAAAAAATTTATATAAAAAATTTTTTTCCGTTGTTTCATTCACACTGTTTCGTCGATGGAAAATTGAATTATTTTTACTCATTAATTTTCTTGTTTTTGACTTCCATTGTCGATTTACGGTGAAAGTAGCAACAAAACAATGGCAAAAAATGAAGAGTCGCTTATTCAATTTGAACCTGGAAGCAAATTTAATGGATGGAAAATTGGTGAAAAACTTTTGGATTGTAAGTTTTATATTTTTATATGCAGAATATATTTAATACGTGATTTATATATTTTAGGGGGACACGGTGCTGCTTATAAAGTTTTAAAAGAAAAGCTACCATATTTGATGAAAATTGAAAAAACTGGTCATGATGAAATTTTAAAATATGAAGTTCATGTTTTACAAGAATTGGCAAAAGTTTCGGCAGCTGGGCATATATCAAAAATTGAAGAAACAGAGGAATCTGATACTACTTTTAGTTACGTTGTTTTGACACTTTTTGGTAAAACTCTTAAGGTAAGACTATTTTTCTCTTTTATGTTTTGTTTTTTATCTATAAAAATTAAATTTTAGGATCTTTATGAAAATGCTCTAAATAATAAATTCAGCCGTGGTACAGCTGTATCAGCTGCAATTCAATGCTTAAAAGCAATTGAAAGTTTTCATGGTTTGTCTTCGTTCAATTTAATGCATCTTTTGATCACTTTTTTTCAGCAAATGGATACTTTTTACAAAATACTCAACCAACAAATTTTGCTATTGGAAGATCTGAATTTAATCAAACTCGTGAAATTTTTGTATTGAATGTTTATATGGCAAAGAAATATAAAAAAGATGATGGAACTTTAAAAGTTGTATTTTGGTCTTCTACATCTTATCTTTGTCCTCGATATGCATCAATTTCATATCATAAAAAACAAAAAATTCGATGCATTGATGAAATTGGTACGTACATATATTCTTTCATAAATCATACGACATATATATCCTTTTTTAGAATCATGGTTTTATATGGTTGTTGAATGGACATGTGGTAAACTTCCATGGGCAATTTTTAAAGTAACTAAAATTTTATAATAAAAGCTTTATGTTTGATTCTATAGGACACTGATCAGCGTAACATTCTTCAAATGAAAAAACTTTTTTTAAAAGATAGTGAAGAATTTTTGGATGGATGTCCTTCAGCGTATCTTCAAATATTGAAGTTTATTGGTGAAAATCAAGATACTGAGTATTATGATACATCTATTTATGAACAAGTAAATTTTAATTTGATAAGGATAAAGTACATACATTGCATTTATATGGTACCAAACCATCAATATTGCAACAGTCAATTTTGTGAATCTCATTTACCATTGATTTTTTTAGATTTATGATCTCTTGCATCAATCAATAAAGAATGTTCAAATTCATCATTTTGATTGGGAAGTTTCAAAAATGAAACAACAAGTTATTGAAAGTAAAAGAAATGTAAATGTTGCAGTAAGCTTTTTTTTCTGTTATATTTAAACATCAAAGTTGGGTCTGATGTATCAGAAACTATTGCACTTTTATCTTTACATAAACAAGAGCGACTTTTTTAAATTTAAAAAATACGCTTCTGTGTGTTTCATAAAAATTTTTAACATCTTTTTTTAGTCATTTAAATGGAGTGTGGAAGAATCATGGTTTTTAAAAATGGATTTTTGTCCTGGTACTTGTCAATTAACTGATTTCAAATATATTGACAAACATAAAAATGCTAAATATCGAATTGAATTATATCAAAGAGGAATTCCAAATTCTGAATATCAATTTGGTTCATGGATTATATTAAAATTGATCAATTATAATTTGGATACAAATATTGATGCAAAATATACTGTAAAAATTCCTTCAGCAGATTTCACAAAAGAATGTCATCATATTTTTGAAAAAAATGAAGTATGGGAAATGTATGGTTGCAAAATTACTGAACTTTTTAATCCAAAAAAGAAATATTTTGTTGATGGCATTATGGATTTAAAGTTTAATTTTGAATTTGATGAAATTGAAAAAGATTTTGTTGAAGAAACTGATAATCTGTCAATTGGTTCCAAAGAAGAAGTTATTGATAAATCTCCAGAAGTAAGGATTTAAAATGTACTGTAATTGTTAGTGTTTTTATTCATAAATTCTTTTAGAAGGCTGTATACTCTTTTTCTCCAGTATGGCGTATTTCGTTAGAAAAAATCGAAACTTGTTTACCAAATGAATGCATTGAATCTCCTGTCTTTTCTGGTGACAATGAATTTACATTTTATTTTGAATTTTATCCAAAATTTGAAGAATCTAATGATTTTGAAGATGGGGCATGGATTTTTTTATGTGTCAAAAATTTGAATGGAAAAACTTTTCTTGAATCAAAGTATCTCTTTGATTCAAGAAAAGCAAAATATCTTTCCAAAGGTCGTCAATTTTTTAAAAGATTTAATGAATGGGAAAAACATGGTGTAAAAATTGATGAAATTATGGAAAGAAAATTTTTAAGTAAACAAAAAAAAGAAATTTCTATTATTATTGAAATGCAATTTGCAATTGATTTTAAAGAAATTGAACTTAAAAATGATGAAGATGAAGAAGCATATGTCAATGGTGTTTCACTTGAATCTTCTGATATCGATGTTGCTTCAGAATGTTCAACATCTGTAACAACAATTTTAACTGAAGAAAATAAATATTATCCTCCAACTGATTCATGGCTTAAAAATGAATGTGCTTCAATTGGAATTAAATTTTTTGAAAATATTTCAAAATTTCGTCCATCAATTGATGATATTCAAAAGTTTATTGTTCGCAAACCTGATGATGTTATTAGTGTAGAAGGTGATGGAAAATGTGGATATCGAGCTCTAAGTGTTTTGATAAGTGGAAAAGAAGACCATCATGTATATATTAAAAATATAATTTGCAGAAAGATTACTAAAAATAAAGATCCAAATTTTGGTAAGTTTTTTTATTTCTGTCAAACGATTACGGTATTAATTTTTTTGTTATTTAGAATTAAAAAATTATAACTTATTTTTGTTTTAGAAAAAATGGGTATTTTTAAAGATGCAAGAAGAAATGCTGCTTTCAAGTTAAAATTTGATTCTTCAGATGCTGATGATAAAAGATTTTGGATGGATGATTCGGATATTGCAGCAGCTGCAAATTTATTTGATTGTAATATTTTTGTTTTTACACGTTTAAAATATTGGCAATGTTATGGTCCAAAAACATATGAAAATGGAATTACGGAAAACTTTGGCAATTTTGATTCAAAACTTCCTACACTTTTACTTGATAATGCTGGTGGAAATCATTTTTCTCCTGTTAAAAATGTTCGTCTTAAACGACAATAACTAATTTTTAAATCAATTTGTATTTCTGTAAATTAAATTTTGTAGTAAATTCTGATTTAAATAAATGCGCTTTTTTATAACTCTATAAAAACACAAAAATGAAAAGAAAATTTTATATACAGTATAAAAACAAAGAGAAAAATTCAAAAGTAAAAAACAAGGAGAATTTTAACAATAAAAAAAAATAAAGATCTCAAATATACAACAAAAAATGACTAGATTCAAAACATAAAAATAACTTCATTAAAGAGAAGCAGAAATAATAGAGCTTTCAGCAGATTCTAATTTCACAACTTTCTTTGAATTTGGAGAATCTTTTTTAATCCATGGAATTGCATTTGGTCCACATTTTTCTTCATATCGACGACGATTATTTGTAAACCAATTACGAATTTGTTTAAAAGTAAAACCAGTTTGCATAGAAAGTTGTTTAACATCTGAACGAGTAGGATATGGATCAGTAATATGAGCATTCATCCAATCTTGAAGAGGTTTTGCACTTTCACGATTAACATGAACTTTATATTGTCGATGTTGTTGTGGTTGAAAATTCTCATAATCATTGTATCCTTTGAAAGAGGTATCAGATCCAGAAGGTGATAATTGAGATTTAAGAGTTTGATGTGAAGAAAGTAATTTAGATATTGTTTGAAGATGTGCTGATGGATCTGATACTTTTGAAGGAGATAACGTTTGAAGCAATGGTTTTACCTATAAAGAAACAAGTGTTGAAAAATATATAATGATGTAAACAGAAAACTTACTTGTGTCGGAAAGGACAAATTTGATTGTGAGCTTTGAGATTGTGGAAATCCAAACAGTGCAGGATTCATTGAAGGCTTTCCAGAAGCAGCAGCCAATGATTGCAAAAGCATAAGTTGAGAAAATTGTTGAAAAATATTCATTGCATTTGTTGAATCCATATTTCTATATAAAAATATAATAAATGAACCAAATAAAGAGCAGATATAAAAAAAGCAGCTAATCACAACCAAAAATGAGTTAAATGAATGAATGAATTTTTGATTTAAGATTATGCAATACAAAAAAAGTTTGTTGACTTGAATATAAATTTCCACTTGACACCTTTCAAGTGTTTTTTAATATTTCTTTCATGCAAAAGCAAAAAAAAGTAATGAAAGTTTTTATTGGGTGTGACCCTATCTCAAAATGGTACAAGCACATTTGCTTGATTGATTGATCCCTTTTTTTGTTGTTGCGGCAAAAAAGAATTTTCAAAGAAAAAAGAAAAGCGGCATTTTGGACTTTTTTGAGCTTCTGTCTGTCGTTCATAAAAAGCATGAACGACAAAAATTTTGTAAACAGCGATTCAAAATGGTAGAATTACAAACACCTTACTTATTAACTAATACAATTAAACAAAAAAAATTGCTATAATATCCATGAAAATAGATTTCCACAAAAGTTGTTTTGGCTCATATTTAGACACTGGCAGGGAACACTTTTCCCTTTTCTTTCTTTCACATTTTTTTCGTTACAGTATGAAAAATTGAATTTTTTTATACAGATTAATGATCTGACCTATCCGATGTAGTTTTTTACGCTGATTCCGAAAATGCTATTTAAAAATTTTTTTATGCCGGAAAAAATGCCGAAAATGCCTTATTACTGTATCGTTACAACTACAAAAAAAAGTATATAAAGGTATATTTGAGATTTTTTGATATGTGATAGAGAATTTAATTCTGAATCAGATGTATGTTTTTTCCAGCCCGCACCACGTAGCACAAAAATATGGCATCAAACCAGTGTCTCCACCGTTCCGTTCCGGAACGTCCGTTCTTCCGTTCCGTTCCCGTTCCAGAACGGAACGGAACGGGAACGGATGGATTTAGGAACGGAACGGAACGGAACGGGTTTGGATTTAAAAAGAATTGAACGGAACGCGTTCCTATTGAGATTTTGGACGTTCCATTTTTAGTCGCTTTTTTATATTATTATTGAAAAATTGTTTTTTGAAGGCAGCGTCCACGTTCATTCAAACAAATGGATTTATCACCAAAGCCGTTTTTTAGAACACTTTTTTTAAACCAAATGTTCATTGCAAAGAAACAATTTTCGCGTCAAAAGGCTTTGGTGATAAATAAATCCATTTGTTTGTTTCAACGTGGACGCTGCCTTTGAGTTGCAGCTGAATATCTTTAAAACATTATTTTTTTAAAATTAAAGTTTTTGTTATGATATGTAAAATACGAATTTTTACTTTATTGGTTAATCTAAGATTGACAACTTCCTCCTTAAACTTTCTTTATTATGTTTTGTTGAATTTAATTTTTATGTTGCAAAATGTAATAAAACAAATATGGATTGCATCATTCTTATTTCAATTCACGATCACATTTGACTTTGAACAATTCTTTGTTGCGAAAATCGAAATGTCTATTCCAGAATTTTATTGTCGTTTTTTTGGGTTTTTTTTCAGACGGTCGATAATTATTTAATCTAAATTTTTATTTACTTCCTAGTGATTTAAAATTAAAGTTAGATGACAAAGGAGGGGTGTTTGTTTTCAAAGGACATATTTAAATCTTTTTTTGGTTTACGTGACCACTATACCCCCTAGGGAAAATCCCTAGTAATCCCCAGTCGTGCCCATGTGTGTGTTCTTTTTGAAATCATCATGTTATTTTTCTTTATTTAATGTGAAAATATTTTCTTGTGATTGCTTTTAGTAATACATAATTTTAAAAAATTGGCTTCCCAAGAAATATAAAACTAAAATACACTGTTTCGGAAAAATTTTTATTCCCTTAACTTTTTTTTTGCAAGAACGGAACGGAACGGGAACGGAACGCGTTCTTTAAAGTTTTGGAACGGAACGGAACGGGAACGGGTTTGTAAAAAAATGGAACGGGACGGAACGGAATGGGTTTGTAAAAAAATGGAACGGAACGGAACGCGTTCCAAAAAAAGTGGAACTTTGGAGACACTGCATTTTCGGGACTTTAAATTAGCAACCACCAAACAAATTTTTTTGTATGGAAAAAAAACATCGTTTTTGTCCATACAAAAAGTGAAGGGAAAATCGGCCCCAGCTACCTCGTTTACTTGTCCGAGTGGCAGACGGCGCTTGCTTGCGTGCATGAGAGTGAAAGATCGACTCCGCGCAAGGGATAAAAAAATTAATTGAAATAGATTTTATTGCGTTGTATTAAAAAAGCGCATTATTATTTAAAAAAAATTAAATAATAATTAAATAAAATTAATGTGAATTGCTTTAAATAGAGTTTTTGGATGGTAAAAACAAATGTTAGTCTTCGATTATAGTTTGATGTATTAATGTTTGTTACAAACTATAAATATATACTTTTTTTTATAAAAATCTTGGTTATAATTTCTTTACAAAATAATAGATATTCATTACAGCTATTTATGATATACAATATTAAAAGTTAAAGTGAAATTTTTTTTGATTTTTCAACTTTTTCAATAGCTTCTCTTTCTTTTCTTGATTATACTTTTTCAGCTTTATCATCAGCTTCTTTTTGTTCAAGTAATTTTTTCCAAGCAGCATCTTCAAGAGCTTTTACTACTTCCTTCAAAAATATGATCAAAACGTTTGTCACTGTTATATTGAAATTTTTGGTTAACAGGAAAACTACCGCCATATAAATGAAATGTTACAATAGAAATGTTACAATTATTCAGAATCCTGATCAGAATTAAAAAATTGTAACATTTCAATAAAAATAAACTGATAAATACAGAATAAAAAGAATCATCACATGCTCTTTGCACATAAAATGTTCAAATGAAATTATCAGACTTTCATTTTTTTAGCCAGACTGCTTTCGCTTTCACATAAAGCTTGAACGAAAAAAAAACGTTTAACAGAAAAAAGATTTAAAAAGAATTATATTTTGGTATTACACAATTTTGTTACATCAATAAAATTCGTACAAAAAAAACTTACTATACTTTAAAAACTGTTTTTGAGCAAAACATTAATTTTTTTAGTTTTGAAAACTAAAATTTGCTTCTTAGTTTGTTTTTACCATCCAAAAACTCTATTTAAAGCAATTCACATTAATTTTATTTAATTATTATTTAATTTTTTTTAAATAATAATGCGCTTTTTTAATACAACGCAATAAAATCTATTTCAATTAATTTTTTTATCCCTTGCGCGGAGTCGATCTTTCACTCTCATGCACGCAAGCAAGCGCCGTCTGCCACTCGGACAAGTAAACGACGTAGCTGGGGCCGATTTTCCCTTCACTTTTTGTCAGTGTCTCCAAAGTCCCACTTTTTTTTGGGACGCGTCCGTCCCGTCCCTATTTTTAGCACTACCCGTCCGTCCCGTCCCTAAATTTAAAAATATACGTCCCCGTCCGTCCAGTTCTTAACGTCAGGGACGGGTATCCCGTCCCGTCCGTACCCGTTATTTGAAAGTAAGTCAAACAATAACAAAAAATTTTTCTGAAATTGTTAATATATATGTATAAGTCGAAAATATTTTTACAGGGATTTACCGAAAATTTCATTTTTAAATGCAGCTAACATGTTACTTGCATTATCAGTAACATATCGAGAAACATCTTTATCAGATAAGCCATAACGATTAGGCAAAATATCTGAATACTTTTTAATAACACCTGCATCATGCTTGGGCGGAAGAGGTGCAACACCAAGAAAAACTTTAACACTTTTGTAATTTTTATCCAAAAAATGCGCAGTTGCACCAAGGTAACCCTTTTTAAGTGCAGGATCACTCCATAAATCCAATTCTACCGTAATAAGTGATGATTTTTCGTTCAAAATTAAAGATAATTTTTGTATAGTTTCTTTATAAAATGAAGACAAAATTGATTGCAGACCTCCAGTTGAGGTCTGCAATCAATTTAGCACACCAGAATTATTAATTCCTTATCCGCAGCACATACTATTTTAACGTTTAAGTTTCAATCATAATTTAATTTTGCAGAAGAAAAAATTTAAAGAAAAAGGGGACGTGACGTTCAAAACCTGAAAAAGAACGCGTCCGTCCCGTCCCTATTTTTAGCACTACCCGTCCGTCCGTCCCGTCCCTAAATTTAAAAAAACACGTCCCTGTCCGTCTCGAGACGGGGACGGGACGGAAAAACGGACGTCTCGGGACGGGACGGTGGAGACCCTGCTTTTTGTATGGACAAAAACGATGTTTTTTTTCCATACAAAAAAATTTGTTTGGTGGTTGCTACTTTAAATTTATTTTTTTTTTATTTTTGTTTTTATTTTCGTCTTATTAAGGGTCAAAAATAATATAATCAAACAAGAAATTTTATTTTAGCAAAAATTTTTTTTTCGGCTGCCAGTGTCTACTCATATTTTGTTTTACAGTTTTTGCTACAATAGCGTAACTGCTTATAGTGATAAATAGGGATGTTAGGGGGTGGCGCGCCCGGGCGCGCCCGGGCGCAAGGGGGTCTGCGCCTGGACGCGCCCGAGTTTTGCGCCCGGACAAAAAAAAAATAAAAAACCTAAAACAAAAATTTTTTAGAAAACTGAAATTACTATTTTTTTTGTTTTTTTGACTAGAGATGATGCGGACATGATAGCTGAACTTTGGTGCATTAATTTTGATGACTGCTGGAACTATTTAGCTGTTCTTTGTTCTTTCGGCAGACAACGTTTTATATTGAGTTTGATTGATCTCTTTTTTTAACGATCATTGAAAAATAAGAATGATGCAATCTAAAACAAAACGAATTTGCTCGTAGCAAAAAAATAGTTTGTTGAAATTTATTTATTCAATGGTAATGGCAACTCCTTTGTCTAGTGCTGGATCTGAAAGAACGTGGTCTATGAGAGGTTTGGTTCATAGTAAATCCAGAAATCGGTAAACATTTTAATCTTATATGCATATACTAAACGACAATTTTAGTCTTGCTGTTTCTTCAGCTGATAAACTTGTTTTTCTCAAGTATAATTTGGCAATGAAGCGATCTTTTGAAAAAAGAAGACAGAAACATTCTCTTCAAGTTGAAGATGATGATGATGAAACTGCAGAATCTCTTGGTGAACCAACTGATGAAGGAAATGTTGTTACTGAATATCATTTTGAGGAAGAAGATCTTGAAGATACTGATTTAGAAGATATTGAAAGTGATAATGAACAATCTCAATTACAACTTTGCAATGAAGACATCGATCATTTTAGCAGCTCAGAAGAAGAAGATGTTAATATTATTGAAGATAATAATGAAGTTGTAGTATTGGAATAATATTTTTATTTAAACTGTTATTTTTCAAATAAAAAAATTTTTTTAATACTGAAATTTTTATTACAAATTAGTAAACTGAAAAACGTGAAAAAAGTGTTTTAAATAGTAAATTTTATACTTATTTGTGTTAAAAAGACTTGAGATTTTTTACTAGTATTTTACCAAAGTACTGTATATTAACATTTTTTACTACTAAAAGGTAGAAATTTACGTCAGTTAGTCAAAAAAGCATTTTTTTATCGTTTTGTATGCAGAAATAACATTTTGTAGTAATTTTTTATGTCAATCTATAGTATGACAGCAATTTTTGATTCCGGGCGCAAAACTCGGGCGCGCCCGGCTTTTTGAAAATTTCGGGCGCGCCACCAACCCTAGTGATAAACATAATTGACAAAAAAAACCTATGTAGAAATCTATCGCTTTAAAAAAAGTAATGTGCTATTCAGTTTTCAATGTTCTCTAGTAAAAATACTTGAAAAACCGCTAACACTTCCATCCGTCCATCCAACGGCTGGTAAGAGACGTAACTTTTATTTTTTGTAAATCTTACGTCACGTAAGATTTATAAAAAGTAAAAAGTCTTACGTTTAAATTTACACAGCCGGTCAGATTCACTTTGAGTCAAACATTATTCAAGCAGATTTGCAGAATGTTGACATTGCTCTGTTGTTTTTAAAACACTTTGCCATTTTTTTGATCATGTTACATGTATGTATTTTTCAACAAAAACTAATCTTGAAGAAATATTTCAAAAAAATCACAGTATGCAATTTGAAAAGGAAACTTATTGGGTGCTTAAAGTATTTTTCCAGCATTTTTTTGGGAGAGAGCATTTTCTTCTTGAACTTTTTCGAACACTATTTTTCCCATAAATGTCATTCTCGAACGAAAGCAACCAATAAAAAATCGACACTCGCAAAAAAATGAGAGAGACGAAAGCACACGTGTTTTTTGCTGTCATCATTTTTTTGTAGAAAAAACATTTTTATTTTTTGTCATCAGTTGAATTTTTTTAGATCGCTGCAATGATGTTGAAATTGGTTTTTGCTCTTCTTTTTATTTCGGCGTTTGCGTATGCTTCTGATCCTCTTCCACTTGTCGTTGAATTCTCTCAAGAAAGTGCTCCTGAAATCTTTGGTGGTGAAATTAAATCTCATAATTTGCTCTTCATCTCAAAAGAATCAGCTGACTTTGATAAAGTTTTGGATGAATTTCGTGCAGCTGCTGAACAATTTAAAGGAAAGCTTGTTTTTGTTTATATCAATACCGATGGTGAAGATAATGCTCGGATTATGGAATTCTTTGGCCTTAAGAAAGATGATCTTCCTGCTATGCGCTTGATCTCCCTTGAAGAAGATATGACTAAATTCAAGCCTGCTTTCACCGATATCACAATTGCAAACATTGTTAGCTTTACTCAAGATTATCTTGATGGAAAGATTGAACCTCATCTTATGAGTGAAGATGTTCCAGATGATTGGGATAAACTCCCTGTAAAGGTTCTTGTTGGAAAGAATTTTGAACAAGTTGCTCGTGATTCATCTAAGAATGTCCTTGTTGAATTTTATGCTCCATGGTGTGGACATTGTAAAGTAAGTACATGTTTGTTATACTTTTCATTAATAATTGATTCACTTTTTAGTCTCTTGCTCCAATCTGGGAAGAACTTGGTGAAAAATTCAAGGATCATGAAAATATTGTTATTGCAAAGATGGATGCAACAACAAATGAAGTTGAAGGTGTTAAAGTTCAATCTTTCCCAACAATTAAATTCTTCCCTGCTAACTCTGACAAAGTTATTGAATATAATGGTGATCGAAAACTTGATGCTTTGGTTCAATTCCTTGAATCTGGTGGCGTTGTTGATCTTAAGAGTGAAGATGTACCTGATGATTGGGATAAACTTCCTGTAAAGGTTCTTGTTGGAAAGAATTTTGAACAAGTTGCTCGTGATCCATCTAAGAATGTCTTTGTTGAATTTTATGCTCCATGGTGTGGACATTGTAAAGTAAGTACATATTTATAACTATACAGTGCCGCAACTTAACAAAAATTCCTGAGGGAGACATATCCCTTGTCTCCCACAGAGTTGCTGCACTGTAACTATATCATTAGTATTGGCATTCCTTTTAGTCTCTTGCTCCAATTTGGGAAGAACTTGGTGAAAAATTCAAGGATCATGAAAATATTGTTATTGCAAAGATGGATTCAACACAAAATGAAGTCGAAGGTCTTAAAATTCAAGGTTTCCCAACAATCAAATTCTTCCCTGCAAACTCTGATAAAGTTATTGACTACAATGGTGATCGAAAACTTGATGCTTTTGTTCAATTCCTTGAATCTGGTGGAAATGTTAAAGCTCGTGCATCTGATACCGTGAAGGCTGAAGAAGAAGCTGATGATGATGAAAGTCACACTGAACTTTAAATATTCATGTTATGTTTTTTTATTTGCAAATTCCTGTAATAAATATAATTTAATTTTAATTTGTGTGTTTTATTCTAAAATTGGCATCTTTTGGGTGTTTTGGTTTCGAAGAAGGGTTAAAAATGCTCATTGTTATATAAAAAAGTGTAGTGTTAGAGAGAATAAGGCACGAGTCAATGATCGTAAGGAAGTTTTCTCTTTGCCGAAACTTTTGCATTAGTTTTACCATATTCCGTTCATCATTTTGTTGTGTGCGTTCTTTCTTAATACAAAATCGAATGTCTGTAATGATTTAAACTTAAAGGATCATTTATTAAGTATTTGATAATCTGTAACTACTACAGTTTAGCATTTATGGCCTGTTGACCTATAGTTTATTGAATCTGTGTAGTATTCTCGTTGTTTAAATTATTATAGAGAAGCCTTTGTCGTCTTTTACTCTACTCATATTTAAACAGAACCTTACTGTTGTTGTCTTTTAAACTTATTCTTTAGCTAAAAATGTCCACCGTTTATGATTTTACTGTCAAAGATGCTGATGGACAAGATGTTTCACTTGAAAAGTACAAGTAAGCTTTTTGATTATTGTTATCAGACTTGTTTAATATATTATTTTTAGAGGAAAAGTTTTGCTGATTGTTAATGTTGCATCTCAATGTGGTTTAACAAATTCAAATTATACTCAAATGAAAGAACTCTTGGATAAATATCATGAACAAGGTTTAGAAATTGCTGCATTCCCATGTAATCAATTTGGTGGACAGGTTTGTTTTGTTTTTATGAAATAGTGATCGGTATACTGTAATCGCGATGCATGCTTCTTTTATTGCTACAGTAACTACGGTATGTATAATATTTGATTGTTGCATATATCAAAGATTACAGTATGCCACTAAATTAACTTCGTTGATCATTTAACAACTATATTACCTCTTTGTTTCAGGAACCAGCATGTGAAATTGATATTAAAAATTTTGTTACCGAAAAATTCAACTTTGAACCTGATCTTTATGCAAAAATTAATGTTAATGGCTCAAATGCTGATCCACTTTATCAATTCTTAAAGAAAGAACAAGGCGGTACATTCATTGATGCAATCAAATGGAATTTTACAAAATTTTTATGTGATCGTGAAGGAAAAGTTGTTAAACGTTTTGCACCAACAACTGAACCAAGAAGTATTGCAAAATATATTGAAGAACTTTTATGAAGCATTTTGCGATTGTTTTGTTGATGTTTGAGTATGTTTTTAACACTTTTTATGCGCTTTAAGTTCATTTTAAACTTGTTTAGTAAATATATTTGTTTTTAAATGATGTCTTTATAACATTGCGTAAATATAAGATGAGTAATTGAGAAAGTTTAGTTAATTTAGTTTGATACTGTAATTCTTAAAAAACTATTAATGTCTTTGACTTGAAGTTAAAATTAAAGAAAGTTATAATCCACAACAAATTCATCTTGATTGTAAACCTCTGCCAATGCAGTTGCATATCCATTATTTAATTTTTAATGTAATAAATTTGATAATATTCATATTTTTATATTATCAAATTTATTTGAAACTTTTGGGTGACAAAGGAATGAAACTTTTGTCACCCACTGTATAATGTTGGGGGCTACAGTTCTTTCAACGTCTTACTTGCAAAGAAAATTAATAAATGATAAAAATTGAGCAAGTTTATAAGATATATCTGCAAAAATATTTTAAACAAAATTTTTGTTTTTGTTTTTTTGGAAAATGAATTCCGAAACCTTAATTAAAGTTTTTAATTCTGTAAATTTTATCAAATATTCAAAAAATATATATTTTTTTTAAAGGCAAACAAAAAACTTTTTTTCTTGTCTCTCTCATCTTTTTTGTTCTAGAATTCTACGACAAAAATGAAATGGGCTGAAACATTTGCTGCAGCACTCTTCAAAGATGTCAGCAATTGTTGATCAACAAGTCGACTTTTTTTCGATTTTCGCAATTGCTGCTGTTGCGATAAATTTTAAAAAGCTGTTTGAAGCAAAATTAAAAAAGAAAATATGAGCATAAATCTTTGAAGAGAAAGAAAGATTATTTCGTTTTTTTGCGATAAAGAAATCCGTCGACGTAAAATTGCAAATCAATGCATTGATCAATGGGTTACATTTTATTTATACCGTATGATTCCGTTAAAAAAAACGACTTAAAATGTTTGTTTGTTTTTTAACATTTAAATATCTTACGACAATTATTACTGTAGCAAAGCCGGGACAATTTCTTTAGTCTTTATAAACAAAAATTATCGGGTCTTTCTTTAATAAAATAGTACGATTTTAATCGAAAAAGATGAAACTTGTCAAATTTTTTTTTTTAAATGCTGAAACTTTTTTTGGATAAAAGTTTCAGCATTTGTAAATCGTAATTTTTAGACTCGTAGTACAACGAATGAAAAATTTAAAAATTTAAAACGTAAAACTTTACCAAAAGAATCAGCAAAAGTGAATCTGCGACATCTGCGGCAACAACACCGGCATATTCAAAATTTAATACAAAACTTAGTCTGGTGGTGGTGGAATGACTGAAAATGATCCAGATGCTGAAAAGCCACTTGCAAAGGGACGTCGATGTTCTATAGAAGACGATATTGTTAAAAAGTCTGATACAACAACTTTAATGACTGCCGCACATTTAACTTTTCAAACATAAGAACTTCAACCTGATGTTTCAAAATTACTGAAGCTACTCAACAACATCATAGTCCAACAACTCAACATCAACATCCTTCAAATCAACAACATCAATATCCAAAACAATAGCAATAATTGGCTAATAATATGTATGTTTGTGTTTAATTGTTTCTTTTTGTAAATTCTTGAAAATAAATGTTTAATTTTTTTTAAAAATATATTTTATTGAATCATAACGTTTTTATAATTAACATTTTTTGGAACTGAGTCATTTCTGAGCGAAAATATTTGATTTCAGTAAAAAGGCTTTCAGCGATACTTTTTTGAAATATATTTTTTGTGATACAACTTTTATATAAAAAGTATGAATCAGATTTTTGAAATCGGCTAAAATGGTATAAATTGATTTGAAAAATTTAATAAATGGGTTGAAAATAAAGATAAGATTTGCAGCTTAGAAATTTGCATATTTTCGCTGCGAACATTCTTTATTCAAGCTTTTTCTCATGGGAAATTTCCCATGAGAATGCTAATTTGAATAGCATATACTCGTCTATATATACTCGTCGAATCCGCCAGTTTCTTTGCGCCTGAAGCGAAAGGTGCAGCGGTTGTGTCGACAACTCTTATACCGGGGGGCCCACTGGTTCAGAGTTCGAAAACACATAAAGCTGTGTCGTGGAGCGAGGTAGGCGGGGTAGTGCACTGCCCAGGTTGACGAGCCTTTATTCTGGCTGACGGGCCCTATTGATGCTGTTTATTATGGATGCTGCTTCAAATGTGAGTCATTTTTATTTTTATTTTTTTAGGGGGTTTAATGGGGGTGGGTTCAGATTTCAGGTTCCTTCATCGACAAGCCACCTCATCGACAAGCCACCTTTTCTCAACATCTTCAATGCAGCTGTTAAAGGGTAAGTCCATTTTTTGTTCTACCATAACCTGTTGCCTCCTCGTGGCGTAGAACGGTAACAAAACAAATTACTTGAAGTAATTTGTTTTGGCAAAAGACAGGTATTTTCGGCAATAAAATTTTATTTAAAAACGCTTTTAAAAATGAAATTCTTTTTTCGGCGCTTTTTTTTAAAACTTTTTTTTTTTTAAAAACTTTTTTTCATTCAAAAACTTTTAATTTCTAAAAAACTTATGTAATCTAAAATTTAGCATATAATTTTCAATTTTGCAAAAACTTTTTCTGCTCTTTTTTTGAATTTTTTCGCTTATAAAACTTTTTCGAAAAAGAAATATTCTAAAAAAAGTCGGCAAAAAAGTAAAATTATTATTTTATAAATCTTTTTGTTCCAAGCAAATGATACCACTTATGGAAAAAATTTTTTATCTGGACACTAAAATATTATTAATCGGTTAATTAAAAAATCAAAATACCAAAAACACAAAAAAAAATGTTGCAAAAATTTTTGAGGGATCATGGGATTGCATTCTTTACTACATTTTTTTTCTATTTTTTCAGTCACCCAGGCAGCTGATATTTCTTTTTTGTGTGAATAAAAATTCTCAGCACGAAAAAACCGTCAACTGAAAGAAAAAATGTTCAGGTGACGTTTTTGTGAGAGAGATCTTTAAACAACATTTCTTCATACTTTTTGTTATTATTCTGGGATAATAAAATATTCAAAAAAAATATCTGTAAAAAGTTAAATTTTAAAAAAGGCTTCCAACTTGGAAGTTTTTTTCTCTATTCGCTTTAACGTTGAACTACAAAAACCAAACTACACCTTTAACTTAAACAAAAAGAATTGTCATTTTAAAAAAATTAAACATGCGGTCATTTTCGCAAGAAAAAAGCAGAGAGATTTCAAAGAATAGGCTTATCAAAAACCTATCCGTTTGTTCCATTTTTTCAAAATGAATGAATGGTAAAAATGATTTTGCCAAAAATAAGGTCAAAAATTTTAAAAAATGCCATTAAAAAATAAATTTTTTTAAACCATCGCACATTTTCTTTCAATTATTTTCAAAACTTAATATTGCAATATTTTTAATTGATGAAATTTTTGAAATACAAAACAATAAAGTAAGAAAAAAAACAGTCCAAAGCTATTTTAAACATTGTCATCACTTTTACGATTGCCGCGGCCGCGGCAGTGCCTCTTTTTTTTCCAGAACTTTCAGACATTGAGAAAGAAAGAAAGAAAAAATTTTTATCGAAGTGTTGAAACACTTTTATTTTTATTCAAAGCTGCTTTTTTTTGAACATTTACAAAATTGAAACCATTTTTTGATGTATATCAGATTGTGATAAAAGATAAAAGATCTTTATTATTATTTATACAGTTATATTACATACATTATTAGCCTTTATTGTTATTACTAAAAGTGGAACATCAACTAAAAATAGTGAAGAACGAAATGCCGAAAAAATTAGTTTTTAATTTAATTATTTTGTAAATCATATTTTGTAATTATGTTTTAGTGAAGGAAGAAATGGCACAGTAAAAGAAAAGAAGAAAGTTGCAACTCCCCCAAAAACGCCTTTTGAAGGTCGGTACATTTTGGTCGATCAAAAGAATGCCGAAGTTCAAACATATGAAACTTCATTTGATCAAAATTTAATCAAAAATCAACAACAACAATTAATTTCCGAATCTTCCATTATTTATTCAATTGATCCAAACCTTTCAATACATTTTGGAATGGATGCATTTTATCGAAATCATTCTGTTGACACTTTTCCTTCACCAATCAATAATAATTCTTCAGCTATTGTTACATTTCTATTCAAAAGTGATGAAACTGCTGCCGTTGAAATTCATGAAAATGGAAAGGCACGAAAATTGGAAGATATTCATGGTAAAAAATTTTTGCACATTTTTCGTTTTCATTTCGTTTTTGTAGGCGATGAATGGATTCCAATATATTTATCGATGGCAGAAAAAGCTGCGGAAATTGGAAGAATGGCTAAAATTGATTATTCTGGATCTTCAAAATCTGTTATTCATAGTAATAATTCAATTCCATGTTTCTTTTAATCCTCTAAAATTTTTAGATATTTTCAAAATTCTTGGAAAATCAATCAATGACATTCAAATTGATCGAAAATGGCAATTCAAAATTATTGAAAATAATGGGATTAAATATTTTCAAATTGAAACTTTAAATGGCCCCCGTTTTATTTCAGAAGAAACTGTCGTTGCAACATTTTTAAAACCGATGAAAGCAAGAGCTGAAAATTATTTAAAAACTGAAATTCATGAAATTTATATTTCTTCAAACTTTGGATTAAATCATTTTCAAAGAAATATTTTCAAAAATGCTGCTTTAAATATTGGCTTAAACGTTGTTGATTTTTTTACAGATAATAATATTCGCTAAATTTTGTTTAAAGTTTTTCGACAATTTTTATTGTTTTCATTTTGTTGAAATTGAATAAAAAAAATTTTAGAGACTTGAACATAACGAAGGCATGCAGAAATTTAATTATGAAAAATCATCTCGGCATTTTTTAAAGTAAAAGTTTTTTCATCAAATTTTTATTTTAAATATGATCATTTTTTCAACAGTTTTTCAAGGGAAAAGCAGCAGCAGCTGTTATGAAAAAGTGTTGTTGCAGCAGCATAAAACTCTCTTCTTTGTAAAGCTTTTAAACGAAATAGAATATAATTTTTGAATACTTTTAATATAGTTTTTTAAACAGTCAACTTTAGTCAAATTTAAAAATCTAAAATTTTTTATTTTTTGTAATCTTATAATCTTTGCAAATTAAAAGAATATTTTCCAATTATTGTGAAAATAAATTTTATAGAATCTTTTTAGTTAAATACAAGCTAAAGTTTTTGTGCATTATCTTGAAAAGCATTGTTATCATTGACAATTTCAACAGATTCGACACATCATAATATTAAATATTTTTAACACTGTTGTGCGATATAAAATATCAATTAACATTTATTGTTCTTTTCTTTCTTTTATATTTAACATAATCTTTGGGGTTTTTTAGTTAAAAATACATATGTTTTCTGGAAAAAAATGAAAATAATATTTTTTCAAACTTTAAAAAAATCATTTCAAAAATAAGACGTTAAAATTTGTAGTAAAGAATGCAATCCCATGATCCCTCAAAAATTTTTGCAACATTTTTTTTTGTGTTTTTGGTATTTTGATTTTTTAATTAACCGATTAATAATATTTTAGTGTCCAGATAAAAAATTTTTTCCATAAGTGGTATCATTTGCTTGGAACAAAAAGATTTATAAAATATTAATTTTACTTTTTTGCCGACTTTTTTTTAGAATATTTCTTTTTCGAAAAAGTTTTATAAGCGAAAAAATTCAAAAAAAGAGCAGAAAAAGTTTTTGCAAAATTGAAAATTATATGCTAAATTTTAGATTACATAAGTTTTTTAGAAATTAAAAGTTTTTGAATGAAAAAAAGTTTTAAAAAAAAAAGTTTTTAAAAAAAGCGCCGAAAAAAGAATTTCATTTTTAAAAGCGTTTTTAAATGAAATTTTATTGCCGAAAATACCTGTCTTTTGCCAAAACAAATTACTTCAAGTAATTTGTTTTGTTACCGTTCTACGCCACGAGGAGGCAACAGGTTATGGTAGAACAAAAAATGGACTTACCCTTTAACAGCTGCATTGAAGATGTTGAGAAAAGGTGGCTTGTCGATGAGGTGGCTTGTCGATGAAGGAACCTGAAATCTGAACCCACCCCCATTAAACCCCCTAAAAAAATAAAAATAAAAATGACTCACATTTGAAGCAGCATCCATAATAAACAGCATCAATAGGGCCCGTCAGCCAGAATAAAGGCTCGTCAACCTGGGCAGTGCACTACCCCGCCTACCTCGCTCCACGATACAGCTTTATGTGTTTTCGAACTCTGAACCAGTGGGCCCCCCGGTATAAGAGTTGTCGACACAACCGCTGCACCTTTCGCTTCAGGCGCAAAGAAACTGGCGGATTCGACGAGTATATATAGACGAGTATATGCTATTCAAATTAGCATTCTCATGGGAAATTTCCCATGAGAAAAAGCTTGAATAAAGAATGTTCGCAGCGAAAATATGCAAATTTCTAAGCTGCAAATCTTATCTTTATTTTCAACCCATTTATTAAATTTTTCAAATCAATTTATACCATTTTAGCCGATTTCAAAAATCTGATTCATACTTTTTATATAAAAGTTGTATCACAAAAAATATATTTCAAAAAAGTATCGCTGAAAGCCTTTTTACTGAATGGCATTTTCGGTACTTAAACTTAAATATGAAAATTTTTTAATTTTATATTATTTTTATTCAGGTCTGAAAATACTATAACATAGCAAAAAAAAATTTTCTGCATTTTCATTTTTCACTTGCCAGTGTCTAGTTGTATTGAGATTTTCTAGAATGTTCTGCTTTTGATTGAATTTTTAAAGCATTTAACGTTGCCCAATGAAAGAAGATTAAATAGAAATAACGCATCACTAATAATCATAATTAATGATTACTTTTGCCACCCATACCTCAAATTTGAATTTTACTTAATTTTTTGCACTCATGTAAAAGTACAGAAAAAAACATCTATTTTTTTCAAAAATTTAAGATATTCATTTGATATTTTGCAAAATAAACAGGTGCAAATTAACAAATTTACAATTCATAATCTTTTTCGTTGATTTTTTGGAGATTTTAAGCTTTAACATTTCGTTAATTATTTTTTCCACCTATTCTTTGAGGAATCTCTTTTATTGCTCCTTTTACTGTATTTTTGTATAAAAATATACCATTAATTTTCGTTTTTGTTTTTTATTTTTGAGTTTATTTTCGTTTGAATATGGTATTTTTGGGAAAAGAAAGTTATAAATTCCAAAAAAGTTAGTTTGTGAAAAAAATGCCAAATTTATTTGTTCCATTTTTTTAAAATTGGTGAAATACGGATACTTTAAATTGGGCCTTTCATTTATCTGTTTTGATTGTATTAATTGCAAAAAGGACAACTTTAACCGGATGGCTTTATGACATTCTTCGATTTGTTATAACTGCAGATTTATTGTATTATATTTATGTAATTTTCATATCCCTTTGTTTTGATAGTGTGTAATAAAAAATATAAAATTTTATTAATGTATTGAATCCTTAATTTCAGTTTTTCTTTTTTCATTTTTTGAAAAATTTTTGACAGGGGGTACCAAGCTAAACTCGAAAATTTTAGGTCTTAAAAATTTGATTTTTTTTATGAAACCTCTTTCCTATAAGGTGCTAAAAACAAATGTGAAGTCCATTTTTCGATTCTTTTAATAATATTAATTTGCGATCAACATTTAAGGGGGGAAAAATTCTTGAAGCACCATGTATTGTTAAGATAAAGTTATATATCCCGGAAAAATGCATGTTATCAATCTATTCCCTTTCCACATCAACACAAAAGCAACATAAACAATAATTTATTACATTTACAAAAAAATTAAGATTAAATATGTGTAGTAGCATTATCAAATGGCAAATATCTTAATAAATGAATTCTTCCAACTGTATATAAATTTTCACATCCACCAAGTGCAGCATAACATGTACATAATGTAAGATTTTGTGTTGAATCAAATCCGCATCCATGAGGTTTTAACATTCCAGTCATATTAAAATCTTCCTTTTCTACTTTTCTTAATTCAATTTCTTTAGGTACATATTTTCCATTTTGTAATATTAATCCACGTAAAAATTGTCCACAAATAATTTCTTGCCCGAGAAAAGGTGCTTCATATTTCCATTGAGTTTCATTCGGTAACATTGTTGGACATGCACTAACAATTTTTTGAATTCTTTCAAGTTCTGTTTGATTTGCAGCAATATTTTCTGGACATGCAACCAAAACAAGAACAACATTTCTGACATAACATAATTTGATATGATCTGCATGAAGGATTACAGTATAATAATAACATTCGTCTCCTTTATATAATTTAACTGGCATAAGATTTATTCCCATTAATGGATATACAAGATTCATATTAAAAATATCATTATATTGATAACATGGAAACATTGAAGAATTCGAACCATATGAAGATGAAAAAAATGGATGAGATAATGGACCTTCTAACATACAATTTGCACCAACAGGTCGAATATCACCAATAATTTGAGAATGATCAAGTAGTGTTTTTAACTAAAAACATACAAAGTACATAATATAAAAAATGAATTTTTAAAGAAATACTTACAACAACATTTGAAAGTGCTGTAGCATTTTTATCATGATATCGTGCACGAAGCGGTGCAATCCCATTAATTGAATAATAAATATCTTTACAAAACCATTTTGGTCCTCCTTCAGATTTTGGAAGTACTGATTCAAAAGTATAACCAACAGGTGCAGATTTTATTTTTACAAATGCATCATATGTTGTATTTTGAGTTCGCCATACAAAAGCACAAACCTATAAAAGAAAAGAATAAAAGTAATTCATCACCAAAAAGTACTTACATCAGCACCATTATCATTATTATCTTGAAAGAAAAACTTTTCAACATTCATATAAGCTGTTTCATAAATCATACTTTGATATATACGAGCACTATCAACTTCAACACTTAATGCATATGGACAAACTTTTACTGGATCTTTTTGTCGAATCTTTAAAGTACAACTTTGAGTTTTACAAAGACAAAAGAATCTCAATTGCCGTTGATTTGCTTCAAAACGAAATGTAAATTTGCACATTTCTTGTTGTGCTTGAAATTCTGCAAGAAGTTCTTTGGTTGAATTTATAATAACATTATAAATATATAAATCACTGTTTGATAGCGTTGAAGAATATGTAATTTCACCATTATTTGTATGTGAAGAATTAACCGTTTGTCCATTTTTAATATATTGAGTCATTTTATAATTCAAAACACATAAATCTTGTGTCAAAAATGCAGGAATAAAATGTTTTTGAGTCTAAAAAATGGAGATTATATTTAATGCATTATTTTTTTAGCGATGGATAAAGATACATATCCAAAGCATTTGAAGTGATTATCTAACAGTGGTTTGGCTTGGTCATTTTCACCCATGTACCACACATGGGCATGTTGGTGCGAACAAATTTGAAATCCGGCGCCGATCAAAATAATCCACAGGGGGGATCCTTTGAGTATTTTTGGATAATTTTTCTACAAATTCACAGGGGGGCCCTGTGAACGTTTATTAATTTTGTTTATTCATTTTTTCGCAAAATCTTGCGCTAATCAAGCCGTTTTGGCTGCGCCAAGCGCCAATCAAGGGGGCGAATTTCGCCCATATTCGCCCGCCTTGCCCATGTGTGCCATGTACCGTATCACATTCCCTACATGCTATAAGATTTCCCCTTTTTCCTTCACTTAAATCCCGATGAAGGGGGAAAAGAGGTCCATCAGGGTTGGAGGTCCTAGCAGGGCTTCACAACCTATGACCTCGCCTTCTCTTTGCCGAGGAGGGGCAGGAGAAGAAGAAGAAAAACGATAAAGTCTTCAGCTAAGTAAAAAGACAACGATAAATAAACTTACAAAACCTTGCTTTTTATGTGAACATGTTTGATTAAGCATTAATCGATTCTTCCAAAATGGTCGAACATTTATTTCAGGCATTGGTTGTAATTCATTGCTGCTGCTATTTTCATAATAAACAAAATCAGATTGTGAATATTTAATATTATTTTTCATTCGTTGATTGTATAAACTCAACAAAAATACTCTTAACTTTGATACAGTAGTATTCCCACCATAATTTAACAGATCATCACATTTTCGACATCCATAATAAAATATTGCCATTGATCTCTAAAAAATTTCAATGGATAACTCTTACGAAAGGATGTCCCCCGCTGACTTCCGTACTCCAACGTTAAGCTACAGTAAACAAAAGAGCAACTTACAATAAATGGATTATAAAGATTTACAAGAACATCATCATAATTATTACCAATTTCTTCTCTTCTTTGAAGTGCAATTTTTGTAAGACTCATATTATCATTCTTTCCATTATGAAAAATTTCTCCAGCATCATTTATTCCATAAACACATATAACCTGCGGCGTACATTCATCATTAAGTCCTCGAGGACATGGACATTCAACTTTTTCTGTTGGAAGCGTAAAATTTGTTGCAGATGAATATAAAACGGAGCTGTAAAAGCACAAAAGTAAAAAGTTGTTGTTCATAATTGCAAATGATGATAAATGGTTGCGAACAATTTAGCACGCAAAAAAGAGGAATAAACGTAATGCAAATTTATGTAAATCTATCGATTATTTAGACAGTTTTTTTTAGGTTATCTGAATCAGCAAAAAGCCAATCCTGAAGGAATTTAATATTGAAAAATTTAACATCAGCAGAGAAATAAAAGAAAGCGTCGAACAAAATGTTTTTAAACACTTTTTTTTGAAAAAAAATTCAAGCAAAATTTGCAAATTGAAGAAAAAATCTGTCTAGGTTCTCGACACGATTAAAAATCCATCTGTTCGACATTAATAATTAAAAATATCAAATTTTGGTCTTTTTTTAATAAACTATTACTTTGGAAAAGTTTTTATGCAAAAAATAAATTAAATTTGTGTCTTTTCGTTTATCGATATTAAATAATTATAATTTTGTTTAATTTGAAATTTGAAAACTGCGTTATTTTTCGTCATGTCTTTTTAAATCAAAAAAATCCTCAGTTTTATTTGTTTACTATTGAGCAAATTTTTTTAGTTAAAGAGATTTTTTCCTTTGATCTTATGCCGCACATCAAAGCCGCATAAGATTTGGCTTACCCCCACCTACCCATAAAACTGCTTACGTAAGATTTGGATGTTCCCTTAGTTAAAAAACAAAAAAAATGTAGTTTAGTTTTTGTAGTTTAATTGTGCAAAAACGTGGTAGGTTTTTTCTTCTAAAAATTTATTTTTCAATGATATCTTTTTTGAATATTTTATTGTAAACACAACCATACATGAATTGGGGGTAAGTATACTTGGGGGTACGACCGACCGACCTCGAAGAGGTCGGTTTTTAAAATTGTGTATGGTAAAAAAAGAAAAAAATTGTCAATTTTCTCCACGAAAAAATTTTTTTTAACTAATTTTATTAAATTTTTCATATTAAAAACTGCTGTCATATAAATAATACTTAAAAAACATTGCATTACTTTTTATTGAAAATAATGTATCATGGACAAAAAACTTCATTAAACAAATTTGGATAAATTAAAAGGATTAGGAATAAAAATGCCGAATCGTCGTTCCCACCGTTTTTGGGTTTCGACATCTTTCACAAAGTTTTCAACAGGGTCATCAGAGTGAATGATATCTTTCTTTTTTCGTCCGATTCCTCTTGCTTGCTGAGCATTAGATTGTAAATGACCAGCGCTGGTCCACTCTGAATAAAAGAAATTAAAATAAGTAATAGTAAATGTTGTAAAATAATACCCTCAACAAATTTATAACAAACAAATTGAGTAATTGGAGGACCATGACGACGAATTTTTAAAATGTTATCAATTGTTTCGATGTTGAGGCGACTACGGCAGGAATCAAGGGATTGAGGAGGTTGTGTGAATGCAACATTTGTTAAACCAATCGGAAATTATTACACGTTGGATCTACAGTATCCTTTTCCATATTATGAATTTTCATGGCAGCTTCAACTTTGTTTTCAAAATATGTGACAGCTTGTATGTGAAGCGATGAAGTTTCATGTTGTTTTATTCTAAAGGCTATATCAACTGCTGTTGGAACACCGGTTATTCTTACAAATGCATTTAAAAATAAAGATTGTTTGCTTGGAATATGTTCTTTGTGAGTGCTAACTCTATCAATTTTGCCGGTGTTGCTGTTTACAACTTCTAACCATGGATGATAATATTTGATGATGATGTTGTTAGAAGCAAATTTAACACGTTTGAAAATTCGTTCAATACTTTCAGGAATTGCATCTAAGGTATCAGAATATTTATTTGTTGCTTTGATTATTAAAGCAAGAAATAACAATAATTTTAAACAATGAACCAAATTGGTGGAACAGCCACGATTGGGTTTGTCACAGATTTTATATTTGATGATGACAATATGACCCAAAAATTAATTATAAAATTAAAAGATTTTATTGTTCAACAAAATGCGAATCAAACTGAAGGCCATAATCAAAATAATTCAACTGAGCCTAAAATTCCAAATATCTCGCCAAATAGCATAAAAACAAAATAAAGGGAAGAGGTAAAAATAAAGCCACCCTAAAAAATAAAAAAACCAATTTATTTTCTTTTTAAATAAAAACCTAAAAGCAAAAAAATATATACTTCAAACAAAACTAAAAAATTGCAAATAAAAACACATACACAAAAAAGGGAACACGTTAAATATATACTATAAAACTTTAAAAATGGTAAAAATTCAACAGGGGGGGACCCTTGCAAAAAATTTTTCGGCGGCGCGAAGCGCCGCCGAAAAATTTTTTGCAAAAAAAGGTCATTACAGACCAAATTTTTCCCCAAAAAGGTCGTTACAGACCTATACCGATTTTGAAAAATACTTACCCCCCAATTCATGTATGAACACAACAAACTTGCTTATTTTTATCCGACAAAGATTTTTTTATCGTAAAACTATTCAGAATCTTTGATTAAAAAAAACGACATGACAAAAATTTTTTTATCATAATACGAAGACTTTTTTTATTACAAGTACTTAAAGTAAAGAGTATATTATTCGTAGTTTATGTTAACATTTTTCCAATAGCTGATAAAAGTATTTTTATTGGAAGAATGTTAATTTTTTTGATTTATAGACAAATTCTACTTTTTTTGATGATTTTATAAATTTTCGAATGATTTTTTTCAATATTACATTTAAAATATTAAAGTTTAGTTTTCATAGTTTGATTTTTAAAACGTGGAAGCTTTTTATTGCATCTTTTTCAAAAAAAAGACTTTTTATTTAAAGTTTCATTGTTAATGTTTGAATATTTCATTCTTAAAATGCTAGACTTCCTAATTATTAAGAGCAGGAAAAAAAAATTATTATTATATCTATTGACAAATATAATAATAACTTCTCGAAATTCCAGAAGTAATAAATCGATTTTTAGATATTCTTATATTCTTTTTTAATGGTCGTTAATTTCAAAGTAAAAGCATAAACTAAGACAATAAATAAAAATTTGATATCAATACTATTAAAGTTTATGTTAACCATTTTCCGTAAAAAATATTTTACAAAACATTGCTTTTTGTATTTGAAAATCGTCAAGCAGTTTTCAAATGACAGGAAAAAATGATACACATTTTTCATTAATATTCTTATCGAAGAGTCATGTCATGTATTACATAAGCTATGTATAGTTCAACATTTTTTTGGATGAGATTTCATGTTTTTAAAAAGTCAATAATTTTGTTATTATATTATTTTATATAAAATCATATATCAAATATATATACAAAGGAGGCAAAAGTTAAAATAAAAGTAAGAGTGTAAATCTTCTTCCAATCATATCTCAATACTTCAATTAAATATATATATATAATTATGTTAAAAGAAAAGATGGTTGTTACAGAAGGGACAAATATTACAGTTTTTTCTGTAAATCCAATTATGAAACATTTGTGGGCGATCAGATTAAAAAATTAAAAGTCAATCATTTGGCATAACACACATTAAAGCTTTTGATTATTTCTTGTTTTTACTGCTTTTATTCTTTCCACCACTTTGATCTTCAGCAGCTTTGGCATTCTTTTCAACCTTTTTAGATTGATCTTCTCCGCTTGCTTTATCTGGTTTTGCACCACCTTTTTTATCAGCTTTATTTGGCATTTTGATATTTGTTTCTAAAATATGTTGAAAAATTATAAAAAGTGTTTTAAAAATAAAAATAAAATTTTCCAGAAATGTAAAAACACGCAAAAAATAAAATATAAAAATTAATTCATTTGCTTGAAAAAATAAAGAGAACTTTTTCGAAACAATTCCAAAAACTTAGTAATTTATTTCACAACAACCAGAAAGTAAAATTTAATAATTGGGAAATCACTTTTGAAATCAAATCTAAAAAGGTTCCTCAAAAAGCTTAAAAACTTATATCAGCTACGGACATATATTTAAGAATCCTGTATAACATAGGGAGAGGGGATTTATAGGCCTCGAGTATCACTTTTAGAGCTATCTAACAAAAAAAGAATAAATTTCTAGAGAAAGAATTTTTTTAAGCTGGCAGCACCCATGACATTTCTGAACAAAAATAAGCCAAAAGCCCCTCTTATATATATAACTATTTTTCCCCCATTTTTTTTACTTTCAACATTGAAAAAACAACAGGAACCAAAGCACATTCAACTGACATATGAATGAATGTGCTTTTTTTATGCACTAAAAATGTAGTAAACATGTTGATGCATTTTTTCCTTATTTTTCCTTCGTTGCATTTTTTTGCTGTTATTCATTAATGCACTCGCTTCTTTCTTTATTTAACAACAACAACTAAAAAATTTTTTGAAAAGTAAAATAAAGGGAAAAAATAGAGCCTGTTAAATCACAATCTTTTAAAAAACAATGACTTCTTCAAATAAAAATAATTTAAACTTTTTTAAGAATGGAAAAGCATATTATCGCAAGTAAAAACAGAAAATTTTTTACACATAAAATGTTTTTTTTCAAAAATTTTTTTGATTTTATTTTACAAATTCTACTGATTTCCATAGAATGTCACAAATGAAAAATGATTGATTTATTTGGTTTTTTAAAAATTGTAGTTTTATAGTTCAACGTTAAACAAAAAAAAAACAAATTAGAACTTTTTTATGATATTCGTTCATTGATTAATCAATCATGATTGCTTTTGAATATTTTATTTTCACAAAATAATTATGTCTCAAACGGCATTGGGCTTCATTGGAAAGAATAGAGTTACTTAAAAAGGGCAATATTATTGATTGATTTAAAGCCATTCGAGCAATGATATTTGTGTTCAAGTGATAATCTATTAATGTCACGCTTTTTATTCATTTTGCGATTTTTGACAACAACAAATAAATTGTTTTAAAAATTAGAAGAAAATAAAACACTGGCAAATAAAAATCTTCAAAATAATCTAAGATTTTCTATAAAAAACTAATTTTTAATTTTTAACAGTACGAAAAAAATCTCGTTATAAATCAAATCAGCAAAATTGTAACAAAAAAGTTCTATTATTACTGATTTTATTTCAAAGATTCCACTAATTTCCACAGATTGTCGAAAATAAAATGCAGTTTGTTTAACCATAAAATTGTAGTTTAATTTTTGTATTTTAATTCTCTTTTTTTTAAACAAAAAAAAGAGAACGTGGAAGTTTTTGTTAATTCTTTAACACATATTTTATTGAATGTTTTTGAATATTTTGTTGTCATCACGAAATAAATATGTGCTTCAGAGGGATACTATTTTATTTAATGAAGAAAATTGTAGCAATACGAATGTATATATTTTTGATTCGAAACTCTAGAAGAAATTGGGCATCCCAGCAGTAATTAAATAATGCTGCCATGTTTCTTCGCTTCATTGTAATAAACTTCATTGATAAAACAGTCAAAGATGCAAATAATAATCAGAAAAAACTTGTAACAATAAATGAGTATACTTTTGATTACACAACACAACAATGCTGTACAAAAAACCAAAAATCATATTCAAAGCACCTTTGTTCGTTTGTTTTATCACGTCTTTGACGAGATTACAAGCTCTCAGGCCGGATGCTTAAACTTATACTTTAATAATTTTGCATTTTTTAAAGCGGTTAATTTTCCTTTTTAAAGCCTTCCAATGACAATGACTTTTTTTTTTAATTTTTCATGGTGGTACAAACAACCACGTTGGACGCATTTTAAGGTCCAACGTTATATTTGTTGTTGATATAACATTTGTCAATGTCAGAGAAGAAAAATATTCAAAAAAATGCAGAAAATCAAACAAAATATCGGTATTTTGAACAGAGTTGGGTTTTAAAACAATACCAAACTATTGCAATGACATTTAAATTATCAATACTTTAATCAAATTTTCTGTTTTCTTTAATTTTAGCATAGAATAAATCAAATAAACTTTAGGGGATTTAATTTGATGTGAAAATTAGAAAAATCGTTATGGCATTTTTTTTAGAATTGATTTTAATCTTAAAAGCTTTGTACAAAAAATAAATTCAATTATGAAATTGTATTACCTAAAATATATTTTTTACCTAAATTTTTTTTTCAATTTCTAACAAATTTTATTATTTTTGTATTTACGAAAAAAAAATGCAACTAAATGTATATTTTATAGTTGTTGAAGCATTATTTTATGTTTTTCATTTATCTGTTTTAATTCTTTTAATTGTAAAGCATAAATTTGCTTTTAATGGTCCATATTATAATATATTTAGAGTTGTAATGGCAACAGATTTGTTAAACTATTTTTATGTAACAGTTTTTCTTACATTTAATAATTAAAAAAGTGTCCATTCATTAAATTTCAGATGTGCGGTTTTCAATATATTTCATCAATTCCAGAATTAATTCCATTTTACAAATCAAATTTAATCTTTGCTTCAATAAATCAAACATTTTTTTGTTATATAATTGTTATAATATTTTTTGGACATTTTTTAATGAATTTTAATCGATTTACAATTTTATGGTTTCCAATTTTTTATCAAAAATTATGGAGCCGACAATGGTATATCCCTCTGCTTTTATTAATCCCAATAACAAATACTTGTTGGAGAATTCATGAACCAGTTCATTATGTTTATATTTCTGAAAACACTGCAAGATTGATTTATTTAGATCCAAATTTTTCAGCTATAAATTTTATGGTTTCATTTATTATTTATTTAAGCATGACATTTTTGGGGGCAATTTTAAATGGACTTTCATTGTTTAAATTATGCATAAATAAATCTTTAACAATTAATGTCAATGAGAAGCGACTGCTTTGTAAGTTTTAAACGCCTAGTAAGAAAAATATGCAAATTTTTAGTTGTATCGCTCATTACATTTTTGGCACAAATTTTTCGAACGCTATATCCAATTCAACAATTTTTATGGCCAAATAACAATGAATTATCAGATATTTTTTTGCAAATGCTTCCATTTAGCACAGATATTTTTGCCCTTTCTGGAAGTATTTCATTATTAATTTTAAGGTTTGTAAAAATTTTTAATTTTAATATTTAAAAAATATGTTTTTAGTAAATCTGTCAGAAAAGAATATTTTTCTTTTTATTTTTGGAAATTTAAACGTTTTGAACATTCTTCTCGAATTCAAAGTTTGGCACATACTGCAGTTCCTCCCAAATCAACAAACAGGGTTTCAACTGTTAAATAAAATTTTTATGTTTTTAATTTGAATTAAAGTGAAAGAGAGATCCTTTTTCGTCTTCAGTGTTTAAATTTTTGGTAGTGTTTTTTGAGAAGAAAATTTGAAAAAAATTTAGATCAACATAAAAAATTGGGTAAAAGCATTATTTTCGATAAAAATTTTTTTTAAAATCTTTAAAAAAATCTGAAGGAACTTTTTATGCAAATGTACATTCAGACTACACGAGACTGTAAAATGTAACCAAAAAGCTATAATTTGTCTCTTTGAATTTTAATGGTTAGTCATTCGTTAATAACTCAGTGACTAATTATTTTTTATACATTGAAGGCAAATGAGATAAAAAGCTTTCACTAATAAAAAAGAATATATATATTTTTTCAAGTTGAATAAAAATTTCATTTTTTCAATTTTTATAATTAACAACACAAAAATGGCTGACTTTGAAAATGGCTCTGTAAAACCTTTATTGGATTTACGGCACATTTTAGAAATTACTGCTAATACTGTTGCTGTAATTGGTTTATGTTTAAACATTTCATTGTTATATTTAATTTATTATAAATCTTCAAAACTTTTGGCAGATTATAAAACAATTTTATTACAAAATTGTTTTATCGATATTTTTTTTACTATTGTAAATGATATAACTAAAGTTGTAAGTTATTTCTTTGAAATACCTGCCAAAGTTTAATAAAAAATCGAAATTTCGATTTCCCAAATTGTCGTGATGGAACAAAATATCGAAATTTCGAAACTTATTTTTTTAGCAAACTGATTACAAAGATGGCTCATTTTTTATGGTAATTGTTGGAACATTTTCAAATCTTCATTTCCCATACAATTACATTTCAATTACAATATGGGTTTTTGCCCTTCTTTTTTGTGTCACTTCAATCCCGGTTCAATTTGTTTATCGATATTTTTTGATTGTTCAAGAAAAAAAGCTTAAAGCTTTTCAATATTTTTTCTTTCTTTTAATTTCTTTTTGTGGCGCATTTTCATATGCATCTTTGGCATTTTATGTATTTTGGCCAAATCCAGCAATCCTTGAAAAAAAACTTCCACTTTTGAAAGCTGATCCATATTTTTACAAAGGAATTCCAGAATTTTTTGTTGCAGATGTAAATGAATGGCCTTTGCGGATTTTATTTTGTTATGCTTCAATGCTAATTACAGTATCCTACAGTATTACAATAATTACATGTATAAAAGTTTGGAAAAAGTTAAATGTTTATGGAAGCAATTTTTCTCAACAAACAAAACGAATTCATAAACAAATGAATAAAACAATTATTTTTCAGGTTTGTACAAAGGGGGATACTGTAGCGGGAGAGGGAGGGTACAAATGTACAAAAAATATATTTAATTAAAAGGAAGCTAAAAAAAGCTACAAAAAATAGCTTTCATCACAAAAATAAATTTTTTATAATTAACTTTATTTAATTTGTGCTTTTTTTAAATAATTATTCATCCGCACCAATTAAGGCTTTTTGAAATAAGTAATTTCGAAAATCAGTAGTTTGCGTATTTCCTGAGTCATGTAAAACGTGATAATCTAAAATATTTTAAAAATTAACGAAATCCCCTCAAAAAAATTTGAGATCGTTTTTTTAACAAAAAAATAAAACTAACAAGGGAACATTTTCAGTTGACACCTGCGTTTTTTTCCTTAACTCAATTGACACCTGCGTTTTTTCCCCGGGTCGTGGATTTTTGACTTTAGAATCCTGTAACTTCTGGAAAACCTAAAACCAGCACAAAACCCATGGGGGTTATTCATACCTATACTAGTACTATCGAATGGACATAAGACCGAAAAAATCCCAGGGTGTCAACTCAAAACGGTCCCTTGTAAGAGAACACAATGGCAACGCTGACTGAACAAAAACAGTGGAACTGATTCAAATCAATGGAAAATTCCAGCGTGAAACACAGATATAAAAAATGTTTTAAATTTTAGGCAATTATTCCATTCATTTTTGTTATGTGCCCTGTTGGAAGTGTTGTAATTGCAACTTTCGCACATCTTAATATTCCTGGACTTGGTGTAATTGTTAGTATTTATTGGTGCTGGTAAATTTTTTTATCTGTTTGTAACGCCTTAAAAAGTTTTTGGCTTTTATTTTAGGATTCCGGTTGCAAATCCATTAGTAACAATTTTTTCAATTAAATGCTATCGACAAGCTGTATTTGACATGTTTCAAAAACTGTATGAAAAAGTTGGAAATAAATGCCCAAAAATTCTCAAATCAAATATTTACACCATCAACAATGGTGAAAATGCTGTTACACCAGCACCAAATAATTTAGTTCAGATTAAATCTATTTAAAAAAAAATTATTTTTCGATATTCAATTTTTCACAATTTAACGCTTTTTTGAATTTTATAAAATTGGTACGATTTTTAATACTTCTTCTTTTTTTATATTTAATATAGAAATTTGTAAATAATTAATTATTATTAAAAAATTTTTATTTATTTTTCCTACACTTTTTTATGTTCTTTGAAATAATTTAAAAATGTTTAAAAATGAATAATAAATTTATATTTTTTATAACGAAAATCTATGATTCAACAATATCTGAATTTTTAGTATATTTAAAAATGCAATTACATAAAGCTTTTCGATATGGCCGAATTAAAAATACAACACAAAACATATCAATTAAAAAATAAAAGTGATAAAAACATTGTAAAACAATATAAAGTTCAAAGGTTGGAGTTTTAAAAACATAAAATATTACAATAACAGTCACTGGAATGCATCCAAAAATAAGAAGAGTGAAAAGTTGAATTAAAAGAGTTTTAACTGCATTAATATTGTAAAAATATGAAAAAAAGTTGTGTTCTGAACGAACCATTTTTAGACATTTTACAATTTTATGAGTATAAAATAGGTATCCAAAAATTCGAGAGGAAATAAATAAAATAACAAAAAATCCAAATGGTGCAAAAAATTTTAATTTTCTTAAAATAGTTATTTTTAGAAAAATAAAAAAAGTAAAAATCTTAGGAAGAATTTTGCATGTAAAAATTTGCAGCTTTTTCAAAGGCTTTATTAAATTTAAGTGGTTCAAAAAATAGTAGTTCAATATTTTTGTCTCTGATTATAAGTATTTGAAAAGGAGTATTAAATGATACAAAGCTTTGAGAATTTTACGAAAAAACAAAATTAATCAAAGAAACAATCTGGTAAGAGTGCCTTCTGGAAACAGCGATAAATTTAATACTCAGATGGGTCATACGTGTAAGACTGATGCTGTTGAGGTGGATTATCTTCTGATTGAATTTGTTGATACGGTTGATATGGAGTTGAATAAGGTTGGTGAGGTTGAGTTTGTTCAAAAGTTGCAGGAAATCTAAATCGAAGATGATTACTGTTATTGAAATGGAGATAAGGAGGAAAGAAAGGAAGGTTTTGAATATCTGTGTTGACTGGCGGATTATCAAGAAAAACCGGATATTGATTAAATCTATTTAAAAAAAAATTATTTTTCGATATTCAATTTTTCACAATTTAACGCTTTTTTGAATTTTATAAAATTGGTACGATTTTTAATACTTCTTCTTTTTTTATATTTAATATAGAAATTTGTAAATAATTAATTATTATTAAAAAATTTTTATTTATTTTTCCTACACTTTTTTATGTTCTTTGAAATAATTTAAAAATGTTTAAAAATGAATAATAAATTTATATTTTTTATAACGAAAATCTATGATTCAACAATATCTGAATTTTTAGTATATTTAAAAATGCAATTACATAAAGCTTTTCGATATGGCCGAATTAAAAATACAACACAAAACATATCAATTAAAAAATAAAAGTGATAAAAACATTGTAAAACAATATAAAGTTCAAAGGTTGGAGTTTTAAAAACATAAAATATTACAATAACAGTCACTGGAATGCATCCAAAAATAAGAAGAGTGAAAAGTTGAATTAAAAGAGTTTTAACTGCATTAATATTGTAAAAATATGAAAAAAAGTTGTGTTCTGAACGAACCATTTTTAGACATTTTACAATTTTATGAGTATAAAATAGGTATCCAAAAATTCGAGAGGAAATAAATAAAATAACAAAAAATCCAAATGGTGCAAAAAATTTTAATTTTCTTAAAATAGTTATTTTTAGAAAAATAAAAAAAGTAAAAATCTTAGGAAGAATTTTGCATGTAAAAATTTGCAGCTTTTTCAAAGGCTTTATTAAATTTAAGTGGTTCAAAAAATAGTAGTTCAATATTTTTGTCTCTGATTATAAGTATTTGAAAAGGAGTATTAAATGATACAAAGCTTTGAGAATTTTACGAAAAAACAAAATTAATCAAAGAAACAATCTGGTAAGAGTGCCTTCTGGAAACAGCGATAAATTTAATACTCAGATGGGTCATACGTGTAAGACTGATGCTGTTGAGGTGGATTATCTTCTGATTGAATTTGTTGATACGGTTGATATGGAGTTGAATAAGGTTGGTGAGGTTGAGTTTGTTCAAAAGTTGCAGGAAATCTAAATCGAAGATGATTACTGTTATTGAAATGGAGATAAGGAGGAAAGAAAGGAAGGTTTTGAATATCTGTGTTGACTGGCGGATTATCAAGAAAAACCGGATATTGATTATTTGCAGAAAATTGATTCTGTGTCAATGAAAGATTGTTAAAGAGAGTCGTATTTTCATTGCTTCCATCATTTACTGGAATTTGATTTTGATACTGTTGTAACTGTAGGGCAGGATTGCTTGAATCAGTAGTATTTGCAAGGACATACTGATGTTCATTTTGATAAGGAATTGCACAATAATATTGTTGTGGGGACATTTGTTGAGCAGTTTGATAATTACTCAAAGAATTTTCAGGAATTTGTTCATCAACAATATTTTCGACAACCCCATGATACTGATGACTCGGTAAATGCAAGTGATCAGAGGATATAGGAAAAGTTTTTGCTGGAGGTGCAAAGAATGATGAAGTAGATTCGACTTCTTGTTGAACAAATTTTATTTGTTGATAATAACTTGAATCATTTACTTGTTGATATTGTTCACCAGAAGGAAAAACATATTCTGATGTTAAATGATTATTGTCAAATGGCATTTCTTGTTCATTAAAATCTTGATTCATAACGATAGGTACCATCGATCTGCAAGGATTTGGCGACTTTTTACAACTTTCATCTTTTGAACTAACTGCATTCTCTTCATTGTTGATTGATTTCCTTTTCTTTGTTTCTTCTTTTTCTTTCATCTTTTCAAGTTTAATTCTATATTCTTCATTCACTTTTATAGATTCCCTTTTAAATGTATCAATACATGTTTCACATAATCGAGTTTTAACCCATACTTTCCATTCCTCTGCATTCCAACTTTCAACAATTTTTGCCTTTTTAACATACATATTACAATCCATTGTCATTAACTCTTCTACCATAGGTTCATCAGTTTCTTCACCACATTGTGAACAACATTTACAGCAATCATTTGGTTGATTTTCATAAATCTTTTTAAAAGTATAATTTAGATAATTTTCATTTGCATCTTTCATATCTTGAAAAGAGTAATCAGTGAGAAATGTAAAAGTTTCATCCAAGTCATACAAAGTATTCCCAAATACTTCTGCTTCTTCTATTTCAGCTTTGAGTTTATTTTTGGGGTAAAAAAGCACTTCATCTGGGACAAAAGGAAATGATTTAATTTCTGGATTCTCTGTAATTTCCAACATTGTAAGATTTTTGGAGATATATGGACAAATCCATCGTAATTGACAATCATTTGCAATAAGCTTTGATAAATTATTATTAATGTTGCAAGGAAGAATTGCTACAGGAATTTGGCTTATATTTAATATTGTTAAACTTTGTGGTAATCTTTTCCATAATTTGTTTTCCAAATCAAAGTTATCAATTTGAACTCCACTGATATTTAAACTTGTTATAAATTCAAGTTTTTCAAATCCAATTGGAAGAGCTTGTATAGGATTATTTTGAAGATTAAGCTCTTTTCTGAAAATAAAAAATATCAGTAATCTTAAAGGTTTTCTAAAACGTTATTAACCTAAATCGTATATCATCGCTTTCAGGGTTATGTTTAAAGCTTTCAAAATCACATCCATCCATTTCAATTGTATGAATTTTATTATCTTTAAGATTTAACCATTTAATATTTGACCAAAATTTAGGTGAACCCAAAATTTCGATTTCGTTATTGGATAAATCCAACTGATTACATTGGTTCGAAATGCTTTCCCATGGAAAAGATGTCAAATTATTTTTTGACAAAAGTATTGATTTTAATTCCGGAAGAATCTTTGGAAAAACAAGTTGATTTAATCCAATATTAATTAAGATTAATTGATTCAATTTTGGAAATTTTGAAATTAGAGTTGTAACATTTGTTTCCTAAAAAATAGTTTTTATTAACAAAAAATATTTTATTTAAAATCAATAAACTTACTCTGAGATCAGTGTTGGCAATTTCAAGTAATTCAATAAATGGAGCATTAATTGTCTCAATTTCTTCAACATAGCCTAATTTAAGTTCTTTTAATTGTATCGTTTCAAGTTCCAAAGTCTGCAATTATATTTAATGATTTATAATATCAACTTGAAAGAGGTGGTTTAACTAGATGCAATTTTTTTATGGCGAAAGTAGTGCTTGTGAAAAAACAAATGCAGAAAAAAAATTTTTTATTTTTGTCTGACTTTCACGATGTGTTAAAGTCAGACAAAAAAAATTATACAAAGATCTCCATTAAAGCCTACCTTTAACCTTGTTCCTGTTAAATTTAAATGTTGAAGTAAACTAAATCCAGTAATGTCTTTTGGAATAAATGTTACATCCGTGTATGACAAATTTAGTCGCGTCAATGTTTTTGATGTAACATTCCATGGAATTTGTGATAATTTTGGATTATTAGCTAATGATAAAATCTTCAAATTTTTCATCATAAAAATGAAATGTGAAATCTGTTGAAAATTGTTGGAACTTAAATCCATTTGAATAATACCATTAGGGAGTTTTTGAAATACGATATCGGGAATAGAATCAAGGTTTGCGGATAAATTAAATATTTTTAAATTCTTTAATTTTTTAATGCCATTTGCAAATATATTCCATGCTTCATCGCTCATATCGGAAATTTCGCAATCGTATAAACTTAAATCCGTTAAATTTAATGCATCAAACCATATATCCTCAAATCGGCTCATCTTTACTGAAATTTATAGCAGTTTATAATATTTATTTCTTTATAAAACAAGCTTTTGCAGAAAATTTAAATAAAATATAAGGAAAATTTTACTTTTAATGAATTCTAAAACCTGCCAATGAAGCTTTTGATTTCTCTGTTTTTCAATGGCATACAACCTTTGTGTTTTAATGCTAAAAATGAATACAAAATTAAAATCGAAGGGAAGGGTGTTTTTAAAAGTGGCAAAACCTACGTAATCATTTTTCTTGCTGCAATTTCAGATGTTGTTCCAATTAGTCGAATATCGTCTGGTATTTTTCCCTCATTTTCTTTTTTATTAAAAAATTCAATTACTGTTTTCAAATCTCTAAATGAATTTATCAAAGATTTGTGTTTTCCATCACTTGGCATTTTAATTTTATCAAATTCATTTTCTCGAACATCTCGAAATTTCGTTGTAAGAATTTGTGACAGATCATCATTAGGGTTTAATGAAGGATCAAATTTCAACACTAAAATGATGAAAGTTTTGTTTCGTAAAATGCACTAATTTAAAGGATCCAAAAAAATTCTGGTTGACATCGTTGAAAAAAAAAACAATAAATAAAAATTACCTTTTTTACGAATATTATCATGAACCAGTTTTAAATAGTTTTTAAAGTTTTGTTTATCATCTTCAGAAAATCCTTTAATTGATGAATTCTTAATCTAAAAAGTAGTCCAAATTTTAAGCATAAATTAACGATGATTATTTACAAATCACTTACATTTCGAATTCTCATAGATTTTACCATTAATCTATCCAATGCTCTGAAAATTTACGTTTTTTATTTGATCAAAACATTGTTGTTAATGTTTTAAACCCTATAATTCGGCATTTACCATTATAATTTAATAATGTTAAAACAAAACTTTTTCTAATTTCTGATCATGGTACACGATTTTGCAAAAAAAGACGATTTTATTTACCCTAATCGAAATTCAGCATCATCAAATTCAAGATCAATAATATTATTAATTGTATCCGAAAATTTTATAATTATTGATTCATGCTAAAAAAACTTCTAAATTCAAGCTTTATATATTATTTTTAAACCATACTTTTAAAGGTATGTAAATTATTTGATTATTTCGTTCAATTTTTAGTTGTACTGTATTATCTGGAGCTACAAATACGGAACATTTTGTTAGGGAATAATTGTCAAAGCCAGAAATGATATAACTAAAATATTTTCGTTTTTCATCATTCAATAATGCATTTTCAGGAATTTCCATTTGAATACTTGAAATGCAATAATAGGTTCGCATTTCTGCAAAAAGAAAAAAAAATTCTAAATGATAAATAAACACAAAACATCAAATAAATTGTGTCATATTTTTGAAGATCGTTAAGTCAAAAAAAACGCGATATTTGGCTATGTTTTTTTTCTGTAAATAAATTCAAAACAATGGAATAGCAATTTTATTTTAAACTCTGGATTATAATGGTACAAATTTGACTAGTTTTTCCATTTATTGATTTTTGAAGCAAAAAAAACTGTTTTGCAACAAAAAAAAAGAAAATAAAGCAAAAGAGGAGAGAAAAAACATTTATTGCCTATTGATTGATTGTTTCTTTTTTTCATTTATCAGTATCAAAAAGAGAAAGAGAAAAAAACAATTTCCAATGGTGTAAAAATTGATCCTCAATGTTAGCAGTTGAAAAATGAATCAGTCAATAAAAATATTTATTGTTTTTTTGTCATGTAATTTAAGGATTGCAAAATGAAACGATTTTTTCGATTAAATGTCATCAACAAATTTTGTGTAACTGGATTAAAAAAAATTTTTTCAGTTTTCCAAGGCAAATGACTTATTCGAAGCTTCAATTTATTTCATTTCTTTTGTTATAAAAATATTCTTCGAAGCTTCATTAACCTGAAAAAGTTTTTTGAACTCGGATAATAAAATATTTTTTTATCACATAATACTATTTTTAACGAAATAATAAAATTATTAAACATCTGAGATAATACAAACACGGGACAACAATGACTAATATGCATCAGTAATCTTAATGAAATTAGTAATCCCTCTATAAAAATACATTTTACATGAATATTTCAAAAAAAAAACTTAACTTTCAACTTTTTTCGCTAGAATTAATTTCTCTCAAAACAAAACTTCCGTCTAATTTATTTATTTTTTCACCTGTTTTAAAAATAATTTAATTTATCAAATAACTACAAATATTTTTTTGAATATAAAAGGCATTCTTTGATGCCAAAATTTTTAAAAAATAGAAAAACATTTTAATCAAAAAAATGGCGGTTGGTGTATTTTTTGTTATATTATTTGTCGTCGAAATTTTTTTATATTTGTTTCATTTATCAATGTTGATTTTGCTTTTTGCAAAACGAAAAACAACTTTTAATGGAAGTTTTTATGACATGTTTCGAATCGTAATTATTGCAGAGATTGTTAATTTTTTTTGTGTAAGTTTTATTTTTCACGGTATCAGAAGGGAGAGAAGTGATGCCATTAATCTTGTTCAAATTGAATAATCCAAACTCTTGAATTTTTAAACTTATAATTGGTTACTTTAATAATTATGCAAAACAAAAATCCATTGGGCCGAAATTGAAAAACCAAAAAACCAAAATTAACGAAAAAAAATTTTTTTTTTGACTAAAATTTCTGTCAGAAATCGAAATTATTTTTTCATAACAAAAAATTGAAATTTCAGCATTTCGGCAAATTCTAAATTGAAATTTATAAACAAGAAATTGTGCTGTGTTTTTTTATATTTAATAGCCTAAAAATATTTTTCAAGTATATGCAATCATTTGCGTATCCTAAATTACTGATTTAAAATGAATTTCCGATGCCTGATTTTCACTTTAATTTCAGCGCAGTGATTATTTTGGAACTCACAAATTTATATTCTTTCCAAAAATCGTGCTTGAACTTTGCTCTTTTGCAAAAATAAAATAAATTGAATTGTAATAAATCTATTTATTTTTACTCTTTGTTTTTTCATAACTAAAAATGCTTGAATCTAAAATAACATAATCTTTGAAGTTTTACAAAAGGCTAAAAACTGAAAAAAAAACATGTATTCCAAAACATGTTTATTCAAATACTGTAGCATAAACATATTAATCTAATATTGGGGAGGTCAGAGTTTTATTTTGTATCATCTATTATGAAATATGTCAAATTTTGTACTGTGAATTAAAATATAATTTTTTAAAAAAAATTCTGTTACAGATATGCTTCCTTCAAAGACTCACTCAAATTCCATCATTAATTCCATTCTTTAAAACATCAGAATTAGTTGCCTCCATTGGCTCTATTGTTTATTCATATGCGATTGTAACAATCTTCTTAGGACACAGTTTAATGGCATTTAATCGATTTACACTTATTTGGTTTCCATTGAAATACCATAAAATTTGGTCTCGAAAATGGTATATTTTTGTAATACTATTTTTACCATTTTTAAATAATTGTTGGAGATTTCATCAACCTGTTATTCTTATATATTTGGAAGATAATGTTGTTGTTCCAATTTATAAAAATGAATTAATTAATGAATTATTTGGAATTTCTTTGGGGCTAATTTTTTTAAGCTGTCAAATTTTTGGTGGAATTTTAAATATTCTTTCATTTATTCGTTTTCGCTTTTTTAAATCTACAATTATTAATGTTAAAGAAAAACATTTATTGTGTAAGTTTTTTGAAAATTTGTTGTGAGACCCATTATACTTGTACCGTATATTTAAAAAAAAATTTTTATTATATAATATATTTTTTTAGTTGTTTCATTTATAACTTTTGGTGGGCAATCTTTGCAATGGATTTTTTCACTGCAACAAGTTTTCTTCCCAAAAAATGTTGCTTTAACAACACTATTTTTAACAATCATGCCAATATGTAATGATATTTTTGCGCTATCAGGAACTATATCATTTTTAATTTTAAGGTAAAAAACCATTTTATTTAACTTTCCAAATTTTAAAATTATTTCTGTTTTAGTAAAATTACTCGAAAAGAGTATATTAAATTTTTTTTTGTAAACAGTCTTCTGACATTCCATCAACAATTTCATCACATCCATATGTATTTCAACGAAGAAAAAGTACACTTCCAACAAACAGCATTTTTGTTAACCACCATTAAATTTGACTTTTTTTATTTTTTTAGTATTTTTCAAAAACTTCCTTGTTTCTATGAAAAAAAAAAAGTTTTTTCACCTGTGCACTTTTCTTATTATTTTTTAAATATATTTAAAGTTCTGATAACAAATAAAAATATTTTTAAAACTATTATAATTAAAAAAATGGAATTTAATAAAATTAGTTCCGCGTATTTACTTTACTAAATTATATTGTAAAAGCACTCCTGGAATTTTTTATTACCATTTATGATCATTTTAATGAGGAAGTAACAGTGTATTTGCAATGAAATCAAATGTTTGTAGGACATTTAAAAATCAAAAAAACAAAGGGGGGATGAGATTATTTCTTTGACTAACAAACTAAATTATCTCCATAAATTTTACACGACATTGCCACAAAAATTTATTTATATTACATAAATTTAAACATCTTTCAAAAACTTTCTTCAAATTTTTTTTCAAAGTTTATGATACAAGGACAGATGTTGGATCACTTAAATAAGGAATCATTGGATCATATTTAGCAAAATTACAAAAGTTGACACCTCGCTTAAAACGAAAATATCCATTTTCACCTTAAATTAAATAGCAACAAATTGCTTAAGATTTTTTTATTATAGAAATTAATTCCGTACCGTGCTTCGGTCCCCAACTGTTTTTAGCAATCCAATAATCTTTTGTATATCCAACAAGTAAAACAGCATGACCCCCATCACCACATTCTTTGAGAGGAATATCCAAAACACCATTGTGATAAAATTGCAAAGGGGCACCAGCATTCATACCAATGGCAATTGGTCCATATTTAAATAACATTCCAGGATATTTATCTTCATCGTCTCCCAAAGTTTTATAACCGCCAATTTTGTATTTTTTACAAACTTCTGTATCTGCTATATCAGGGCATTTACCATTTGTTCCAGTATATGGGATACATGCTTCTGATGGAACACCATTATTTACATAAACATTTAAAGAATTGTTTTCAAGTCCTCCCCCACATTCCGCATCAGCTGTATCACATTCAAGCAAATATTCTTCAGATAAATCAAGTTCAAGATTTTGTTTGAGTAAATATTGTGATTCAACTGCTCCAGTTGCAGCAAATGCAAAACATGAACCACATCCACTTGTTCCTGATAATGTTTGATCTTTTACAGGAGTTATCTTACCAGATTTTCGATAATCAAATGATTCTGGAGCAGTTATATTTTCATCTTCAAATGTAACAAATTTCAAAGATGTTGGGATTGAAAGTGATGGATTAAGATGCTGAAAAAAATTCGTAAGAAATACTTTTTGAATATTTTTCAATCAAATTTTTAAAATCTACCTTTTGACGTTCATTTTCAGACATGAATGAAAATTTATTAATTGTAAATGTTGCACCCTGATATTTTTTATTTAATTCATCAACTTCTTTTTTGGCTTTTTCATAAAGTCGAATCATTTCATCGGATGAAACCGAAGTTGAAGATATTTTATCAAATTCAGCTCTTGCATTTGCAACAACAAAAAGAGTAAAACAAAAAAAGATTTTATCATTATGACTACTTGTTACAAATAGTTATTTGTAACACATCCGTTGTATAATAGTTGTTAAACTTAGCTTGTCTATTTATATCCATTTTTTCTCAAGTAATACAATAAAAATTTCGACGCCCAAAAAAATACATAAATTGGCTCGGATCCGTTATATAAAAAGTTTTTCGTAAGCATAAAAAATGTTTTTATAATTGGCAATTAATTATAATTGTTTAACACAAAAATAATCAAAACAAAAACAAAAAATTAAATAGAAGAAATTTATCATGCGAATTTTTTGAACTCTGTTTCATGTCTCGTAAAATTGTAACAAAAAAATTTGAAATAATCTTATTTAAACGATTACTGTTAGTGATTTGTTATCAAGATTTAAAGTCTCATTTAAAGTGAAATACAATAGTGATAATTAAAATATAATTTCTTAATTTATTATTTTGTATGCAAACTTAAAATCACAAAAACACGTTCAAGCAAAGATACTTCAAATTTTCATGCCAAAAGACATGTCAATAGTTCAGGTGTAATAAGATTAGTCGAATCAAGTTTGCCATGTTTTTCAGGATTCTCTAAAAAAGAAATATTATTTAATTTTATGTCGGTGATAACTCTAAACATACTGTAGCATTCTTGAACTAAACAAGTTTCAGGGCAAAGTTTTGAAATAACTTCAGCGGTAACAGTTTTATATAATTCTTTTGCTGGAGTAAAAGCTGAAAAAAAGGTTTCATGTTACAAGATTGCAAGAAAAGCGAAAAATGTAAGCTTTACTCGTCGGAGCTTTACAAAAAGCAGGATTAAGGTCATCGCTACATTTTGAAATGTAATTTGTACATGCTAAACGTCCATTGTTTGACTGACATCTAAAAAAAACAAACTTTCGAATCTTCAAATCCACATAGGTGCTTACTGTTCTCGTAAAGCATTACATTCCGCTTTCGAAGTTCTCGCTGTTCCAGAAAACTGAGAAAGTATTACTTTGGTCAAAACTTCTTCAGGATAAAGTCCATTTTTTACTAGAACTTTAAGGACATTCAAATATTCATTTCCTCCTTTTATTTCGGCATCTTCAATTTTGGATATCAAAACATTAATATCATCTTTGTTAGCCATTGCCGATAAAGATTTAAGGAATGAATGTTTCAAGCAAAGAGGTTGTAATTGTTGACAAATTCTTGCTGGAAGTAGATCCTTACATTCCTCAGAAGAATTAAGTGGTATAGAAATATCCGATGGAGACTCTGTTGTGTTTCGACCAGCCTCAGGGAAATTATGAGAAGAATTTGCAGCAGTGAAACCAAGATCATTAGGATTTCCGGTTGGATTTGGAGGACAATCATGTTGCTTTATACATCGATATGGATTTTGAGATTTATCCAATACATATCCAACGCTGCATTCACATCCTTCGACACATGGCATTTGAGATGATAAGCAATTTTCTGTAAGTTGCATAGGACAAGATGGTTGACAAGTTGGTACACATATATTGTATGTTTTATTTGTGGGGCATTGCATGGGACATCCCAAATGAGCACGCCATTCAGACAGCTTTGTACCATTTAACTGACGCTGACAAAGTCGTACAAATGTCTCCATTTCTTGGCATCTAAGCCTTGAGTCAACGCAAATATCGGAAACGCATCCTTCGAATCGAGAATTGATGACTGCAGCTTCAAGTTGCTTGCATACTGCAAATATTCCTTTACCATTTAATGAATCTTTAATTGGTTTGCAAGCTGCTTCTCCGACAGCCTAAAATATAAAGTGGTATTTGTTGACTCAACGCGTTCTTTTTTGGTTTGTTTTAAACCTGTATACTTCGTACAAAAGCATGAGTTAAAGGAATTGCGTAAGTTGATGTATTGCGAAATAATAAAAAAATTCAAACAAAATATTTCCCCCAAAATCAGTGGAGCTTAGAAACTTTTTTTTCTTTTGGCTTTTTGTTTTTTGTTTTTTGTGGAGCAATTTTTTTGGTTTCTTTCTGTTGAATTTTTTGCAATATTTTGCAATGCATCAACAAATGCTCAGTCAGAGAAAAAAAAGAGTCAGTTTTTTCTTTTTTTCGTGATTTTCACGGACATTCTTAAGAAAAAATTTGTATGTGCTGCGACTCCCGCTTTATTGGGGAAGTCCCACCATTAACAATATTTTTTGTCATTTTTTTTGTCAAATGCATTGTTCTTTTTTGCATTCGCATTGTTTTGCAAACGGGAAATGAAAAAAAGACAATGATAACAATGGTTTTTCGTGTTGGGAAGCATCAATTTTGATTTTAGTTGCCTGCTAAACATTTGTATGTAGTGGGACTCTCCCTTTTATCAGAAAATGAGACGCCAGATAGATAAGTCGTTAAAATAAGAAAGGCTTCCACAAAATCAGATTATGAAAAATTTGAAAAAAATGTTCTGTAGTTACACTATCTTTTAACGAATTTAATAATTATCAAATATTCCCAAAAAATTATTTGTCCTTTTTTTTGGCTAAGCCTTTGTTCTGGCCCAATGTTTCAGATCTAATATTTACTGTGATTTTCGTTGAGAATTCTTTTTTCAGAACAATAAATTTCTGTTATTCATATTTATGAACACCTTTTTTTGGTTTTTTTATTTTGGACTTTTTTCTTAGAACGAATAATTTCTGCGTTAATTGTTTGTGTTTTATTTTTTTCAGAATGTATCATTTGAGAGCAATTGCGTTTAAATGATATTTGTAAAATAAAAGATATATAAAATTTTCAGGGAATATTAATTAGGACATGGGGAAGCTGTTAGATCAACAATTTGACATGTTTTAATTTCCAAAAATCGTTTAAACGCAATTGCTCTCAAATGATACATTCTGAAAAAAATAAAACACAAACAATGAACGCAGAAATTATTCGTTCTAAGAAAAAAGTCCAAAAAAAAAACCAAAAAAAGGTGTTCATAAATATGAATAACAGAAATTTATTGTTCTGAAAAAAGAATTCTCTACGAAAATCACAGTAAATATTAGATCTGAAATATTGGGCCAGAACAAAGGCACAACCTTTTTTTGACAGTTAAAAAATTATTTTTTACCAAAGCAGGAAAAGGTTGTCAATATTTTCTGAAAACAAAACAGCAAACTTACGCATACTAATGAAACATTTGTATAAGTTGCTTTACTGCATTCTGAGTTATTGTTTAAAGATGGCGTAAAATAATCACTTGTAATCCAGTCATTTCCAAAGCTATTTACTATAAACTGACAAGTCGAATTTAACTGGTCACAATGCTGCAAAGCAAGATGTGTTCCATTTTTGAATAACGCATCATTGGTAGAGTTGTTGTCGTAATTACCGGCTAAGCCACAAAGTTTATCGGATCCGAAGAATTCAGGACAATCAGGAATGCTTACAGAGAAATCTGCGTAAGATGTATTTTTGTCGGGCCGAACGAGGGCATGTTTGTTTATTTGAATATCAATTACGTCAACAGTTTTTATAATTACTGACCATAAAGTCGTTTTTTCAACAGATATCTTTGGATTTTGTTGTGACGGATAATAATACGGAAATCCGTGTTCAACTTTATTAATATAAAGCTTATCAATAGTTTCATCAACATAAATATTTTGTCCATAGAATTCCATATTTGCTGAACCGAAGGAGGCCATGCTGCAAAATAATTCAATTACTGAAAATTTTTTAAAAATGTTCTTTTTACTTTTTGTTATCGGTCCATTCACGATTTTGAACTTTAACAAAAAAGTGTTCATAGCCGCTGATGGAAGTACAGGGCTGAACAAAAACGTATGGACACAATCCGTGGTACGCGAATTTTGATCCATCAAATGTGTAATAATGTGGGTCACCCCACATACCGCTCTCCACTATTTTAGTACTGTTACATGTTCTTCGAGGAGGCTTAATTGGATCATTGGGATTATTTGGATTTCTTGTCGAACTTTGACCAGGTTCATTGTAATCTGTATTTCCGCCAGAGCTTTCTGGATTTTGTGATGTACTTCCTCCAGGGACACCTGGTTGATTTGGATCATTTGGATTTCCGGTTGGAATTGGAGGGCAATCATGTTGCTTTATACATCGATATGGATTTTGGGATTTATCCAATACATGTCCGACGCTGCATTCACATCCTTCGACACATGGCGTTTCAGATGATGAGCAATTTGCTGCAAGTTGCATATGACAAGATGGTTGACAAGTTGGTACACATATATTATATGTTTTATTTGTGGGGCATTGCATAGGACATTCCAAATGAGTACGCCATTCAGACAGCTTTGTACCATTTAATTGACGCTGACAAAGCCGTACAAATGTCTCCATTTCTTGGCATTTGAGCCTTGAGTCAACACAAATATCGGAAACGCATCCTTCGAATCGAGAATTGATGACTGCAGCTTCAAGTTGCTTGCATACTGCAAATATTCCTTTACCGTTTAATGAATCTTTTATTGGTTTGCAAACTGCTTCTCCATCAGCCTAAAATATAAAGTGCTATTTGTTGACTCAACGCGTTCTTTTTTTGGTTTGTTTTAAACCTGTATACTTCGTAAAAAAGCATGAGTTAAAGGAGTTGCGTTAGTTGATGCAATGCGAAATAAAAAAAAATTCGAATGAAATATTTCTCGCAAAATCAGCGGAGCTTAGAAACTTTTTTTTCTTTATAGTTGCACTGAAAACAAATTTTTTAGAAGTGAGAGCGGAGAGAAAAAGAAATCCCTATCAGTCTGAGAAAAAAAGGGTCCGTTTTTTTTCTTTTTTCGTGATTTTCACGGACATTCTTAAGAAAAAATTAGTATGTTCTGCAACTCCCCACGGGCTCATTTTTGGATGAAAAACGTATAGTTAGGCCTTTTGGTCTTAAGCGATGCCATCAAAATCAAAAAAAATGTTTTTGGCGATATAAGTTAATTTGGAAATGTACCGTCAAAGGTTGTCAATATTTTCTGAAAACAAAACAGCAAACTTACGCATACTAATGAAACATTTGTATCAGTTGCTTTACTGCATTCTGAGTTATTGTTTAAAGATGGCGTAAAATAATCACTTGTTATCCAGTCATTTCCAAAGCTATTTATTATTAACTGAACATTCGAATTTAACTGGTCACAATCCATAGCATGATATGTTCCATTTCTGAATGACGCATCATTGGTACAATTGTTGTCGTAATTACCGGCTAAGCCACATAGTTTATCGGATCCGAAGAATTCTGGACAGTCAGGAATGTTTACAGAGAAATCTGCGAAAAATGTATTTTTGTCGATCATACGTTTATTTATTTGAATATCAATTGCGTCAACAGTTTTTATAATTACTGACAATAAAGTCGTTTTTTCAACAGATATCTTTGGATTTTGTTGTGACGGATAATAATACGGAAATCCGTGTTCAACTTTGTTAATATAAAGCTTTTCAAGAGTTTCATCAACATAGATATTTTGTCCAAAGAATTCCATATTTGCTGAACCAAAGTTGGCCATGCTGCAAAAAAATTCAATTACTGAAAAATTTTTAAAAATGTTCTTTTTACTTTTTGGTACCTAACGATTCACGATTTTGAACTTTAACAGAAAAGTGTTCATAGCCGCTGATGGAAGTACAGGGCCGTACAAAAACGTATGGACAAAATCCGTGGTACCCGAATTTTAATCCATCAAATGTGTAATAATGTGGGTCACCCCACATACCGCTCTCCACTATTTTAGTACTGTTACATGTTCTTCGAGGATGCTTAAATGGATCATTGGGATTATTTGGATTTCTTGTCGAACTTTGACCAGGTTCATTGTAATCTGTATTTCCGCCAGAGCTTTCTGGATTTTGTGATGTACTTCCTCCAGGGACACCTGGTTGATTTGGATCATTTGGATTTCTTGTTGTACCACCTGGAGTTGTGTTTTCTCCAGGACTTTGTGGATCATTAGGATTTCTTGTCAATGCTGTTGTTGTATAACTTCCTACAAATCCTGTTGAATCAGTGGAATTAGCATTGGAGCCTTGATTTGGTCCATTTGGATTTCCGGTTGGATTTGGAGGACAATCATGTTGCTTTATACATCGATATGGATTTTGAGATTTATCCAATACATATCCAACGCTGCATTCACATCCTTCGACACATGGCATTTGAGATGATAAGCAATTTTCTGTAAGTTGCATAGGACAAGATGGTTGACAAGTTGGTACACATATATTGTATGTTTTATTTGTGGGGCATTGCATGGGACATCCCAAATGAGCACGCCATTCAGACAGCTTTGTACCATTTAACTGACGCTGACAAAGTCGTACAAATGTCTCCATTTCTTGGCATCTAAGCCTTGAGTCAACGCAAATATCGGAAACGCATCCTTCGAATCGAGAATTGATGACTGCAGCTTCAAGTTGCTTGCATACTGCAAATATTCCTTTACCATTTAATGAATCTTTAATTGGTTTGCAAGCTGCTTCTCCGACAGCCTAAAATATAAAGTGGTATTTGTTGACTCAACGCGTTCTTTTTTGGTTTGTTTTAAACCTGTATACTTCGTACAAAAGCATGAGTTAAAGGAATTGCGTAAGTTGATGTATTGCGAAATAATAAAAAAATTCAAACAAAATATTTCCCCCAAAATCAGTGGAGCTTAGAAACTTTTTTTTCTTTTGGCTTTTTGTTTTTTGTTTTTTGTGGAGCAATTTTTTTGGTTTCTTTCTGTTGAATTTTTTGCAATATTTTGCAATGCATCAACAAATGCTCAGTCAGAGAAAAAAAAGAGTCAGTTTTTTCTTTTTTTCGTGATTTTCACGGACATTCTTAAGAAAAAATTTGTATGTGCTGCGACTCCCGCTTTATTGGGGAAGTCCCACCATTAACAATATTTTTTGTCATTTTTTTTGTCAAATGCATTGTTCTTTTTTGCATTCGCATTGTTTTGCAAACGGGAAATGAAAAAAAGACAATGATAACAATGGTTTTTCGTGTTGGGAAGCATCAATTTTGATTTTAGTTGCCTGCTAAACATTTGTATGTAGTGGGACTCTCCCTTTTATCAGAAAATGAGACGCCAGATAGATAAGTCGTTAAAATAAGAAAGGCTTCCACAAAATCAGATTATGAAAAATTTGAAAAAAATGTTCTGTAGTTACACTATCTTTTAACGAATTTAATAATTATCAAATATTCCCAAAAAATTATTTGTCCTTTTTTTTGGCTAAGCCTTTGTTCTGGCCCAATGTTTCAGATCTAATATTTACTGTGATTTTCGTTGAGAATTCTTTTTTCAGAACAATAAATTTCTGTTATTCATATTTATGAACACCTTTTTTTGGTTTTTTTATTTTGGACTTTTTTCTTAGAACGAATAATTTCTGCGTTAATTGTTTGTGTTTTATTTTTTTCAGAATGTATCATTTGAGAGCAATTGCGTTTAAATGATATTTGTAAAATAAAAGATATATAAAATTTTCAGGGAATATTAATTAGGACATGGGGAAGCTGTTAGATCAACAATTTGACATGTTTTAATTTCCAAAAATCGTTTAAACGCAATTGCTCTCAAATGATACATTCTGAAAAAAATAAAACACAAACAATGAACGCAGAAATTATTCGTTCTAAGAAAAAAGTCCAAAAAAAAAACCAAAAAAAGGTGTTCATAAATATGAATAACAGAAATTTATTGTTCTGAAAAAAGAATTCTCTACGAAAATCACAGTAAATATTAGATCTGAAATATTGGGCCAGAACAAAGGCACAACCTTTTTTTGACAGTTAAAAAATTATTTTTTACCAAAGCAGGAAAAGGTTGTCAATATTTTCTGAAAACAAAACAGCAAACTTACGCATACTAATGAAACATTTGTATAAGTTGCTTTACTGCATTCTGAGTTATTGTTTAAAGATGGCGTAAAATAATCACTTGTAATCCAGTCATTTCCAAAGCTATTTACTATAAACTGACAAGTCGAATTTAACTGGTCACAATGCTGCAAAGCAAGATGTGTTCCATTTTTGAATAACGCATCATTGGTAGAGTTGTTGTCGTAATTACCGGCTAAGCCACAAAGTTTATCGGATCCGAAGAATTCAGGACAATCAGGAATGCTTACAGAGAAATCTGCGTAAGATGTATTTTTGTCGGGCCGAACGAGGGCATGTTTGTTTATTTGAATATCAATTACGTCAACAGTTTTTATAATTACTGACCATAAAGTCGTTTTTTCAACAGATATCTTTGGATTTTGTTGTGACGGATAATAATACGGAAATCCGTGTTCAACTTTATTAATATAAAGCTTATCAATAGTTTCATCAACATAAATATTTTGTCCATAGAATTCCATATTTGCTGAACCGAAGGAGGCCATGCTGCAAAATAATTCAATTACTGAAAATTTTTTAAAAATGTTCTTTTTACTTTTTGTTATCGGTCCATTCACGATTTTGAACTTTAACAAAAAAGTGTTCATAGCCGCTGATGGAAGTACAGGGCTGAACAAAAACGTATGGACACAATCCGTGGTACGCGAATTTTGATCCATCAAATGTGTAATAATGTGGGTCACCCCACATACCGCTCTCCACTATTTTAGTACTGTTACATGTTCTTCGAGGAGGCTTAATTGGATCATTGGGATTATTTGGATTTCTTGTCGAACTTTGACCAGGTTCATTGTAATCTGTATTTCCGCCAGAGCTTTCTGGATTTTGTGATGTACTTCCTCCAGGGACACCTGGTTGATTTGGATCATTTGGATTTCCGGTTGGAATTGGAGGGCAATCATGTTGCTTTATACATCGATATGGATTTTGGGATTTATCCAATACATGTCCGACGCTGCATTCACATCCTTCGACACATGGCGTTTCAGATGATGAGCAATTTGCTGCAAGTTGCATATGACAAGATGGTTGACAAGTTGGTACACATATATTATATGTTTTATTTGTGGGGCATTGCATAGGACATTCCAAATGAGTACGCCATTCAGACAGCTTTGTACCATTTAATTAACGCTGACAAAGCCGTACAAATGTCTCCATTTCTTGGCATTTGAGCCTTGAGTCAACACAAATATCGGAAACGCATCCTTCGAATCGAGAATTGATGACTGCAGCTTCAAGTTGCTTGCATACTGCAAATATTCCTTTACCGTTTAATGAATCTTTTATTGGTTTGCAAACTGCTTCTCCATCAGCCTAAAATATAAAGTGCTATTTGTTGACTCAACGCGTTCTTTTTTTGGTTTGTTTTAAACCTGTATACTTCGTAAAAAAGCATGAGTTAAAGGAGTTGCGTTAGTTGATGCAATGCGAAATAAAAAAAAATTCGAATGAAATATTTCTCGCAAAATCAGCGGAGCTTAGAAACTTTTTTTTCTTTATAGTTGCACTGAAAACAAATTTTTTAGAAGTGAGAGCGGAGAGAAAAAGAAATCCCTATCAGTCTGAGAAAAAAAGGGTCCGTTTTTTTTCTTTTTTCGTGATTTTCACGGACATTCTTAAGAAAAAATTAGTATGTTCTGCAACTCCCCACGGGCTCATTTTTGGATGAAAAACGTATAGTTAGGCCTTTTGGTCTTAAGCGATGCCATCAAAATCAAAAAAAATGTTTTTGGCGATATAAGTTAATTTGGAAATGTACCGTCAAAGGTTGTCAATATTTTCTGAAAACAAAACAGCAAACTTACGCATACTAATGAAACATTTGTATCAGTTGCTTTACTGCATTCTGAGTTATTGTTTAAAGATGGCGTAAAATAATCACTTGTTATCCAGTCATTTCCAAAGCTATTTATTATTAACTGAACATTCGAATTTAACTGGTCACAATCCATAGCATGATATGTTCCATTTCTGAATGACGCATCATTGGTACAATTGTTGTCGTAATTACCGGCTAAGCCACATAGTTTATCGGATCCGAAGAATTCTGGACAGTCAGGAATGTTTACAGAGAAATCTGCGAAAAATGTATTTTTGTCGATCATACGTTTATTTATTTGAATATCAATTACGTCAACAGTTTTTATAATTACTGACCATAAAGTCGTTTTTTCAACAGATATCTTTGGATTTTGTTGTGACGGATAATAATACGGAAATCCGTGTTCAACTTTATTAATATAAAGCTTATCAATAGTTTCATCAACATAAATATTTTGTCCATAGAATTCCATATTTGCTGAACCGAAGGAGGCCATGCTGCAAAATAATTCAATTACTGAAAATTTTTTAAAAATGTTCTTTTTACTTTTTGTTATCGGTCCATTCACGATTTTGAACTTTAACAAAAAAGTGTTCATAGCCGCTGATGGAAGTACAGGGCTGAACAAAAACGTATGGACACAATCCGTGGTACGCGAATTTTGATCCATCAAATGTGTAATAATGTGGGTCACCCCACATACCGCTCTCCACTATTTTAGTACTGTTACATGTTCTTCGAGGATGCTTAAATGGATCATTGGGATTATTTGGATTTCTTGTCGAACTTTGACCAGGTTCATTGTAATCTGTATTTCCGCCAGAGCTTTCTGGATTTTGTGATGTACTTCCTCCAGGGATACCTGGTTCATTTGGATTATTTGGATTTCTTGTTGTCTTTTCCGCTGGATTGGAATGATTGTTATCACCATTAATGGCAGTGACAGTGAGTTCAGGTTGCTTTGTAATTACTGAAAGTTTGGATACTTTTTTTTCATTTTATCTTCTCTTACGATTGCCATTTTCATCTGTTGGGAAAGAATTTTCGTGATCATTACCCTCAGAATATTTCGTAGTTCCGTAATGCGAATCACTAATGTTTTGGTTCCCAGTTCCGCCAGTTGCAATATGATCGCTGCGGTGTGTTACAGCTGAAATTATGTTTTTGGTGAATTTTTATTGATTTTCATATTCTTACGATTGCCGTTTTCTTCTGTAGGTAAAGGTTGTTCCTTGATATTTCCTTCTGATTTTTTCGTTGTTCCTTGATTTGGATCGCTACTATTGTTTCCAACGTGTTCACCTTTTGCGGTATGGTGGCTCGGAGAAGTTACGGCTAAATATTTTATTTACGATGGTTAATATATTATATCTTACGACTGCTTTCTTCGTCAGTTGGAAAATTTTGTTCATTATTAACGCCACTTGATCTTTTAGTTGTGCCATCTGCCGGATCGCGTGGGCTCTGTCCGCCATGTCCGCCTGTTGAAGTATGATCTTGTGGAGATACTGCTAAAATATAAAATAGTTTTTTCAAATTTGATGCGGTGCTTTTTTGCAGTGTTTTCCTAATTCTATTTCCGGAATTAATTCCCAGTGGAATTAAAATTTAAAAAAAATTAATTTTTTTGTTGCTTGGCTAATTCGCAATTTTGTTTTTGTATGTTTATTGTTTTTTAAGTACAGCATTCTGTTATTAATAATGAATAATTATTCAAAAGACATCGTAATATTTGCTCCTATTTTAACAAGACACTATTTTTTACTCTTTTTTTGAACAAAATTAAATTTTTTCCTTTGTTTGTTGTTTTGTTAAAATAATTGAAAAGCAAAAAAAAATTAACTAGAATTAACTAGAATTAATTAGAATTAATTAAATTATATAAAGAATTGATTATAATTAGAATTAATTCATTACATTGGAATTAAAATTAATTAGAATCAATAAATCTGAAATTTGGTGAACACCGTTTTTTTGTTAATTTTTTAAATTAAAAACAACGGAAATTTTACTTGTAGTTTTTCCACTGTCGTCATCTGAAGGGATACTGTTTTCATTACCGCTGCCGTTTCCGCTTTTTGTTGATCCTTGAGCTTCATTACCATGATTACCTTGTCCGTTTCCGGGAGTTGCTGAAAAATATATATTTAAACTCACAGTTGTCCTCATTTAAAATTTGTTACTCGTAAAATTATAACTACTATTTAATGGTGGTGAAACGGTTGTAATTGTACCACTTTCAGTATTAGATTCTACATTGCTTTGACAGTTATATGTTGCAGTTTTCTCAATGCATTGTTCTTGTTGAGGAGTTGCTGTATGTACGATAACTTGAAAACTTCCATCAACTTAGTGAGCAGGTCCGAGTTTTACGCCTCTGTCATGACTTTCAAAAATTTCACCTCTGTTCTCGAGTTCTTATAGCTCAGTGGTAGAGCACTTGGCCGGAAACCAAGGGGTCGCTGGTTCGATTCCAGCTTCGAGCAAGAGAACATTTTTTCGGATTATTCATTATTTACCAAACATGGCAAGCGTAAAAATTCGAGACTAGCCTTCAATGAGCAGGTCCGAGTTTTACGCCTCTGTCATGACTTTCAAAAATTTCACCTCTGTTCTCGAGTTCTTATAGCTCAGTGGTAGAGCACTTGGCCGGAAACCAAGGGGTCGCTGGTTCGATTCCAGCTTCGAGCAAGAGAACATTTTTTCGGATTATTCATTATTCACAAACAATATTTTTGCTCTCGTAAAGGATGTAAGTGTTTATTGGGATGATTACTTTGGCATTAAAAACACAACCATTTGGTATAATTGCGAATTTGTAGATATTTTCATACTTTGTGTAAGTGCAAATATAGGCAATTTCTTTTTCATTAAAAGATTCACCAAATTTTATCAGTTTTCCATTTTTTTGATAACATCCACCTATGTATCCAAAAGTTACAGGTATGTCATAATATACAATTAAATTACTTACGAAATGGGATAGGAATGACACCATCACCTTTACCATGACAGAAATATGGCTCATCGTTGAGGTACATGAGCTGATTAGCAGGAATTCGTTTGTCGTGTACAAAACAGCCCGTTTTAACAAGTGTACCGTAAATGCATTGATAATGACTGATACCATCCAGTGATTTGAATTCATCACCATTTTGATAAACTTTATTTTCGAATCGACATGTCAATTCTAAAAATGTCAATATGTTTGTTTTTGGTAATTTTAAACAACTCCAAATTAAAATTAATTTCTTCAACACCGATTTTTTTATTTTGTTATTTAAAAAATTAAAAACACCTTGTCACTTTTCAAGTAATAATATTTGTTTTTAAAAATTCTGCCGTAAAATTTAAAGACTCATATTTGGGGTTTTAAAAAAAACGTACGATATGAAGGTACATGAATTAAATGCACTTCATTATCAATCGATCGAACACATTTATAGACATCTTTTTCTTGCACAACAAAATCCCCAATGTCGTACTTTTTACCATCAACTTTACATCCAACTTCAATAAGATGATATTTTTTATCATCCCTAAGAACACATTTGAACAAAGATTTGTATTCGACGCTTTTGATACCATTTGAAACATCAATGATACTATTTGGGCAAACAATAGTTTCTTCAAAGGCCGGATGTTTACATCCCTCTTCTAAAAAAACAGTCGTTGGAAGAATACGGAAAACACTTCACAAAATTTTACCGTTATATATAATGAGTGCAAAATTATTATCAGATTTTGGTTGACATTCATAAGTGAACATTTTAACTTGTCGCTTTTCACCTGGCAGTAAAAGATTTCTGTCACCATCCAAGCAGGCCACTGCATGATAGATAATAGCTTTTCCTTGCTCTTCACATTTATATTCATAATTGCCTACTTTAATAGTTACATTAATCATAAGAGTTGTTGTTTCATTGTTATATGGAGCACACGCCGATGGTTTAAATTGATTGTCTTTACACCTGTATAGAACATAGTCTTGAATTAATGCTTCGCCTTCTTTACATTGTTCAATTGGAGGTTTTCCACCAACAATTACTCGAAGAAGTCCATCATCCGTGTTTCCTTGGCATTCAATTCGACTTCCATCGGTAAGCGTCTTTTTTCCACCTTCAAAAAGAAGTTGATTTTCATTATCAAGGCAAGCAGTTTTAACTAGGGCTAATTGTTTAGCATCAGAAGTTTGTTCACATTTATATTGATAAGCTTTGTCATCATTGTAGGTGGCACCTATTGGAACTTCTTTTTGATTTTTAAAAAAGATACACGCAGTTGGTTTTGGTTGTTGCCCTGGCGTGCATTCATATTTAAAATTATCTTTTATGTATGTTTTTGTTTCGGTACATGCTTTTTCATCTGCATTTCCACTACTATAAACAGGTCTTAGTCGAAGTCGTTGAGGGCCATCTCGCATGCACATAACAGTTAATGAACCATTTTGAAAGATATTACCAGGTTCAATAAATTGTCCACCAAGAATACATCCAATGGGATCATAGAAATAACTATTTCCTTGAACATGACATGAATATCTGAATCCAAGTGCTTTGTCATCGCTAACATAATCATCATGATACTTTAAGACTTCAACTCGTGACTTTTCATCATCTGGTGTGGCATAGCATGCGGCAAGTTTAAATGTGAAATATCCAACTGATTCTTCATAACATTCAAGAAGGTATCGACTTGAAACAACCTTTTTTTCACCTTTTACACAATCAGAAATTTTTGTCGAAGGAGATTTTTTGACATATGAAAAGCCATTTGAATTTTTGGTACATGAAAAATCTGTGCCATCAGCTTGTTTAACAGTTTTGGTGTCATTGATAAATTGATTATCATCCGTTACACAACCTTTAATTGAAGGATATTGTTGTAAATATTTATAAAGTTTTATTGTATTGTTATAGAAATTACCTGTGACAACAGTCTTTACACTGCTACCTTCTTTGTGACAATAAAGTGTTCTAAGATTATTTTCATCTTTCATTGTATCCTGTTGAATTTCAACATTGTTAACTTTACATCCTGCAACGAAATTTTATTTTTAAACGACTACCGTAGGATTTTAAAAAATAACAAACCAAAATAAACTTTTTTTCCGTCAATACAATTAAAAATTAACGTATCAAAATAAACGTTTTCACCATTTTTGCATGGATTGGGGGCCGGATTTCCAGCTTTATCCGTATATCCGGCAGCTTGTGAAACTATTATCCTCAGAAATGATGAAATCAGCAAAAATATCACTGATTTCATACCTAAAAAATTTTTTGAGACACTGTAACTCTTTTGCACGAATTAAAATAAATTTAAACAAAAACGTTTTTAAAACCGATGGTTTTTCTGGAGCTTTTGTCGGAGATATTTATAACATCAAAATTAATGGTTCAAGAAAAAAAAATTATTTTTTTCTCACAGATAATTGGTAAATTATTATTGCTTTTTCTTAAAAAAAGAATAGTTTTATGATTTTAAAACGTGAGAAAGCATGTGAATAAAATTTTTTTTTTGCAACATTTTTGTAATTAAGTATTTCTTTGAAAAGATTTCTTCCAACATCAAAACCGTTTATAGTCATAGCGTTTCTCACAATCAACAAAATTTATGACATTTTAAAATGTTTTTCTGTTTTACGCATTTTCCTCTCTAAAAAAAATGATTTTAAAAATCTAAACTAGAATATTTCAACAGGAATCGTTAAAATATATATTAATGTCAAAACATGTACATTTAACTTTAAATATGAAAAAAATTATTCGTTTTGCATCCAAATTTACAGTGGGCAAACAGTAATTTTTAAAAGAAACATCGAACATTTACTTTGATTGCCATAAAACATTTTTTTATTATATTTCTTTTGTTCGCGATTCTGCTGAATTTTTTTCTGACTGGGTTCAAAATGATCGATAATTTTTGAAAAAAACTACAAATTTTTGAACAATTTTTTTCAATAAAAAAAATACTAAAAAATGAAAACATACCACTTTAACATTATATAAAACAGCTATTATTTACTGCCTCTCAAAAATATAATTTTTTTAAAAAATTTTGAAAGAAAGGAATACTTAATGTTTGCTGTTTCAAGAACCCATAAATTTTTATTCTTAAATTATTTGAAAAATACTAAAAAAAACTTCCTACATAATGTCTGACTTTAAATGTAAATAAAGATAAATTAATTTTTTCTAAAACAATAAAAAACATATTTTTCGAAAATTAAAAAAAGTATAGCTTTGTGTTTGCATTTGTTAGCTTCAAAATGTCCGAAGTTATTGAAGTAAAATCGAAAAATGACGAAACTTTTACTGATCAATTAATTCAAATTTGTAAATATGTCATCAATATTTACGCAAATGTTGGAAAATTTTTTGAAATATTAGTAAATATTTTAATTTTTTTATCATATTTAATAAACTCTGAAAAATCTTGGGATCTTAAATATCGAAATTCAACTGTTTCTCTTTTTTACAAATCCACAAAATAACAATCAATTAAGTAATATTTGATGGAAACCTTTGAGAATTATTTGTTGGAGCTGAAATTATTGTTGTTGTCGATGATGTTTTAACAAAACAATCATAATAAAAAAATGTAAAATATTCTTTTCTTGTTGTTGAACTGCAAAAAATATTAAGCATTGTTTAGTAAAAATATTTTTTGACGACATTATATCCTACCTTAAAATTAGTAATGTAATACTACCGGATAAAGCATAAATGTCATTATAAATTGGTAAAGACGTTTGTAAAAAGGCAATTATGGATGTATTGGATGAAAATATCACTTGCATAATTATATTTGAAGCTCGTAAAACTTGTGCTCCAAAAATAATGAATGATACATCTAAAATTAAAGCATTTTTCTCTTTTAAACAGATTTCATTTCATTTGCTATTTTAGAAGGTTCAGAAAAGGAATGCCTTTTTGAATGGAAATTTTTTTCTTTATTTATGGGTACAAATTGGTTATCTATAAATCCGAAGGCTTATTTAGGGCTGTCAAATGACAATAACCCATTTTTGGCGGAAAATTCTCCCAAAATCTTCCGGAAAATAAATACTGAATTCCGGATTAAATAACGTTTTTACAACAAATTCTTTTTTAATATCAAATTCTTAGAGCTACATTTTAAAATATCAGAATTGTCAAATATTCATTACTTTTCGAATTAATCAAAAAAGAAAAATTCTGGAAAATCTTTCTCCTACATTTTCAGAAAATGGGAGATTCCCGGGAGATCTGTGAGTGAATCTCACACTTTTTTAATTTCCCGGGCGATGAAATTCTTGGTGCACCCTAAATTCTCATCGTTTTTCAGGAAGAAAGAAAAAACTTACACAACAATTTTCTTTCTTTCACATTTAACGCTGATGAAGTCTGTTTATAAAAGTTTAGTTTAAAAAAAGCGAACAAATTTAATATTGCTGCAATAAACGTTGCGATTCCATAAACACATGCCGATACAATAAAGCTGATAGATGCAATTGAAGGATTTAAAAATTTAATAATTACAGTATCGTCTGAGATATAAACGAATTTTACAGGTTCATGTAATTTCCATGCAATATTTAAGAATGGTAAACATATAAAGACTACAATATACCACTGTTTTTTCCATATCTTTTCATGTTTTAATGGAAACCAAATTAGCGTAAAACGATTAAAAGCAATTAAAGTATGACCAGTAAATTGACAGACGGTTACATAGGATGAAAGATATAAAAGAAATAGAGGTAAAAATGTTGAACTTTCAAAAATTGGTATAATAAATGGTACTAATGAAATGGTTTGAACAATTGCTAACTGGAAAAAAATACAAATTTCAAATGACATATTTGAGTTTTTTCAGTGAAATAAAAATCAAGTCGAAAATCTTATCTGGTCCATTAACTTTAAGAGCGGTTATTTTTACTCTATTCCAAGACCATACATTTATAGAATGAATTTTTAAAAAGGGGGAATGGCATTTAAAAAAATATTTTCTTATAAAAATTAGTGAAAATCAGGCAAACGTTATTGTTTTCTTTTTTATTCACATTTTCTTGCAAAACGGGGAATGCAAAAAGAGAGTGCCAAAAAATGTGAATAATAAAAGAACAAAAACCATTGCCTGATTTTCAGGAAGTTTTATAAGAAAAAAATTTATTCTAAATGTGACTTCTCCTTTAAGGACACACACATTTGATCTTTTGCCACTTTTGAGCAACCGGCCGGACCATTTCCAAAATGCTCAAAAAAGTTTAAAGTCGAATAAAATTTTAAATATAAATTTTAAAACTATTTAAAAATAATCAAATAAAAACTATTCTTTTATAAAGTTTTGATCTAAAAAAATCTCACAAGAAAGTTCTCGAACGGAAAAAATTTATCAATTTTTTAATCAAAAATTTGTCGGCCAGGGATGCCCAATCATTCTGCTTTGGCGCCACACTTTTTATTGTGATAAATACGACAGAACTTACATCAACATAACTTATCAAATCACAAATTAGAATCATTCTAAAAATATTGTGAAATGCCCCATTAAATGTTTGCTTCCTTTTTGCAAATAATAAAACAAAAATAGAAAAGTGAAAAATATATAATAAAACTTCAATGGAAGTTAAAACAATAAAAGTTGCGGTAACCATTTTTAAAAAATAAATTAATTTATATTTTTCAAACAAACAATGATATTTTGAAAAAATATGACCTCTTGCTTTTTTATGTTTCTGAACTACAATTAATTGAAAACTTCAAAGAATACTCGGAATTATAAAAAAATTAATTTTGTTTTTAAAATAAAAAAATAGCAATTATTTTTTCGAGGTTATTATTCATCATTCATTGGATTAAAGCTTGTTTTTAATTAACGCTACGCTTTTGAGATGGAAAAAAAGCCTTAATAACTTCTTTCTTAAAATCTGCTTCATTGTTTAATTTTGAAATATAGATGAAAAGACGTTAAATAATTAATGAGAAAAAAAAGTGCAATAAAATAAAAATCCCTTTACTCATATTATAAAAATTCTTTGCTTCTGTTTTCTGTTAAATTGATAATTACATCGTTTAATAAAACAAAAATTTCACACAAAAATAAGTAATTATTTTATACGCTTCAACAAAATGGTGAATTAATATTTCTTCAATTAAAAAATGGAGAGGAACCACAATGAGAAAACATAATGACAAAAAAAACTGACCCTCGTAATACATGAATCATTACATCACATCCACAACAACAACAACAACAACAACAACAACAACAACAACAACAACAACAACTTCCAGTGAGCTTTAATATAAAAATTCCGTCATGCTTTTTTTTGTTTTTTTTACGATTTTTTAGCTTTTTTTCTTAATGTAAAGGTTGAATGTTCTAATGCTAAAATTGTTTTTTTTTTTGAAAAAAACACTTATTTAACTGTTTTTGAAAAACGTTACCTTTGAAAATTGAAAACTTACCGTACAAATGACTTTCTAATGTCAAAATATTAAGTTTTTTCACACTATAAAATTTGTATTTTGCTTTAAACAAACAAAGAAAATAGAGGAAAAACTAATTTAATTTTTTAAAATATCAAGGTAACATTAAATTATTTGAATATTTAAAACAGTTTCAAATATCTCTAGGAATGTATTGAGCCCTTTCGTTATTCCAACGCATTCGATTTTGATAAATGATTATCATTGAATCCGACAACCCTTTTTTTTTATAAATTTATACCATTAATTAATGGTGAAGTTTATGTTCATTTAATTAATAAATGTTTTTAGCACGTACTTTAAAACAATTTGGCACGTTATGAAATTGAAATAATCTTGAAAGAAAAGGGGCAACATATTTTCTAGAGCTTACCGTTTCCCTTTTTCATGATTTTTCAGGGAAAACATCAAAATGCTGGCAAATAAAAGAATCAAAGTATCTCAACTTTTGGAGTTTTTATCTAGACATCTGTATGAAAAAATATTATTTTTTTATCTGTATGTGTTCCTAACATGCTAAAGTACATATTCCGGTAGACTCAAGTCATCAAGTAAATTTTAACATATTTTTTATTCTAGTTGAAGTATACCCAACATTATTTTGAATGTTTTATTTAAAGTCATTCTAACAATTAACAAACTCCATAAAACATCCTCCTATAAAACAGTGATTGTGCGTTTGTGCGTGTCTTTTTATTTTTTCAGCTGCGAATGCTTTGCATGTTACATGCATTTCGATGCCTTTTTTTGCAACAAAATTTTTTTTGTTTTTAACAAAAATAAAAGCAAGCTTTAAAGAAGTAATTTTTTGTGTTTATATAATTACCTTTTTATAATTTTTTTAATTATTTTTTTTTACTTTCTTTTCACAATTTTTTAATTGTTAAAAACATTAGCTTTTTGCTAATAAAAAAATAAGCAACTGTATATTGTTAATCCAGATGAAGCTGTTGAAAATAGATCAGGCGTTTTTAATAAATTAAATCCAGACATTGTAAAAACAAGTGGTACAATTTTAGCTGAAATTAATGAACAAGCAAAGGCTTTTATGAATCAATAAAGCTGCAACGTGAAATTGCAGACGAACTTGGAATTGATCCATTAAATTTATCTTTGCATTTTGGGATTAAACCAGGCCAAGATAAAAGAAGGTTTAATTTACAAGCATCAAATGAAGTTGCAGCAGTATGGTTGTACCAGGGCAAAACAGCGTTGAAAAAATTTTTATTATTTTTTGGAAATCTTCTTTTTAACTTTTTTGTTATTTGCAACAACAGATGATGGAGAAATTCCAGATTCATAAATCACAATTTATGACATAAACCAAAAAAAGCTTAAAACAGTTAATGCAATGGATCCAAACGCTGAACCTTGGATTTATCCCTTTTTTCCCAATGGGCAAACATCTTTGGCATCCAGATTTAAAAAAGATAAACCCAAACCGAAGGTTAACAAGAAGTGCTTATGCAAAATATATGATTTCGATTTGAGATGGGGAATTTAATGTAATTTTGCATGGTGGAAGACTTTTCCAGCAATGGTTGGTTGATACTGCATTAAAGATTCTTAAAGATAGAGTTAATTATCTAAAAACTCATCAAAAAAAATTTTAAGAGATTCATATAAAAATATTGACGAGTTTACGAAAAAATTTCAGCAAGACAAGAATGTATTTTACTGCATAAATATTCTTTGTTTTTGATTTGCTATAAATTTACTTTTTCCTTTGAATAATATTTAGTTTTCATATAAAAACTTTAAAAAGTTTTTTCCTTTTATTATTTTTGCAAAAACACTTGCAACCGGGCCGAAGGCCCGCTTATAGTCTAGTACTTAAAAATGTAAATCAAAAATAATCAATCGATTTTAGTTTCTTTATTTTTTTAAATAATTTGTTTTGACAAAAAATGTTTTATTCTTCAGTACTGCTTTGAGATTAATAATGGATCATTCATTGATTATTTTTTTGGGAGCAACTTTATAGTTTTTTTACTCAATTTCTCCATTTTTCCAAGTTTCATTAAACTGGTAGCTTGAGCCTCTAAATTTTTCGTTGTTCTCAAAAACTTAACAAACCAAATTTTATTAATTCTCAAAAATTTTTAGTTTTCAGATAAGCTCTCTATTTACACAAAATTATATTATTTCATCGTTGTCAAATTTTCAAAATGGATTCAATTGAAACTAAAATTGCAACTTTTTTGTTTTTTTTTATCTTTCCTTTTTTAGGCAAATGAATGTCAAATTAAAATGAAATGGAGAACAGGGATTGAAAATCGGGCCGAAAAAGTCGGCCGGCCCGGCCCGTCGTCGGAGTTTCCTCGGCCCGGCCGGCCCGTGGCCGGCCCGGGCCGGCCCTAAAATATTTCAAGTTTTTTTAAAAGTTTTTTAGAATATTTTTCGAAACCTGCAGCTTGCAAAAAATAGTTTTTTGCATCTTTTCTCATCAATATGAATTAATATAACAATGATTCATAGTGATGAGAAAAGAAAAAGTGCGTACTGCGCACACCACAAACATAAAAACTACCAAAAAACAAAATTTGAAAAATATGCCGGGCCGGCCCGCGGGCTTCTTAACGCGGCCCGGCCGGCCCGCGGGTCAGAATTACTAAGGCCCGCCCGGCCCGGGGCCGGGCCGGGCCGGCCTCATTTTGAATCCCTGATGGAGAATCAAAGAAGAAGTTTTGAAAGATGCTTTAAATAATTTAAATGATGATGCTGTGCTTATGAAAAGCGAACGTTTAAAAGCTCCAAAAATTTTGAGTGTCGAATATCGCCTAAAAAAAAAAATAGACGAAAAAAATCCAAATAAAATTAATCTTTTTTTGCAACTTGAATTTGAAATGGCAAGAAAAATTAATGAAACTTTTAAGTTTTCTATTAAATCTGCTTCATACAAAGAAGTTGTTGAAAAAATTTATGATAACTCTGATGGATTTGGAGAAATACTTTGTATTCGTGATGAAATTTTTGATGCAGAAAAGAAATTTTTTGTTAATGGAATTATGGAAATTGAACTTGAAGGAACATTGAAATCTCGGGGAATTAAAAGAAAATCTCCTGTATCTTTATCACTTACAGATGTTCTTTGGGAAAATGAAGAAGATAAAGATTTAACAATTGATGTAAAGGGTCAAGAACTTAAGGTAAAAAATAATATTATTTGTTCAAATGTTGATTGTTTTTTAAAGGAGGCGGATGTTTTGATACAGTTTCGTAATAAAAAAGGATTTCGCAATTTTTCTTTTTTTCCAACGTTTAGAATTTCGTGATTTTCAGGAAAACTGAGTGTCTCGAAACGAAAATGCATCCTTTTTAATTTTTATTTTTTCCCAATGAAATGGTTGAGAATATAAAATTTTTATGCAAAAACGTATGCTAAATTTTTATTTTTTGTTCTATTTTTTACAAAGCATGTTTTTTTGTTTCCCGTTGTTGTTTTATATATAAATTTGTCGTAATAAAGATACTCATTTTTGCATTTTTGGTGTTGTCAAAGTTTCACTGTGCTGTTTTTTATTTTTTTGTAGATTTTTCTTTGATTCTTGATGAAGATGCATGGATAAAACAGGTAAGTTTTGACTTAACAGGTAATTTTATGTTTCTCTTTTTATATTTTGAACTAATTTACTTTATTTTTAGGGTTACGGTGATGATGACGATCATGTATGCAGTGTATATATATAAATGTGGATGCATTTTGTCAGATAATCGTTATTATTTTTATGGTAAAAAAACATCGTCATCAAAAGTAAAACAGCATGTGATTACCTTGTAATAGAAAAAAGTTTATGGAAAAATTTTGGCAAAAAAAACTGATAATTTACCTTACAAAAACAGAGAATCGGATATAAATGTTTCATCAAGGAAATATAAAAATTCAAATCCGATTCTCTTTTTCTAGAAAAGCAAAATAAAAACAATATACATATGTTGTTAACCAGTTGTAATAAAAAATAAAAATTTAGCATATGTTTATGCATAAAAATTTTATATTCTCAACCATTTCACTGGGAAAAAATAAAAATTAAAAAGGATGCATTTTCGTTTCGAGACACTCAGTTTTCCTGAAAATCACGAAATTCTAAACGTTGGAAAAAAAGAAAAATTGCGAAATCCTTTTTTATTACGAAACTGTATCAAAACATCCGCCTCCTTTAAGATTCATAAATGGATTTTATGTGCAAAATCTCCTGTCTTTAAAGCTGAATTAAATTCTGGAATGAAAGAAGCACGTGAAAATAGAATTGAAATTCCTGATTTCTCTTTTGAAACTGTTAAAATTGCTATCGAAGATTGCTATGAACGTTATATTAAAAAATTTATTACTGAAGAAAATGCTTCTGAATTACTCCATTTTTCTGATAAATATAATATAGAACTTTTACATGTAAGCGATTGAATATTGTGCTTTTTTTATCTATTATTTTCAGCATGATGTTCAATTTTCATTAATCCATAAAATATCTGAATCAAATGTTGTTCAACTTGCAAATGCATCTGTCACTTCAAATGCGAAAGAACTTCGTGAATATTATGTTTGCTTTTTAATTAATGCTGCTGAAAAATCCATTTTTATCAAAGGTGCTAAAAATTTGCGCGAAGAAATTACCAGTGAAATTGGTAGCCGTTCTCTTGTTTCAATTGTTGAATAAATTATTAATTTTTGTTGTTCTTTTTTGTACTGTTTGGAAAAATAAATTTAGTTGTGATTGAAATATTTTTTCTTTTACAGATCATTTTTTTCTTTGAAAATTAAGTTTCTATGGATTTATCAATTAATGATTCAAGTTTTCTTTTTTTAAGTGATTTTTTAGAATTTCAAGAAGATCATTTAGAACAATAGAATTTTATAACAGAAATGTTAGGGTCACCAAAATTTTGGTCTTCTTAATAGTGTTAACTTAATAAATCATGATTTGTTTTTTTATTAACAATACAAAAATCTATTTATTTATCTTTTAAACACAAATTTTGTTATCGAAATTACTTACAAATGGGTAATAATAAAAAAGCTTATTATTTTCTATTTTATCATTTATTATTTTTAAAATGCGAAATTGCTTCTTCCAAATTTAAAAAAAAATTTTTTCCGGAAAAAATTAAATATTTAAAAAAATTTTTATCCTTTTTTCGGATCTATATTTTTAAAGTAAAAATTATGGACTGCTAGTCAATGTGATGTTATTGCATTAAAGTTTTTATATTTTTAAACATTAAAATTTAATTTAATTTAGATTTATATTTGTACAGCAGAAGTTGGTCATACACATAATGATGTTGATCAAAAATTTGAAGTATTGGCAACAGCTTTGAACAAGAAAGAAGTTTATATACCACAAGGTAATTTTTCTTTTTTTAAAAGCTCGAGCCCTAAAAATTTAGTTTCAGGACTTACAAGATTTTCTCCAGATAAATTTAAAGGAATTGGAACAAATAGTTTATTCCTTACAACTTATGATTTTGAATCTTTTATAAAAAAGACCTTAAAAATATTGCTGAAAACAGAGTTTTGACGGAAAAATTGAAAAACAAACATAAGAAGCCACGTGTAAATTCTTTATTTTGGTTTATTCATATAAGACGAGGATATAAAAAAAATTCTGGCGAGGGTCCGAAAAAGGCACAAATTATGAAATATGCGGCACCCCTGTTTCAACTTGAGTTTTGAAGGGAATCGTGAAATGGCGTATGGCGATTTTGCCCAACTTGAGTTTTGAAGCAAATCGTAAAATATTTTTTTACAAATTGTTGACGGTGAACAAATTTTAATACGTTCAAAATATTCGACATAAAATGCAAAAATCATAGGTGATTTTAAAGTTGACAAGCGGTCAGAACGAAAATCAAAATTTTTTGGAAATTTCCAACGGTTGGAAATCCAAATTTTTCCAACCGTTGGAAATTTCCAAAAAATTTTGATTTTCGTTCTGACCGCTTGTCAACTTTAAAATCACCTATGATTTTTGCATTTTATGTCGAATATTTTGAACGTATTAAAATTTGTTCACCGTCAACAATTTGTAAAAAAATATTTTACGATTTGCTTCAAAACTCAAGTTGGGCTAAATCGCTATACGCCATTTTACGATTTGCTTCAAAACTCAAGTTGGGCAAAGTTGCCATACGCCATTTTAAGATTTGCTTCAAAACTCAAGTTGACCAAAATCGCTATACGCCGTTTTACGATTTCATTCAAAACTCAAGTTGGGCAAAAAAAAAAGAGCCCAAATTGAGAAACTACCGAAAAAGTGTCAAGTGCTGGCACTTTGCTTTTAAACGGCTTTTTTCGGACCCTCGCCAGAATTTTTTTTATATCCTCGTCTTATATTTAAAATTTCATGGGGAATCCAATAAAATCAAAAAAAAGTATGCCCGCGGTTCAAATTTTAAGTATTTATATTGAATTACCGTATACCTCTCACTTTAATGAACCATAACTCATTGATAGTATGACTTTAAATGGTCAATCAATGTTTTGGTAGACTCCCTAGATCGAGACGTCGATTGATATGCAATTTGTGGGACCTCTGGGGGATATCTTAGTTTCGTCCCCGGGAACTTTTGGTCAAAACAGAATTTACATTCATGTTCTCCGTCATCGATTTGGTTTATACGCAAAGAATTAGCTCTCAAAATGAAAACTTCATTTTTTCAAAATCCGAGTCAAAGGTCGAATTTTACAAAAAACCGCTTTTAAATAATTAAAAAATGAAAAAAAGACATAAGAAAAATGTTATTATTTTTTACTGCTGAAAAAAAAAGAAATAAATTATATCAAAAAGTTTAACGTTTTATTTTCTGCAGCGTTTTTATTTCTTTTTTTGAGATAATGCATTTCGTCCTTCTTGAAATATTCGTCATTTGTTACACTACAAGTATATTCGTATTGCAACATAACTAATAATTAAAACTGGTTGAGAGGGGTCAATAAATGATAGAAATAATATTGTGTTTTTTTTTTTTTGATTTTTTACATTTTTCACTTTTGTGGTTTGTCTGTGTTTGAAGTGACTATATTATTTGGGTTTAAATGAAATTACCGAATAAACTGCGTTTTACTTTTTTATGAGTTTTTAAAATTTCACGAAATCAACTTTTGTTTTTTTTTCAATTTATTTTTTTCTAACATTTTCATTTTAAAACCAAATTTAAATAAATTTTAGTGTTTATTTGCGACAAAATGCCTGCAAAATTTGTTGATCCTTTAACATATCCATTCATTCTTAATCGAATGAAAAATTTACCAGAATTTAATTTTCTTTATCCAATTATTAAATTTGAAATTGAAAAATTAAATGGTGGTACTCGACTTGAGCTTTTTGAATACAAAGAAATAATTAGTGGAAAAGAAGAAAGCTATTATTTAGCTTTAAAATATCATGAATTTTCAAAGCTAATTGTTATTGGAAATTGTAGTTTTTTAAACGGAGAATTTGAAAGAGCTGCAATGATTAGATTATTTCCAATCGTAAAAGAAAAACTGCTTGAAGAATCTTTATTTGAAACTGTTTTACCAGAAGGAAGTGAACAAGAAGTAAGTTGTATGTAAAAGGTGTCCAAAAAAAATTAAATTTTTATAAAATCCAAAAAATAATTAAAGGAACTTGAAGCACGTTTGACCCAAATGTAAATATTCTAATGAGCTACATTAACATTTCTTTTGCAGCTTAATCGTTTAATGGAAGAACAAAAATCTCATACATATAAACCATTGTATCAAAATGCATTTATATATAACATTGAAGAAAAGAATCACAAAGATTTTCTTGAAAAAGAAATAATTTTACCTGATGGTTTTGAAGTTCGACCAATTTCACCAGAATATTCAAAACAAATGATGTCCGTTTTATTACATTATCAAAATGGTGATGAACTTCAAGCTGCGTAAGTTAAATTATTCTGTACAGAATTATTTCATCAATTTTTATAGTATTCGCTTAAAAGAACTTCCATCCGTTGGTATTTTTGAAATTTCAACGAATAAACTTATTGCATTTGAATATAATGAT
>CAWUHW010000032.1:0-276495 GCA_963922195.1 Panagrolaimus sp. PS1159
AATCCGGTCTTCAGAATCCTCGGAACCGGATATTTAAACTTGATTTATATCATATACTTCGTTTATATGATATTAATAAATTACAAGCATTTTCTTTACTTCAAAATACTGTCAATGGTTTTTAAAAAATGGTTTTATCTCGGACTTTACAGAGTTTGGTATTCAGAATCCTAAAAATCTGGAAAAATCGAGAAAACCCCAAAACATTTTTATTCTGTCAGATGAATGTCTCGGGGACCACAACAGATAATATTAACCTTTTAAACACATAAAAACCAGCGGTTAAAACTTTATGAATGACTTGGTACTTGTTCTAGGGGTAGAATCAGATGCCAAAAAAAACGACTTCTGATGCTGTAAAAAGTCAAAAACATTTTTTTATTGCTTAATTATGTGTTTTGAGTAGTTTTGATGAAAAAAAAGTGAAAAAAAATTTTTTCGATTTTTTTTCGTATATCCACGACCCCCGGGTCGTGCGTTTATTAGCAAACTTCAGAATCCCATAACTTCTGGAGAAGCCCGAAAGGGCAGCTAGTATTTGGGGGTTTTTCATACCTATAGGTGTACTATCGATTCCATATGAAAGCTAAGAATTCTGAGGATGGCACTTCGAAACGGTCCCTTGTAAGTTTAAAAAAATTGAACAAAACTTACCAAAAATATTGTAAAAAGATATTTGAAAAAAAACAGAAAAAGCAAAAAGAAATTTTATTTAAAAAATATTTCAACAAATAATCTTTTGCGTAAAAAATGGGTGCGGTAAATGATAAGAGAAGGAGGAAAATTTTTATCTTATTAGGGAATAACCTTATTTATTTTAGTTTTTACGCAAACGAGCTAAAAGTAAAAACAATTAACGCAAAAATTGGAATTGATTTCACCGTATTTTTTGTGAATTCCACTTCATCGATTTCAATGTATCATAAAATAACTACTTCTTCTTCATTACTTCAATCTAGTTGTAAATTTTTAGATTTGATGCAAAAAGTCAGATGTCTTAGTATTTGGATTATCCCGATTATCAGTGTGCAAAATGATCCACTTTTGCAGCAGTTTGCTTTGTCGAAGTTTTAAAATTTTTGTTACGACAATATTCTTGAAATAGCTAAGTACACACTTAAATTAAAGATTTTTTTGTCTTTGAACAAACAACATAAAACTTTTATGGTGTATAAAAAAAGCAAAAAATAAACTTTTATCTTTTTAAAACAAAATACAAGATTTGAAAATTTTACCATTGAAACCGCAAATTATAATACGTTTTTTATTTATAATTTAAACCTTTTTTTTCAGGCTGTAGGTTCTATTATGTAGGTTTTGTTGAAAGTGAAGTGTTTGAAAAATTTCAATAATTTATGCAAATATTTTTGCATATATTTGTTTATCATTCAAAATTTGGTTTTTGTCATTTGTTACAATCTTTCATTCATTCATTCATTCATTTTTTCATTTGTATAAGCTTTATACAAATCATTCAACGGCAGCAGCAAAAAAAGAAAGAAGAAAAAATGCGTTATCAAATATTTTTAATATTTTTGGTTATTTCTCTTTTATTTATTGGTTCTATTCTTTCTAAACCTAATGTACCTAGTCAACCTAATTTCAATACTTCAAAAGTCAAGTAAGTTCATTTTTTTTATTTATTATGTTATATTTTAAAAATTTAATGAATTCAACATTACTTGCTGCGACCGCCATTACTTTTGTGTCCCTGGAAAAGTCACATCAAGGCAATGTTGAAAATGATATAAATGCTATTTGCAATGTAAAATAAAAAGAAAGAAATGATATAATCACGTGATTGACTAGTCAATATCGTTAATGACTAGTTAAATTTGTTAAAAAGACTAGTCAGTATTGTGAAAGGGAAAGTCTTTTTAACAAATTTAACTAGTCAATCACGTGATTATCGAATTAACAATATTAACGGTAACATATATAAAGCATTTTTCAGCGAATGCTTGAATGACTATATTGGTCCAATTTTTGATCGTATTATCTCAAATGATAGTATTTTTAAAGAAATATTGGAACGTAATGAATATAATTCAGTGATAACAAATGGGGAAAATAATGATAAAGATGAAATACTTTTGAAAGCGTTGCAACAAAGTCAAAAATTTATCACAAAGTTTGGTCAAATTGATAGTTGTATTGAACAGATTGATAATAATCCTCCAGCTGCAAAAAATACGACAAAGGAACTTTTAGAAAATCATGCAAGAATGGTTATTGATGAAGTCTTGAGAAATGATGATGTAAAAATTCAAGTTATTGAACGACTTTTTCAAAGTGATACAGAAGATGCCATTATTAAAAAAGTTTCTGAAAATAGTACACTTGTAACAAAATTATTTGAAAATCCAGCATTTGTGGATAAAATTAATGAAGAAGATTTGGAAAATGCTACAAAAAGTGAAAATTTTCGTAAAGCTTTTATTCAAACTATTTTGAAAAATGGAACATATGAAGATGAACTTTTGGTTGAAAAAGTTTTAAGCGATCAAACTCTTATCGGAAAAGTTTTGGAAAATGCTGATGGAAATATTTTAGTAATGGCAGTTTCAAAAAATAAAACAGATCTAATTAATGCTATTTCAAATGAAAATGATTCTTTTATGGATGATTTGGAATTTCGTGCAGCTGTAATTAAAAAGATTTTGGGAAATGAAACATACAAAATAGAATTTGATGATGTTGAAATTGGTGTCAATGATACAAAAGCAGAGAAACTTGTAGGTCCATGTCTTACTGGGAATGGCGTTAAACAAAGTATGTTTTCTTTTTTAGTAATTTAAATAAATTTAGTATTTTTTAGCTTTAAGCTTCTTTCTTAATGAAAATCCTGATTATGTTGTACCTCTTAAATTATGTAAGTGTTATATTCTTTAATTAATCATAAGAAAACCAGGGACAGCTTTTTACACATTGAAATTATGATATACATTTTGGAAGTGTGCATTTCCGACTTTTTACAATGTGTATTTTTTTAATCTCAATCTTTTTTTGCAGTAATTCTTTCACCAATGATTATTGCATGGATTTCATCATTAATTTGTATTGCATGTATGTGCGGTTTTTGTTATCCATTTGGTTTATCTGAAAAACCTTCTCCATCTGAATCAAAAGCAATAATTTCAATTTCAAAATCAAAATCTCAAAGAAAGAAGAGAATTGGAACTCAAGAATAATAATAATGGATTAATTCTAATTTTACTTTTTTTAAATTAAAAATGCAACTGTTTTTTTGCTATACTTTTATGTATTCTTTGCTTTTATATAAATTTAATAAAAGAAGAAAGATTTATAATAATTTTTGGTTTTATATTTCATTGAAAAGAAAAACTTTTAAAAAGAATTTTTGAAGAGTTTTTCTGCAATTGAAAAAGATATCGGCGATTTGCGAAGATCACAAATAAGGGGATGGAAGAGTTACAGCAGCGAAAAAAAACTCGTGGCTAACAGTGATGAATTCAATACTTTTTCGTTACTATCAGTGATCCATGCATCACTAGTGAGATTATTTTCGCCACTATTAGTCACGAATTCATCACGGGTTTAGATGAGTGATTGATGGTGCATGTCCTTCAATGAAATTTTGTGAAATACAATAAGCATATCTTCCAACAAATAGAGGAATCTGTGGACAATTTTTACGTGAATTAAAGTTACATAATTGAATGTACCAGATGAAATCGAATTGAAATAATTAACAGCCGATGCTTTTAAAATGACTACAATGGCAAAAAAAAAACAAATTTATGCCAAATAATAAAATTCAACGGATTTAATAATTAAATTAAATTTTAATTCAACGTAAATGCTTATACTTTGTACTTGGTGGATGTGATGGTTACATTCTGCTGTACATCTATTAAGAAATTTACCTATGGTTAATGCATCTGGGGTATAAAAATGCTTTTATTGCCGTAGATTAATAAAGTTTGTTGTAACTGTAAAAAAATACTGTAACTGTTGAACTTTTTGGATTTTAAATTTTGATGATTTTTCAAAATTAGAAAAATCATCAATAAAATTTTTTGCTGTTTTTTTTCTTCTGCGCTTTGCTTCTTTAACACATTTTGCCAAAGACCCTGAAGCTGTCTTTCGTTCTCTCTTTTTTTCTTCGATTACATTTTTTATCCAAAAAAGTGTGTGTTAAAAAATTATCTTTAAAAAAAGTCACGAGGTATTTTTTCTATAAAATATCTCGTTGTAAATTACTTTTTTGATCTCTTTTATCTCCATAACTGCATTAACGTAGCTTTTAAAGCAGCAATAACAAATCAATAATCATGGGTGGAATGAAAGGTATGTTTTGTTTTGTTATGCATATTTCTTTTTCAATGAATTTTATTCATTCTTTTTTTGCTTACTTTTCGATTATGTTTTTTATACAAAATTATTTTACTTGCAAAAAAAGTTTAAAAAATGTATGATGATGAAAGGAGAATCTTTTTAGCTGTTATTGCATTATCTCTTGCGTCTGTTGTTGGTCTTACATTTTTGGTTGTTGGATGCGCTTTACCTTCTTATGGGTGAGTCAATATCTTTCTTTATACTTTGTTGTTATGGTGACAGTTGGAATGTTGGTTATAAGGCAATGGATGATGATAAAGGTCTAATGAAGCTTTGCATGGATTTTACCTTTCTTTTGGATATTTTTTATTTAAGAAACTGGAGTCATATTACTGGATCTAGCGTATATTGTTGCCCGTCTAAGAAATCTTTTTTATCTTTTATGCTTGACATAAAAGTTTATATCGAGCTTTAGTAATTACAACAATTTTTCCACTCGTTGTTTTTTTTGAACAACTCACAACCTTGATTCATTATCCGTTGCCTTTCCACCGTCGTACTACCGTACTTTTTTCATTAAAACTATTAAATTTAGCTCATGCTTTAATTCTCTTTTCTTTTTAGATCATGGTGGCCATTATTTGTCGTTGTATTTTATGTTCTAGCACCTATTCCAACAGCAATTGCTCGCCGTGTTAGTTATGATCCTCCAATGTCAACACCATGTATGGATTTTGCAATATTTTTAACAACTGGAATTGTTGTTAGTGCATTTGCACTACCTGGAGTACTAGCTCATGCTGGAACGGTATGTTGTTAAATGCTATTACAACAATGTATATTCTATATTTTTACAAATTTTAGATTCAATGGGGTGCTTGCTTCTTCACGAATGTTGCCTCTGCGATTATCTTCCTTACAATTGTTTCATACTTTCACCTTCATGCTGAAGATGGGTGGAATGCGCCATTATTCTGAGTCTGATCTTGTATTCATCTTATTTGGGGGTTTTATGAAAGCTTTTTGGAATGTTTTACTTAATTTTATTGTTTCTGTATAATCTTCTTTTTTCGTAATGAGTTATTTTGTTTTTTATCATTTTTTTCATGTACTTTTTTGTATGTATCGTAATGTACATAAATTTTTTTTAGATTATATTTCTTGGATTTGGATTAGGAAATGTATCAAGGTTGCTATGGATGTTAATGTTGGAGAACTACTGCATCAAATGTTTTTAGTGAATTTTGGACAAAATGGATTGCTAAAAATTTTCTTCAGTTAGCATTCCACTGCAACCTTGATACAATTTTTTCATGCCTACTGATGTCATAATTATTATATAGCCAATCGAACATTATCCAATCTTATTGGAAACACTAGATTTGATTCCCCTCCATCTTTTTTTTGATGATCTCAAACATATCTGTTTTGGAACATTGCGCTTTAACAGCATTTTTTGACGCAAATTCTAAAAAAGATTCCAAAAGCTAAACCTGTTTTTATCGCGTTTTTTGTTTATCTGAAAAAAAGTGAAGGCTCCCTCAAAAATGATAGCTAATAAAAAACAGAGAGAGAAAGATTCAAATGAGGGATAAGATCAGTTTTTGATTTTTTAAAATCAATAACAATTTTCTTTTTTTTTATTTACGTCAAACATTTTTTTAGTTTTGATAAAGAGTTTCTCTGAAAATAGATCAGAGAAAGAAATGGATAAACCCATTTTTTTAACTTTCGAAGAGAGTGGTCGAAGGATTGATAATTTGATTGATTGTTCATAAATTTTATGGGTTATTTGAAAATGAAATTAAAAATTTATTAAAAAATGACACATCATTAGTTTGCTTTAGGTTATTAAATATTTTTTTTATGTTTTTTGAATGTGACATATTATTTTTTTTAAATTCCGTCACATATGTTAAAAGGTTTTGGTTACTGTAATCGGATATGTTTTTCTGTAAAGTCTTTTTTTCAATTACAGATACCGAAATATTTTAACAATAAAAAATTGTTACAGTAAGATTTTGAAAGATTGAATCCGGCGTACTGTGAAAACGAAATTTATGGTACCTATATCGAAATTACCGAAATGATTTTTTCAGTCAGAAATATCAAAATGATAAAATTTTGATTTTGTTATTTATTCAGTTATTTTTGTTTTCACTTTCATTTTTCTAAGAAATGAAAAGCAAACTGCATTGTTGCAGTAAAAATTGATTGCAATTTATGTTTTGCTTCATGATGATTTTTTTCCGGAATACTTTGATTTGTTATTTAGCATTCCACGGTTTTTTTCCAATCCAAAAATTTCGAAGCTATGTTAATCACATTTATCGTTCTCCATTATTAAAGTTTTTCCAAATTAGACTTCCATAATTTTTGACTTTCTAGACAGCTTTCTCCTTTAATTTCTTTTTTTGTTACATAATTATTACATAAATAAAAGGGACATATCAAAATACTTTTTTTTGCTGTTATCTCTTTCATTTTTCCTTTCGGTTTCGCCCATTAGGCCATTCATTTTCATTTCCTTGGTCTAGAAACAGGTTTAATTTCAATTTTATTTTTTTTATTTCCCTTTTTAACGCCTTCAGAAACAGAAAAAAAGAAAACGAGTAAATTTGTGGCCAAATAAAAATCATTAATTTCTATCATCATTAAAAGGTCCATTTTTTAGACAAGTTTAGGTGCATCAAAAAAACTTTTACTTTTCATTTTATTCCCTTTTTTGAAAGAGATTTGCTTCAGCTAATTTTATTGCAGCTGCTTTTTCAAAAGCTTTTGTTTTAAAATAATTAAAAATGATAAAAAGATTATTTTTGTTATTTATTGGATTTCAACTTTTGAATGTAATTTTAACAGGTATTGTTTTTTCACTTTTCTACAGTTTATGCCGTTGATGGATTACTGTATTTAATAATTTTTGAATAATCCTAAAAAATTTTATAGCAAATGATGATTGTATTGATTTGGATGGAAATTGTCGAGATTGGATTGCATCAGATAGTAATTTATGCCATTCTACGGAATATATAACAAAATCTTGCAGAAGATCTTGTTCATTTTGTATTCATATTCCTGATAGTATGTGTTTTAAGGCTTTTGCAGAACATTTTTTAGCTAAAAAATTTAGAATTTGATCTTACAAAACTTCCATCTTCTTTAAAGCCAGTTGCATGGTTAATTGGAATTTGGAGATCCGAACATGGCGGAAAAGCAGTTTTTCCAACAATTCCAAAATTTACATATGGTGAACAAATTGAATTTTCATTAACCGATGCACATACTGGCTCTTCAAAATCATTGAATTATACGTAAGTTTTGAACATTTTTATTTGGCTCCGCAAAGCTATAGTTACCTCAAAAAAATCTTTTGCTGACAGACTTTTGATTTATGTAATTTTAAATTCAATTCTAAATGCCAACTTTTAGTGCATTTGCATGGGGAATAAATGATCGAGATGAATTACATAGTGAAAATGGATATTTAACTGTTCGAGAGGGAACAAATGAAGTTGCACTTACAACTGTAATGAGTAATGGCTTTGTTACAATTGAAGAAGGACCTGTTCGAAGTAATCAAATTCGTTTAAGAGTTGTTGATATTGGACGAATAAGTTTTAGTCGAGATCTTCCTGTTCATGATGTATATTTTTTATTTGCTTAATATTTTTATGTTATTTTAAATATTTTAGTTAATCCGTGAATGGACATTACTTGATTCCCAAACACTTCAAGCTCGTCTTGATATGTCTACACTTACACATGGAATGCAAGAACATACTTTTATTCGTAAGCTTTATTTTTTCTAAAAAAATCTTATTTTTAATTTTAGGATACAAGAAAATTTTCCCATAATTCCAATAATATTACTATTTCCTTCAAAACAAAATTTCATTTTTTGCTCAAAGTTTATTCGATTCGATTTTACTGTTACTGCCTTTTTTGATAGTTTTTAGAGAGAGAAAACTTGTCTGTACATTTTTATCATAGAAAAATAGAGAACTTTCATTTGTTGCAAAATAACGTTGTAATAATAATAAAAGAACCTTTTATTTAAAAATGTGTTCGTTCGTTCCAGTTAAATTAACTATTAATTATTGACAGCAGTTTCAAAAACAATCAATGCACAGGTCAAATTTCGTGCTTCAAAAAAATACGAAAGTATTCCAAAGTAATGACAAAAAAATATTTTAATCGAAATCAAAACAGAAAAAACAACCTAAAAGTTTTCCTTGAATTTCATCAGAAAATCGATTCAATTATTTAAACGTCAAAATTGAAGAAGTTTTAAAAGTTTTTTTTGTTTAATTTTTCATTATTAAAGTTGAGCTATTTTGAATAAACAAATTATTCTTTCTTTCCAAATATTTTATAAAACACAAAATCCAACATAAAAAATTTAAACATAAAACCCAAAAACTTAACAGTGACAATATCATTCATTTAATCGATATCAAAACCTCCATCATCATCATCTTCTTCATCAATGTCAGCATTGAATTTAAAAAAGTACTGAAGATTTAAACCGTTATGAAGAAGAAAGCAAGGACCAAGAAAAGCATTTTCTGTTTCATCAATTTGACCATTCTGCTAAAATATAATGCGATAATTAATGTTTCAGTAAAAAAAACTTACAACAAACATTTGTTGAAATTTTGGAAATTTAATACAAAATCGAATTATTCCTTTAACATTTTTTGGAATTAAAGCATACATTGATGTATCAAGTCCAATTTCCATTTTGAATATTGTTTCAAAGATGCATATTTCAGAGCATGAAAAATGTGTATTAAAGCTTTTGAGATTTGGGAATGTTTCAAGAATAAATTCAACAAAAAGTTCCATTTTTTCAGAAGGTAATTTATCAAAGATAAATTCATTGATAATAATTAAGGTTTCAACAGATGGCAAAACAATGCTAAAAAATGGTAAATGAAAAGAAAGTTCTTAAATTATGTTTATGCTCAAACCTTTTAGTTCGTTTTTTGGTCATTTCTTCAAAATTCATATAAACAGTAAACTTTTTGCAAGAAAATGGAACAATTAAAAGATCCTAAAAATACAAACCCTAGCATTTGTAATTACAGTAGTACTATACTTTTTAATACTATTAAAAACAAAGTTGTAAAAATCGTAGCCAAAAAACCAACCTCATATTTTGCATCATATTGAAAAATGACTTCTTCAATAGAAGTTTTAGCTTGAATAATTTCATCATAATCTTGAGGTAGTTTTTCATCAAGTACAAGAGCTTTCATATCTGTAACAAAACAATTTGGATACGGTAACCAAAAATAAGTATTAAACCTTTTCGAATAAAATTTTCAAAAAATTTTGTTCCACGACAAATATCAGCATTTTCTCCAATATTTAACTGAACAATTGTTTGAGGAATAACTTCCAAAAGTGGTTTAATAAAAGCAAAATTATGTAAAATTTGATAATTGTTTTCTTTAACCCACTAAAATCAATCAATCAAAATATATTCAATATAAACCATAAAAAATTGCTTACAAGTCCAAAATAATCATGTTCAAGATCAATGCATTGAGTTTTTGAAAAGAATCTTAATACAATATCAAACGGATTTTTACCAGAAAGCATAAACTTTTCAAGGTTTAGAGTTGTATCTTCTTCGATTGATTCAAGAAAAATTTCTTCAAGAATGTCATAGTTGAGGGATGGCATTGTTTTATGACCTAAAACGTAAAATTATTAGTCGTTCAAAAAAATTGTCAAAGCATTTTTACAAAAAAATTATATTTGTAAATCAATGGAAAACACTATTTTCAAAATGCAAAAAAAAAAAAATGGACATCAAAAATTGCAAATGGTTAAAAAAATGTGCGCAAAAAATAAATCTTTGTGATGATGGTGTAAAAATAAACGCTGTAAAGATCAAATCGTATATAAGCTTTCAATTGAAAAAAGGTCAGAAAGAGTTGTTTTTGCACATTTTAGTGTAATAACATTTCATTTTTTTAGCATTCAATAATAAAGAAGAAGCAGCTCATTTCTATGGCGCCGCTTTTTTCAAAATAACAAAAAACGCTGCAACAAATTTAAGAAAAAGAATGGTACCAAAAATTTTGTTCAAAAGTTAAAAAATTTGCAATTATAAAGTCTACATAAATCTTTACAGTAATACAGCATTGAAATCAAAAAAACATAAGATTACTGTAATGCATGTTTTAGACTTCAAAGCAGAAAGCATTTTGAATAGAATGTTTTCAAATGATTAAATTTTAGCAGTAGTTGGCTACAGGAAAATAATTTTAAAAAATGTTAAATATATGTATACAATAGTCAATGATATCGAATCAACCTGCTGATTTTTTGCTAAAATTAGGTCAAAAACGGTGCGTTTATAGTGATAATAAAAAAATTGTATTTGCAGATTTAAAATGTTTTTTTAGCAAAGTTCAAATTCGAAAAGCTTGAAGTTTTTAAAAAAAAAGGTAAACACTGATTTTTTCTTATTCACTTTTGTTTTGCTATTTAGTGTCAGATTGCCAAACAAAGGACAACTTTCAAAAAAAAAAGTTGTTAGGAGAAAAATTTGAGCTTTTTAATTTAATCTCGTTTTATATTTCGATATATCTTTAACATTATTGCTTATTTACTACTACGAAACATAGCTATCAGATGTAGGATTGTTGTATTCAAGTAGTGCATCTGTAAAAGTTTCCTTGAAGTTTTTTCAGTGGTGATTTTTGCTTCATACATACCACAAAACGATGAATGTGTTTTTTTGTTACCTTTTAGTTACTTAACTTTTAGCTATCGTGATTGTTACATATATGTTGTTATTAAGTTAGCCTTTCCTCCAATACCATTCGCTTTATTTTTGTGCAATAAATTTGTTTACCGCGTTCATTTTACAATATCCGTCGATACTTTGGTTCCAGCGCATGCGACAATACGCAGTTGTTGTAAAAAAAAGTTGATAAATTATTACTTTGTTTCAATTGCCCTGCATGTTGCGCATATTTTAAGCGCATGCGCTGGAACCAAAGTATCGACGGGTATTGTACTTTTTGAATTCTATATACTTATATAATTTTAGCTTTCTATCATGCTACAAACAAATCGTCATCTTGTTCGACTAATCTCAAAATTTCTTTTTCAATTAGAAAATAATATAGCAAAGAATCTGCATTTATCTTCAACACGAAAAATGGGTATTCCACTTGTTATTGATAATGATGGTAGAACTGAAAGAGTATATGATATTTATTCCAGATTGTTAAAAGATAGAATTGTTTGTGTTATGTCACCTGTAAGCTTTATTTTTACTGCTAGTTTACATGTTAAAAGTTATTAATTTTAGATTGATGATCATGTTGCTTCAGCAATTATTGCTCAACTTCTATTTCTTCAAAGTGATTCTTCTAAATCTCCTATTCATATGTATATAAATAGCCCTGGTGGAAGTGTTACTGCTGGATTAGGAGTAAGTATTACCTAGCGTTTATATTTCATATCTTTAAGTGCTTCGCTTCCTTATCCTTGCACTGAATGATATTGGTTCTTTTTATAGATATACGATACAATGCAATATGTTTCTGCACCTATTGCAACATGGTGTATTGGTCAAGCATCTTCAATGGGATCTTTACTTTTATGTGCTGGTGAAAAAGGAATGAGAACAGCTTTACCGAATTCACGAATTATGTGCCATCAACCAAGTGGCGGGGCACAAGTCAGTTAAATTATCTTTCTCCCTTTTTTTATCTCTTTTATTATAAATATAATTTTTAGGGTACAGCATCAGATATACTTATTCGAGCCGAAGAAATAAAGCGTTTACGTCAACGATTAAATGAAATTTATTCAACACATACTGGACAAACAGTTGAAAAAATTCATGAAACATTAGATCGTGATCGATTTATGTCAGCACAAGAAGCAAAAGATTTTGGAATTATTGATCGAATTGAAATTCATCCTGGTTCCATTCCTGCAGATGTTACTTCTCCAGGTCCTGCAAAAGCTTTGGTTGAACCGTAGATACTTCTTTGATTACTGTAAGCTTTTTTTTAAAAAGTTTGTTAATTATAGCGTTGTATAATTGTAAAATTAGCTTTTATTTTTAAGAATATTATTCGTTTGCTTTTCTTTTTTACGCTGAGTATAGACAGTCCCAAAAATATTGCGATAAAATCTATTTCATTGAGAAAATTGACTTTTTTACTTCTTATCAAGCTCTATTCAAATATACTCTTATCATTAGGTCTATATTTTTCACGAAAGGGGGAGTGCACCAATACTACTTTTTTTGGCAAACATTTTTTTCGTTGCTTTCAATCATTTATATTTTTATTTTAAAAAGTGTTGATTTTGGGCTATTATATTATTTTAAAAATGCGTTTCTATAAATTTAATTTTGGCTTGTGTGCTGTATTTTGTTCTTATTGTGCTTGAATTTTGAAAGTTGAATTGCACGCAAAGTGTGTAAAATCATAGATTTTAAGTACGGTATTATGCACTATTGCTTGCGATTGAACTTTCATAACAGGAAGCAAGTGAATAATATTTTATGAGATTTATTTATTAATGAGAAAATGTAAGTTAATTTGTTCTGCAATTTCAGATAATCCACTGAAAAAACCATTGCTCAAAGAATATGATGCATAAATTTATTTTAATTATGTTGTTGCTTTTATGTTAGAAATAGATAAAGATTATTTAATTTTGTAATATTTTGTTTTTGTAAACCAGCTGCGGATTTAAGTTTTATTGTATTTCTATTTTTTGCAACGGTTTTTATACGTAATATTTTTTTTTCAAATTTCTGTAGTTTTTAAAAATTAGTCAAAAATTACAGTAGTTGCTTAGGAAAAGTTTGAAAACCTTCAAAGCACATTTTTTTTTGAACGAGCACATCAAACATGAAAAATTGAAGAAACCCAAAACGAGTCTTCAATTGTCTCGGTAAAAAATATAATTTTACAATATTTTTTTTCCGAACACAAAAAAAACTTCGTCGAAAAATTTAGGTTAATAAAAAAGGTACGAATTTATTATATTTTTTTCTTGAAAGCAAAAATGCACTTTGTTGAAAGTTTTTTTTAAAATAAAATTTCTGTCAAAAAAATTTATGTTTTCTTTTTCATAAATACCGTGTATTTATCAAAGTAGGGCATATTTTTCTTTTAAAGTTATATAACCACAAAAAATTCAGCTGTAAAAAGCCATAACATCTTGTTTAAAATTGGCTTCGTAAATTTTATGTTATACACGAAAAAAATAAAAACAACAACAAGCTGCAATTTAATATCAGATTATGCTGGGTGTTGGTGTTGATGACAATTTGGAGTCCACTACTATTATGTGTGTTCTCATAACAACAAAAAAAACCTTGTCAAAGCTGCTACTAAAGCAAAGCCACATGATTTTTTTCCAGTGTTGTTTTTTTGCAACAACAGCAAAAAAATTATATTTAAAAAAAACGGACGAACTTCCTTCTTTCTCTTTATTTGAGTTGAAAAATTTGATAGTGTTTTTTCGGTCTTCTTTTTTGGAACGCATCGTCAGCAAAAAAGAGAAAGAAATGAAGAAAGAAGAGAGAAAACGTTAAAATTGAAACGATTATGTGTGTTTCTTCTTTTTTCTCCATCTATTGTTTTTGTGTTGTTTTTTTTCTCGCGGTTTTTCTTTCATTTTTTGATTTACGGCTATTTTTATTGAATGATTGTTGGGCTTTTTGTAATTAAAAAGGTGGTAAAAAATGAGCACTTAATCCATGTTTGAATAATGAGAAAAAGATGAAATAATATTTGGCGGGAAATTGTTCTTGTTGTTGGAATCTAATAAAAAAATATGTCAGAAAATGCAAAGTTGAAAGAAAAAAATGACATTGCATTTTACAGTAAAACGGAACCTTTGTAATTTAAAGTGACATAATCAGTTTTGGAAAACAGTATGAAAAACTGAATTGTTAACATTTCTATTTTTTTCGCGACAATTTTTCGACAACATTTTTTCTTAACTATATTTGTTCCTTCATTTTTTCCTCGTGCAAAAAATATTATTAATCCTTTAAAAAAACAACTGTATAAAAAATTGTATTTTGCCCTCTGACATGCTAAAAAAAGAAAGAACTTCCGATTTTAATTCAATGTTTTAATTTCAACATTTTTGTCTCTCTCTTTTTCCCAAAAAAAATCGTCACATTATCATTATTTCATTTTATATATTATTCGAGTCATTGCATAAATGTTGAAACGTTTGAATACATGCTTTTGTCAACAATTGGAGGTTAAAGTTTTATTTTTTAATCGTGTTTTATTCGTGGTTTTGTAATTATTTAATACCGTAGTTTGTTGAACATCTTCAATAACTTTTTTTTATTCTTGTCAATGATGTCCACTTTGCCAACCACGTTTTTCTTCTCATCGATGATGAATTTTTCAAGTTTTTTTGTTTACCAAATATTCAACGTACTTTTAAATGACTCATTTTTCTCCTTATTTTTTTAAATTTCATTACGTTTATTTTTTAATTATCAATCAATGAATGTTTAAGCAGCTGTGGAGCGCGACTTTTTACCTTAATTTTGCTATGCGTGTTTTACGTTTTATTATGTTTGAAACAAGCTTTTTTTTAGATCTTTATCTTTCAAATACATCCTTTTTTGATTCTTTAACTATCATCCATACAATAAAAGAACACTGGATCATCAAATTGCATACGGTATGGCCGATTCGGTTATAATCCGACATCAAAATGCTGTAATGCGTGGAGATTATCAAGCTGTAAGATTTTGTAAATCTAGTCTTATACTTGTCATTTATTTTTAGGTTGTATTTCTTTTAACAGATGTATTTGCTGAAGTTAATCGTAGTGAAGCATCTTTTGTTCCACCTGGCACATCTTCTACTGTATTTCTTAATGGTGTTTTAACGCTTGTTGAAAAAGTAAAATTGTTCACATTTTTTTTTATCGATTATTGTATTTCTATTTCTAGGGTAGTGGAGTATATGTTGAATGGAATCCATCAGAAAAAACAGCTCGGTCATCACTTTCAACATCTGATGATCCAAATTCTTCTGCAGCTGATGATTGGGTTATTGAAGGTTCATCACCACCAAAACCAACAACTGATAATTCTTCACCAACTCATACACATTCTCCTATGTCATTTGCATTTTCTGCAGATTTAAAAGATCTTCGTTCATATACTTATAATGATCCAAAGAAAGGTATTGCATGGATAAGATTTATTTGTAAAGATGGTACTGCATCAGAAACTCTTCACTTTCGTGGTGGTGGTTACCGAGCTTTTGTTGATTGTATTCAAAGGTATGTAAAATTGTCTTTAGATTAGCACCTTTGTAATTGATTTATCAGCTTTATTTTTGTTTCTTTTCAGATATACAACATTATCCCGTTCAAGTAAAGAACGTAACCTTGTACTCTTTGTTGATGAATGTACAGAAGCACTTGAAAAATCAGTTGGAATGCTTAATCTCAATAAAGATATTATGTCAAGATTTCTTTCAAATCCATATGCAACTTCTCTTACTGCTTTATCAAAAGTAACAAATTTTATGGCACCACTTCTTGATCCTGATTCAGCAACAGAAAATCAAATCAAAGCTTTATCAATGCTCGATCCCAAAACTGATGCATTAAGGTAATTGTTTTTTAACCTAAAGTAATAATATCTATTATTTTTAGATCACATAATGATGAACAAGGATTTGAACATATCTTTGAATTGCAACTCCCTGAACGTCCACATATTGTACATTCTGATTCAGCTGTTGATGAAGAAGTATGGAATAGTTACAGAGATTCTGAAGGGAGAATTAAAGATGTTCATGGATTAAAATCTTTAATATTTCGTGGTGGAGTTGATTGGAGCTTAAGAAAGACTGTATGGAAGTATATGCTTGGATATTATAAATGGGATAAAACTGATGAAGAAAATAAAGCTGCAAGAAAAGGATTATCGGATAGCTATTATCGTATGAAACTTCAATGGATGTCAATGACAGATGATCAAGAAAAAAGATTTACAGATTTTCGTGACCGAAAAGCTTTGATCGGTATGCTTGATTACAGTATTCTTTTGTTATTAACTTGAATTAATTTCAGATAAAGATGTTATGCGTACTGATAGAACTCATCCATTCTTTAATCGTGAAAAGAAGGAACATCTTGTATGCCTTAAAGATGTTTTAATGACTTATATGATGTATGATTTTGATCTTGGATATGTTCAAGGCATGTCAGATTTCTTATCACCTGTTTTGGTAATTATGGATGATGAAGTTGATTCATTTTGGTGTTTTGTTGGTTTAATGAATCGTGTTCATGAAAATTTTGAAATGGATCAACTTGCTATTAAAAAACAGCTTCAAAATATTAAATCTTTACTTGAAATTGTTAATCCTCGACTTGCAAATTATCTTGGTAAGGATTTATGTAAATTATTCTCTTTTATTGATGCTTAAATTTTTTAGAATCACATGATTCTGATCATATGTATTTTTGTTTCCGATGGGTTCTTGTTGCTTTCAAACGGGAATTTAATTTTGATGATATTATGCATCTTTGGGAAGTTTTATGGACAGGTATGACTTGAATAATCCACATTTATCCATTTCATTAAATTACATTTTTTTTAAGATATTCCATGTTCAGCTTTTCTTTTATTATTCTGTGTCGCAATATTAGATGGACAAACACATATGATTATTGAAAATAAATTTGGCTTAACAGAAATATTAAAGGTTAGTTTGTTTTCATTCGCGTTCGTATTTACTCTTCGCTATTTTACAAAAATTTTTTGTGATATAGCTTCGCCAATTATTGCCCCTTACTAATCAGTTGTTATCTTTTCAGCATATCAATAATCTTTCAACAAGAATAAATTTGAGTGAAACTTTACGAATTGCTGAAGCAATCTATCATCAACTTGCAGCTGTTCAGGACAAACTTCCACGACATATTTGTGAAATTTTATCTTTTTCTGTTGATGAAGATGAAGCTGCTACAGCTACAAATAATTCATCTCCACGTTCACGTTCGAATTTAGCTTAAAACATTTTTTTATATCCCTGTTTTTTCTTTTAACTTATCTTTGATTGTCATCTTTTTTTCTCTGCCCCATCACCCTGATTTTCTTGATCACTATTTTTCTAAAACGTGTTTCCCTTTTTGAAGAAAAACTTGTTAAACAAAAATTCTAAAACTTATCAATACTTTTTTTATTTTGTACAGTTTCTTTTGTATTTCTTTTCTTTTTTTTGTAAATGTATTTTCTTCTAAAATTGTATATTGTTTTCCTTAAACTATAGAATATATCTGTTAAGCGTCATTTTTTTCATTAATATTATTTTTTATGATGCAATTTAAACGGATAAATTGTTTGAACTATTTGGATTTGTTTTTTAACAGTTGAAAGTATACTGTAGGTGTAGGAAGAATATTTTTTTGTGACTTTTTGGAAACAAATGGTTTTAAAAATGTTGGTTTTTGTTGAAACAAAAAATGACAGCATTTGTTTTTACGAAATGTAGCAAAAATTGTAGTTTGTTATTTCCACGAAACATCTCCATTTTTCTTTTCTTTATTAAGTCATCATTATTCTATCTTTTTCTAAGATCAATAATCATAAAACACGTGCTTTAAAGAAAACGAAAGGTTTCAATCGACTAACAAAAGTTTGTAACGAATCAATTGTATAATTTTTTTTCATTGATAAAAATCTTTTACGAAAACTTTTGACTTTGTTTTTTTCTTCCATTTTTCAGTTTTATTATTCCCCAGTTTTTTGTTTCAAAAATGTCAACTGCAAATGATCGAGCGGTTTTAAATATGATCCTTAATCCATTACTCCCCAACGAACCCTTTGATCCAAATGGTAATCCATATCCGGCAGACCCATGTGAAAATTTGCCAAAATTTTCTGAATGTCGAGAACTTGAAAAAATTGGTATTCATTTAGCTGAAGAAGAAAAATTTGATGAAGCAATTGAAAAGTTTAATGCAGCAATCGAAATTTGTCCTGCAAATCCACATCCATATAATAATCGAGCACAAGCATATCGGCTACAAAATAAAATTGAAGGTTTGTTAAATTTTAGTGCATAATTTTTGTCATTTGACTTTAATAAATATTTCAATAAACATGACTACAAAATAACCCCACTCTTTATTTTTTAGAAGCCCTTTCTGATCTCAATAAATCTATTGAATTAAGTAATTCCGAAGGTAAAGCTGCTCAAGCGGCTTTCACTCAAAGAGCAATGATTTATTTATTGAAAGAAGAAAAGGATAAAGCAAAGGTAAATAAAATATCTTCCAATTAAAATATTAATCCATTCCTAAAAAATTTTTAAGGCAGATTTTCAAAAAGCTGCAGAATTGGGTTCAAGCTTTGCAAAAATGCAATTAGTTGCAATGAATCCATATGCAGCAATGTGCAATCAAATGCTTTCAGAAGTTGTTGGAAAACTTCAAAGAGGTGAAGAATGAAAAAAACTTTTTTTATCGGATATGGTTTTATTTTTTTTTGTTGTATTCTTATTAAGAATTTCTTATAGATATTGTAAGCCATTTTTTATTATCAATAAATAACAAATAATATTATTGCAAAGATCATTATACAATTGTATAATAATAACATTTATTTGGAGAAAAAATTTTATTTTTACCAAATAAATGAATTTCGTCTTTTTAATTTACTTTTATACAAAATAATAGGATTATAAGATTGTAAAGAAAAGAATTTTTCCATAACATGTGCCCAACACAATGCACTTGTAATATTCATTAATGGAAAAAATGGATATGCTGCATTTAAAAGTGTAATCCATTGATCAATTGTATCATGGCTTAAAAGAGATGGTTGTGGATTTAAACTTCCAATTAATCGATTCATGGCATGCAAAAAACATCGTATAATTCGATTTGGAATAAGAAAATGTGTTGTAAATCGATCGTGACTTAATTCTTCAAATATGTTTGAATTACATGTTAAAAATCGATTAAGAAGTTTAAAATTAAATGCAAATGAAATTATTGCAATAATATCATGAAATATCAAAAATATCAGTTTATCTGTTTCTAAAAAGTTTCCATAAATATAGTCATAAGATTGAAGGATAATTTTTGTGAAGCTCATTATTAATGTTATCCACCAAGTAATTTGAAGAATTAGCAAATCAGGTTCAGATTTTGTTGAACATATACTGAAAATTTCGGAACCCTTGAAACACTAAAAATTGTTATTTATGATTAGCATAATTTTTTGAATGCCTGAATTTTGGCCGATAAAATCTGTTTTCTTTGCCTGGGGCTGCCGTGTGGGACAGGTAGCTTTTATTTTCGGATGTATTATTGGTCCATTTCAATTGATAACATTTTATAACTTACACATAAACGTTGAATATTATTAAAACATTCATTTTCGCCGCTACTTTGTTTCGTTGATTCGAGAACTTTTGGTTTTACATGTTTGTAAATTTTAAATATTACACAATAAACGATACATGCAATAATAAGAGATGCCAATTTTACAAACCGATAAAAATTCTTTTCAAATATTCGTGGATGATGTTCATCGTCATACATTGTTATAACATGTTCGGTCATACATAAAAGTACAAGAAATAAAATAAATGCCATAACAATTTTTAGAATATTAGCTAACTTTGAATTCACTGAAAACGATTTTAATGGAGGACGAAATATTTTAGTTATTTCATTCTCCTTCTTTCTTTTACAATAGCATAGAACAATAGCATATACAGCAAGAATTTCAATTGTACAACTATATGATAATGGTGTAATCATTATCTAAAATATCTATCTTTATTATCCCCAGAATATTTTAAAAATGCAGACAATTAAATGATAAGCTTTTTGTTCAGCTTCAGATAACATTGAAATATTTGTTGAATAATTTCGATGATTAGCACAAAGTCGATTATTCTTTAAAAACAATTCTTCACAAATTTCTTCTCTCGCAATTAAAGTTTCAAATAACCATTTTTGCCAAAAATTTATTATTAATGTAAAACCAAAAATCTTAATTTTTAATTCAAAAAATATTTAGTTCAAAAATCACCTTACATATTTTTTATATCTTTGATTTCGGCCTTCAAAAAATCCATAAATTGGAAGAAAAAACCATAAATAAAAAAGTTGAATTAATAAATATGCAATTATTGCAAAGATATAAAAACCATCTGCAAAAATTACCTCCCAAAAATATCTGTATTTTAATGCAAAATCATATTCTTCTAGAATATAAGTATACGGTATTAAAAGAAAATATCCAGCAATGCTAATAATTGTCATTACAAAAATGAATAGTTTTATCGTTATTGAAACTGTATATGTTTGTTCAAGGCCTAAATTTCATCAAAGATTATAAATTATAATTAATTTAATAAAATACCTCCATAATTTTGATGTGAAAAAATAGTTTTTAATAAAAGCCATGAACAAATGCATAAAAAAATTGCTCCAATAATAGAGAATCCACGACAAAAAAACATAGCATTTTCTGCAGAAAAATAAAAAAACACAAATGAACTAAAAAATCCAAAAACTATACTGCAAAATATTAAAAAGTTTGTAAGATTTGTAATCCATGAATATAAAATTGCCTTTATTTTATACATACGACTGACACGAAAAAATATTTTTAAAATGCTCAAATTGCTTTTTTTAAAAATGAATATTTTTGCAAAATTAATCAGCTGCAAAATCTTATCAGTGGAAATTCTTATAGTGGACAGTCACCGATCAGTTTATCAGTTGTAGCAATGTTTTTGGCGCCTTTTTAAAGATATGTATTTGCTTTTCAAAAACTTTGTTATCAACGTTATTTTTCAAAAAAGGGAACCATTTTCACACATTTTAAACTTTTACTAGATTGAGAAAATGGTTGGGTATTACTAGAAAATGAATGTTTTTGCAAAATTAATCAGCTGCAAAATCTTATCAGTGGAAATTCTTATAGTGGACAATCACGCGTCAGTGACTCGGTACCGACATGAACTTTAAAATGAGTTAAATTTTTAAGTCGACCTTTAAAGTGGAAATTATATTTTATATTTTTAAAAATTTGTTCTTATCAATTGTAGCAATGTTTTTGGCGCCTTTAAAAAAAATGTTTTGCACGTGTTTTTCTTAAAGAAACTATCAAAATTATTTGGGAAAATACACAACCAATAAACAACGGTTAATAAATGTTTGTAAAAATTCACTCCGTTAAATCGCAATGAATGACTTTTTTTTGCAAACCATATTCGGACAAACAAAGTTTAAGCCTGATTCTAAAATCGTATGGAATTCATGGTTGTTGTTTATACATGGTACTACAATAATTTCAGGGGAATATGTGCATTCTGAAACAGAATCATTTAATACATATTTCAAAATTTTCTGTTATTACTTATGGTCTGAAAGATCATATCAAATCCATCACCCATAACACTGCAGTCGCTTACAATGAAACAAGATAGTAGCACTTTGCTCGTTTTGTTTTTATTAAAAATTATTTTTAGAAAACAATAAGTTTTTGCAAAAACTGTAGACTGATACAAAAATTTATGTATTTTTTATTGAAAAAAAAGAAAAAAATATAAATAAAAAACGATAAACTTGGAGATTTATAAAAAACATCATTGATTCTTTCGATTCCGTTTAACTTTGTGATTTTCGTGAAGATTTTTAAGTTGACGATTTTGACTTTGACAATCCGAAGCAAAAGTTCAAACAATGTAAGTAAAAGGATTGACTATTTCCAGGAAAATATTTGCAAGTTTTTGCTAATTTTCGATAAAGTTTTGGTGAATCAACATTTTTTGAAATATAATAAACAAAGGTTTTCGGAAGTGAAAAATTCTGAAAAATTTTTGATTTCAAAATTTTAGGATCTGAAGATCGAAGAATAATTGGAGCAAGCCTTTTTTTTCCAGTTCATTGTAATCAAATGAAAAGCAACAACGACAAATTAAAAAAAATTGGATGACTAAATTTATTATATTTTTTTCACAAAATAAATCAAACATTTTTATCTCAATTCCCTTCAAGGAATAAGAACCGTGCATATTCATAAAAATTTTGTAGCTTTAAAATATCCTGAAAGCCTTTTTATGTGGTGTGAATATTATTCCAATAATAACTAAATATGACATTAATCTCAGCAGCTTTAAAAATTCAAGTGTTTTCTACTTGTATTCATATTTTTAAGTTTGTCCTATTCGTAAAAAAATGATCTCTTTTTCTAATATTCAAAAAGAAATATAAAAATAAGCTTTTGCCGCACTTTTTTCAAAAAAACGTTATTATTCGATGCTAAAAATTTGAAATTTTTCTAGCATTGAACTTCTTCTCAAATAAAGTTCAATGAAAAAGAGTGTTCTAACGTCACTTTTGAAAAAAAAACAATTATTTTTTAAAGTGTGCTTTATTCCGTTAATTATTAAATTTTAAAAAAGATGTCTTCCAAGCATAAAACTTTATATTTATTTTTTTTTCAGAAATGTCGATATTTTTTAACAAATTAATCTCATCATATCACAAAAAAACACATTTAACTAAAAAACAAAGAGAAAAAAATATAACAAGGAAAGAATATGATTGAATCATAAAATACAATACATATGAGATCAAAAATATTAAATCAACACCAAATATAGTATATTATTAGTGAAGAGGTTCAGCTTTAATTGTTCGCGTTTCTGTAACAAATTGGACGTAATTTTGGTCCGTGATTTGTCGAGCCCGGAGATAAACGTCTTCGGTAATTTCTAAATTTTTATTTCCATTTTTCATTTCAACATCCAAGCATTTGTGAGTCATCTAAAAAAAAGAATATTAAAAAGTTGTAAAAATATAAATAATAATAAAAATGTTTTAAAAAAATGGACTCAGTATGTTATAAAGCTATTATTCAAGAATTAAACAGCAAAATTTAAAAAAAATAATGAATGCCAAAAAAAAATTTTTTCAGGATTTTTACTTTTGACTTCTTCAATTTTTTCTCTTCTAAACCAAGTGTAGAACCTTTTAAAAATCGAAATGCGTCGAAATTCCATTTATTGAATGTACGGGATCACGATAAAATATATCTAGAATTTAAAGAATTTGTTAAGGTTTGAAAATTTTTTAAGTTAAAAGTTAAATGTTTCTTTTCTCAGAAATTTATGGATAATAATGGATTCATTGTAACTTCTTTAATAATTAATGGAATTCCTGTGGATGTTGAAAAAGATAAATATTATTATAAATATCCCGTTTTGGTTGTAAAAAAACACTTGGAATCGATTATTATTGGCTGAGACATTCAAAATTTGTAAAATTACAAAAATTTAATAGGGAATCTTTATTCCCAATTTGCTTCCAGAAAAACTACAAAAAATAATATCTTCTTTCCATTCGCGTTGTAATTTTTTGCACATTTTTATAAGAACAGTTTTCTGCCTATTTTTTGATTGTGTTGTAAATAAATGTAATCACTGATACCTTAATTTCTTGCAACTCATTTTGGTTAACATTTGTTTAAACTGAAAAAATTTATGAAGCTTTCCATCTTCCATCCGATCACAGTATTTTGGTTTCTATTTTTTTCTTTTAAATAATATTTAACATTATAAAAAATACACTATTTCATTATTTATTTTTTGAAAAAAGAAAACTAAATTTAGAATACAAAAATATATGTGTATGCAATAGAAACTTTAAAAAACGTTTCGTTCTTTTGGTTTTTCAGTTTTGCAAATTATTTTCATTTTGACGTCTTTGAATTTCTTCCATTCTTTTTTGATTGAAATCTTTAAGTTTGTCGTAAATTTTCACTAAAAAATTATCAGCAGATTAATGCATGTTTATAATTTTTAAGGAATTTACTTCTCCAATCAACTCTAAAATTTTCAGCTTTTTCTTCATAAACGTCTGTAACTGGTTCAAATTTGTATTTTTCCATGTTTAACATTTCAAATGGATTTAATTCAATAATTTCAGCTGCTTTTAACCTTTCACTTGGAACAAGTTTTAAAGTGTTTTCTAAAATATACCGAAAATATTCTCCCCATTTTTCAACATTTTTCCATTGTGGTAATCGATTATTTGTAAATTTTGTTGTAATTGTTAGTGCAGTTAATTGACAATGCATTTGTGAAACAATTTTTGGATCATCGGAATTAAAAAGGGCATTATCCAAAGGCTTTTGAAGATTTGGTGGAACTAAAATTTCTGCTAATACACATCCAGCAGACCAGATATCAATCGGTATGGAATATAGTTCACTAAAAAAGTTTTTAAACTGTTTTATGAAAATTTTTTCACAAAAATCTTCCTTGAGGTAAAGACTAGATTTGTAATAAAATTACCTTTTCATAACTTCCGGGGCTCGATATTGAGTAGTTGTAATATTCATTGTCATGGGTTGACCCTCTTTGGGTGGAATTTGTCTTGCATGTCCAAGATCTCCAAGCTTTACAATATAATTACCTTCACCGAATTGTTTAATAAAAATATTATCAGGTTTAATATCTCGATGAATAAGCCGTAATTTATCTTGATGTAAGTATGCAATTGCAGAAAATAATTGCAACATTATATCTGCAATTAGAGGAGCTCCTTTTTGATGATGACAAATTTCATTCCAATTGTGAAAATGAAAATGTCGTAAATCCCGTTGATCCATTAGCTCGAAAACAAGATAAATGTCTTGAAAGCTTTGAAATGTTGTATCCGGGGTATATGCGTCAAGGATATTCATAATCTTAAGAGTTTAATTTTTTATAAATAAAAATTAAAGTGATAAAAACTTGCATTTTCATGGTTAACTAAAATTCCAAGTTCAAATTCACGGTAAACATTTTTTGCGCGTTCATATCTATCAATTTGCTAAAATTTTCAAAAATTTTATTTTTAATATTTTTCTTGCTTAAATGAATGTTGTTTGATAAAAATTAATTGTTTAAAAAATTGATTACTGTAACTATACCTCTTGATTCTGAATTTGACGAATATTACAAAGATTATATTTTGTTTTTTTAATGACAACAAGTTTTTGTTTTTCATAATCGTATGCGGTACTAAAAATTGAAGGATATTTATAGTAACAAAAAAACAGACATAAATAAATATGTTTTTTTGAATGTTATCTATTTGAATGGAAGAACATGCTTTTTTTGGGACTGCACTCCCTTACAAAACCCTTTTTTTGCTATAGCATTTATTTTTTTGAAGCTTTTATTAAATTCTTTTACCTACAAATTGCAAATTGTTGCATCGAAAAGAACGAATAAATAAAATTTAAACCGTTAGCGTTTCAAATTTTTCTATTGGCATAACAATACTTTTTAAGCCTCCAAAAAAAATTTTAAGGGGTTTATTTTAAGCAATAAAAATATGTAAAAAAGGTGTAATTTTAATATTTTTTTAAATATTGCAGTTAGTCTCATATTTTGAATGAACATAGTTATATCCCAAAAACATCAGATAAAAACCGAGATTAATTCTAAAGCTGGCTATTTCATGCAATCCTGATTTAAAAATTTTATAAGTTTTTGTTGTAACCTAACTGCAAAAGATAAAACTTACAAAATAAGCCCCTGACCACTTGTAACCAAATGTTCTGCGCCATCATACGGATCAGGATGCTTAACAATATCTCCACATTTAAGCACGGTCTCATGACAAAGTCTTTCCATTATTTTTTTTTGAATTGGCAATTCCCCAATTAATTTAGCATCAGCAAAAATAAATGTGAAAAAAGTATGTGATTAACCGTTCCTTAAATCATTTCTCGAACATTATTTTTGTGGTTCTCTTTTTTATCAGTTTTTCTTTATTTGATAATAATTAACAGACATTAAAAAACTTTTTTTAGGATTGTTTTTCTTGGAAAAGACAAAAGCTGACACTTAAATGACAGATTTATGACTTTGTAATTTACCTCATAGGGAAATACAGTATTCTTCGAATGTTATCAGCAAAAATATGCATTTGAAAATAGCATTCTACAAGCAATAAAAAAAAAGAAATTGGAAATAAAAAGTTGGACTAAATAAAAAACCGATGTATAATTTTGAACAATCAGAACAAATACTGTAATGAAAACAATAACCAAATTTTAGCGAACTAAATCTATAACAAATTTGTCGACTTGATATCACATTTTTGCAATTAAAGACAATGCTTCTAACATCGTTTGCATTACTGTAAATTATCACAATTTTTGTAATATCTTGGATCATAAAATGGAATAAAATTTATCAAAAAAGTATTTTATCAACAAATCACTTTGACAAAAAAAACACGTATTAAAAATCAGCTCAAAAACAAATAAAATTAAATAAAAAATTACCGTACAAGTTTATTACATCTGAGATCTTTGTGAATTTCATAACATTTCTTTTGGCATAAAAATGCGCCACAAACTGAACATTTCAGATTTGAAGCCATCCAACATGTTTCACAAAGTTTAATTGTTCTGGTATTTGGTGATGGAGCTGTTACAATATCATACATATATCCTTCAGTTGGCTTTTTGACCTAGAAAAGTTTTACAAGCATTGTGCAAAGAAAAAAAGGGATAGAAAATGGACTAGTAGAAAGCCATCGACTAGTTCGTGTAACGAATCAGTTCTATCAGGTCGTTCAGAAAGTTTTGACATTTTTTGAATTTTTTTTGCACTTGGCAAAGTGTTCTAGCCAAGGAAAAAAATGTCAAAACTTTCTGAACGACCTGATACAAAACGTACAAACCATATGACCCAGCTTCAACAGCAACGCGCAGATGTCCAAAAGGCAAATGAAGCTCGTCCAAAAATTTTTAAAACATATAGAAAGAGTACACGAATTTATGGATAACTTTACCATCGAAAGTATACTGTATAATCAAAAAAACTTACAAGAAATTCATGTCGACGTTGTTCAAAATTCTTTTTATATCGTGTATCTGTTGCAGCAAGAGCTCTTTTACTTGCACGTCCAACTAAAAATATATAAATTAATGTCATATAAAAACGAAAAATACACAACAAACCTGGTTTAATCTTTTCTTCTTTTAAACCAAAATCAGGTGTTTTAACATTTGATTTTTTGCTTGGATCTTCAAATAAATTATCACTATCAAGTGTTCGTTGAAAATTAAGTTGTCGAAATTTCGCAACATCTTCTGATCGAATGCCACTTTCATTTCGAGCTAAAATAATATTTATATTATGTAAAGATAAAGTTTAATGAATGAAAGAAGAAAAAAGATACCTGATCGTTTTGGAGCAGCTGGCCTTGATTCAGATGGCGTTGAAGTTGCAGAATTTTTTGGAGTTCGTTTTAACAATATTTTTGGCGGCATTTTTACTAAAAATATACTAAACTAAACAAGCAAAAGAAGAAAGAAAGTTGAACTAATTTATCAGTTTTTGCAATATTTTTTCGTTCGTTGCTCGCAGAAGCAACGAACAACCACCCAATAAGTGAACCTTCGGCTGCAAATGTCAAAATTGAAACAGACGCAATACGAAAATACTGTAACAATATTATTGTTTGTTGAAAGTCATGAGACAAATCATCATAACATATTTATAAAATAAATTGTAAAAACAGCTTACAAAGCACAAACAAAAGGCAAAAAATTGCTTCATGAAACAAACTAACAAACTTTTGATGACCTTAAAATCCCTGATTTGGTCATAATGATAAAATATCAACAAATGCATCAATTATTGTACTTCCCCCTTTTAGGACGCCCAATAATTCTCCATTTAACAATCCTGATAATGGTCCGTCTCCTCCTCCATTTGATGATGGTGATACTGCTTTTTCACTGCTACCACCTCCAAGAAGATTTAATGGTTGTGCAAAAACACTTGTTGAAAGTAGAAAAGCAAAAAGAATAACCGATTTGCTATACATATTTTTTTGTTATTGTTAAATGGAACAAATATAGTTAAAAAATGAATATGCAGAATGACGTTTTTCGTCTTGCTCGTGTACCCCTTTTTTTTACTGATTATTGAACACTATTTTTTATCAAAACATTGATGATCAAGCTTAAACAAAAAATATTTTCGAAAGTACTTTGCATAAATTTAAAAAAAGTTTTTGACGTTTTGCACAATATTATTATTCAAATTTTTCCAACATGAGATAACGTGCTTAAATCTACAAAAATCAACACCGTTGAACAACGAAGTCTGTTCACTTTCCCGCAGCTAGGCGGTACAAATTTTTTTTGCGTTTTTTTATTAGCTCTTTTTAACTCGTGGTTTTTGCGATTTCTGTAATTTGTTGTTCTGTATATTTTGCTGCTGATGAAAAAGCAAGAAAAGCTATGGAAGAAGATAGAAAAATTATTTTGCAACTGAATAAGTCAGAAGTTACTGATAAAAACCCTTCTAATACTTATCGTTCATCTTTTGCATTATCTACTGATTTTGCAAATGTTGCTCGTATTTGCGGTATAAATCCAAAATAGCAATAATTCAACCTAAAATGATCATCTAAATGAATTATGAACAACAGAAACACTTCTGTTTGCAAGTTGCTCCACATCCCCTCTCAAATGAGTCAAAGTAGAAAATTGAAACCTTTTCTTGTTTTTATAAAAAATAGAGTCGTTTATTAAAAAAAATTTTCCGACACACAATTTATTCAATTACTGCCCTTTTTTTAAAGTCCACGCCAATTTTTCAGAAGAAAAAACTTTTTCGTTTAATCCTCTATTTTCAGTACCATTTTTTGTCCAAATTTTTATTTGCAAGAAAACAAAAAAAACAAATTTTGTAAGAAAAAAAATGAAAAAAAATGTTCATAAACTCCTGTGTTTCACGTTTTTTTTCTATCACAAAAAGAAAAGAAAAGACCCATCAATTTCATTCATTTCTATCAAAAGAAAAGAAACTGAGAAAAGAAAATTGGTCAGTGGACACTTACAGGAATGGGGTCAAATGAATGTCTACACTTGCAGGAATGTTGTCTACACTTACAGGAAAGGGGCAAAATGCTGGCGAATGCCAATCCTGCTGTAAAAAAGCAAAGCCTTGTTTTTTTTTCTAGCAGTAAAAAATTTGTTTGATTTACAAAATAAATATTATCTTCCATTTTTATTATAGTTTTATATCAGTAATATAAAAAAAGCCCCACTCTAATTTAGTAGTGTTTAATCCTAATTTTTACAAACATAAAGCTATCCTTTTTTAGTTGTTTGTTGGTAAAAATTCGTTTGATTTACTAAATAAACTTATTTGTTCTTTAGATCTTTTTCAACTATTTTAGCAATTCAGATGCCAATTATTTAATACAATAACGACTTGAATATTCAAATAGCATATAAATATTTGGAGAATTTTTATTAAATCAAAAGTAAAAGTTTAAACAAAAAAAGTTGAAAACAGTGATATTGAATAATTACAAACTTTCGGGAGTCTTTATTCCAACAATTGCTTGGTAATGTCCTGGAGTTGTGAATAAGAAGATGGAAGGAAAGCCATGGCTACAAATTTATACTTGGATTTAAAACAACAATATTAATTAAAAGCACATTTGCAAGTCCCAATAATTCAGTTGTCCCACCCCAGTAATCTTTATCAACTCCTCCTTTAGTCAAACATCCAAGTTCAATATATTTGATAGCATATTCAGCTTGGACTTCCGGATCTTTGATACCATCTAAAAATTAAAAATGTATTTAGAAACAGACCCTTTAAATACTTACGGAGAAAATTTGCATATTCTTTTAATTCAACAAAAGCTGCTTCTCTAATAGAGTTTCAAAAAAATTCCAATGATTTGGCTACAAATTTATACTTATTACTATCTTTTAAACTATAAGGTAAGCGTTTCCCTTTAATTTTCCTTAAGCAAGAATGACTACGAATATTTCCATGTCTTACTGTATTCCCCGAAACTTAAATTATGTGAAAACAAAAAATAATGGTTTCTGCGCCGAAAAGCTTCCCTGTGAATTTCAGAACCGATCAAGAAAATTTGTTACCTGTGTTATTCTTCTTGCCATTATCTTAGGGCGGGCTTCTGAAGTTGGAATCGCGTTTTCATATGCCGAAATAAAAAATTCAAGTGTTGTAGAAGTATCACCAATTGATTTTTCTTTTTTATCAATATTGTCCTTATCATAATGTGAAAGGAATGGTGTAGCTGCTGAGCATAATTCTTTACCAAAACTATACCATGAACCCAAGATTGTTTCTGATTCATTTTGGGACGGACGAATACCGTAATCCTCAGTATAACCTAAATCTTCATAACTAAACTCAGAGAGATTTTATTATTACTTTTTACAACTTTAGATTCAAAATAAGTTCTATTTTTCGAAAAATTTCTTAACAATATTTGTTTTATTAAAGCTGAATTCTTACCGTATGCTCTTTTTTTATTATCTGATGTAACATTGTTCTTTGCAAAATTTGTCACCGGGCATCCATGTCCGCTTTTTAAATTTAGATTGTTGTATAAAGAATCATTGGGATTGTGACAAACAGGTCGATGTTTGTTGGAGGATATAAAATCCGTTGTTGGCATCTGAAAATATTTCATTCGAATGATTCTGTTATGGGTGTAAAAGAAAATCAGTATTAAACAATATGCTTATTAATTGCAAACAATGTTATTACTCGTGATCAATAAATTACTCACAGAAATTACAAAAACATTTCAACACCAACACAAAACTTTTCACATTTCTCATATTTCACTGCACCAAACCCATAAAAAATTTTAAAAAAGTTCTTACTGTATCTTCCCCTTTTACCAAAAATTACCCAGAAAATATTAACATTCACAAAACATTATATGCATTTAACTGCACAAAAATGCATTTTTCGCATGTTTGTTCATATTTATCTACATAACATTCACGCTAACGTAAACGCATTTTAACTTCGCCCTCTTTTACCTCATTGCCACAATTATTATTATTAACATTGGAGTTGCGCACAAAAATCTGTATTGCATTATAAAAGTTACCATGGAGCGCTGTAAAAGTAAAATAAGAAAGCTCGCAAACAAAAATCATTAAAGAGAATTTTGGGCAATTTTGCCTTCATGAACATATTACGGTGGAAGTAACAATAAAGTAAAAGCCGCAAATTTTAAAAAAGCCTTCAAAAAGTAGTGTACAAAAAGGTTTAATTTTTTGATACGGTAAGAAAGATACGAAAAAGCATATCCCATTGTTTACCCCGAAACAAAAAATAATTTTTGGGTTACTGTAATCCAACATTTATCACAAATTACTTATTACCGGTCGACAAGAAATATTTCATCAGGTTCTCCATATTTTATTATCCAGAATTACTTAAAAATAGAGGAAACCAGAATAAAAGTAACTTAAAGACACATACAAAACCTAGCGTATGCCAAAACAAATTATCAATGAAATACAGTATGCAAAAACCTTTTAAACATTTTGAGATAAATTTTATGCATGTCTATAGATTACAGTATCACAAATGATACCCTTCGCATCTGTTAACGATAATATCGAAAGCAAGTTTCTTTTTGGTTACATATTCGATTGTAAAAGCTTACAGTATCCTCTTCACAAAAACCTTTAGCAAAAGAAAAAAATTTTATCATAAAAATATTTATTTCAACAAACATATATCATAAAACAAATAAATTTACACAACAAAAATGATAGTTTGTATGAACATAAAAATAACCGTTTCATCATGAATCAAATATCATGGTTATTTTTATGTTCCATTTAGAAAGCTAAAAAGGCAATACGTTTCGACCCTTTAATCTTCCGACGATTTACATGCTTCAATGAAAAAAAAATTTAGAGGCCCTGCAGATGGGTCATCTTCAGGAAAGCGTCTGCAAGGCCTTCAAATGGAAAGCAATAAAATCTACAGTAGACCTTATTACTTCCCAAGAAAATAATAAACATTTATCTATCCAAAGATAATGTAAAATATCTTTTAAATGAAAGTCAAACATACCAAATTCAAATCAATCAATTCATTTCCACATATTCAACAAGCAACTCCAATGTTTCAAAAATATATACCATCACATCTTTTCTTCCATTGCTTAAAAAATCAAATATTACAACCTTAACCCAAAAATAAGCTACCAGTAACCTTAAAGTTTCCCAAATAACCCCGAAAAGACATACCTTGATTAACAGCATCAGCACAATGTTCGGTTGCATATGTGGATAACCAAAAACCAAGAGTAATACTGGATGGAAGGCAGAGCAGCTCACGAAATATTAGCACCGCATGAATAAGATGGTACTTTAAATAAAAATCCATAAAATACATATCACGATGAATCCAATAATCTTACCTTAATAAGGTATATATATTCACATTCTAAAAAAGATATATAAAAAGGATCAACTACGAGTTGCAGACTAATAAATTTAGTTCTACAAGAACCTATACAAGCTAATGCAAGTCATTAACGATCTTAAACACCAATAAATAACTCCAAAAGAACATACCTTGGACAGCTAAGCCACCTTTTCCTTCCATTGATTATATCCACAGCCTAAAAACGTAAATTATAGTTCAGACACCATTACAATATATCTGAATTTGCTTCACAATAACCTACAGGAACTTAAACATGATAAAACATATCACAAACTCCCAAGTGTGCTTTAAAATGGTGAAAAAAATACATACCTTGATGACAAAGTCCTCTACTTTCTTCTTTTTTACACATTTGACCAAAAATCTATCAATTTTATCATCATTCAATGATAAAATATGCTTTTAAGCTTTCTAAGAATACTGTGTATTGTTTTTAACAATAATAAAAACATTATTAGCGTTAAACTATCTAATCCAACTAGTCTAACACTGAAAAATATATTAATATTTCAGATATTTGACTTAAAAACTATAAAAGTTTATAAGTTTTGTTTAAGTAAATAAAACTATTATATTTTATTACTTTATTTTTGTTCATTTTTATTATGACATAAACATTTTAGCAGTAATTTACTGTTAAATAAAAATTTAAACAATTCTTCATAAAAAAAATGCAAGCAAATGCAGTCACTCTTTCAGTGTGCGTACATCCAGGAAGTGCGCCTGTGTATCCTTGTAAGAATTCGCACAAACCTTGTGCGAATTCGCACATTCCTGTAAGTGTAGACGGACCACGAAATGAAGCCGAGGAAATTTTGCTCTGCAAATTTTATTTCATTTTTTTTGATATTCATTTTCCACGAAAAAAATGAACATGAAAATTTTCAAGCTTTCGCCATTTTCTTTCGTTTTCCCACTGTCGAATTGTCAAAAAACATTGTTTCCGGCTGTGGTTTGTACAGTCTATTTTGTAGTTGAAGTTGCATGAATCACGTTCATTACTAACAAGGGAACCTTTTCAGTTGACACCTGCGTTTTTTTCCTTAACTCACGACCCCCGGGTCGTGGGTTTTTGACTTTAGAATCCTGTAACTTCTGTAAAACCTAAAACCAGCACAAAAGCCTTAGGGGTTTTTCATACCTCGGCAGGTACTATCGAATGCACATATGCCCACAAAAATCCCCGGGTGTCATCTGAAAACGGTCCCTTGTAAGCCATTTTTTGTTGATAATGTTCAAGAATTTCCATCTCAAAAAAACGTAGAAATTAGGCATGGCATCGGGGCGACTTTTTTAATGCCCGGCCCGGCCCGGCCCGGTGAAAAGAAGCCCCGGCCCGGCCCGGGTAAAAATTTAATTTTTAGTAATTTTGACTTGGTCCCCCCTGTGCAGTTTTTTTCAGAAATCGTGAAAATCAAGGCCCGGGCCGGGGCCGGGGATTTCCGGGTTTACCCGACCCGGTGCCATGCCTAGTAGAAATAAAATATAATGAAGAAAATAGTTTAAAATTTGATTATAAAATTAAAACAATAGAACGAACATCGAAGCTAAACGTTATAAATATCAAAATTTCAAAATGAGACAAATATGAATAAAAATTTATTATACTGATAAAAGCTTTTTAAAATTTATTACCACATGCATTCAAAATTTAATTATTAAACTGTAAACCATTTCCAACGTATAATGAGGAAAGTCTTAAAACATAAAAAGAAAAGTTAAAAAATTGTTCCTATTTTAAGAAAAAAGTAAGAATTTTAATGGGATCATTAATAATGAGGTGATTACTGCTGCTTTTTTACTGATAAAAAACATAGCAAAAAAGAGTGTGGAAGCGTCAAAAAAACGCTATCATAAATTAATGTCAAAAAAGTTGTTGTTTTTTGTGTGTATATTTTCATTGCTATACTCTTTCAAAAATCCGCATTAAACTTTTTGCTCTTTAACGATTGCAACAAAAAGTGCTATTGTTTTATTGAAAATATATTTTTTTTGAGTATTATGGAAAAAACGTTGTTTTATTTAAAATCTAAAGAGAATCAATGCCTATATCCGTCAAAAAAGTATCCCTTAACACATTCCATTGATTATCAGAATGTTCAAGAAGAATTAAAGAATGAAATCGGAATTTTTCAAAATTTAGCAGGAATATTGTTTATTTTGCTATTTTTTATCTTTTTTATGTCATTCATCGGTTACACATATACTCCAATGCACATTTACAATGTAATAAATGGTCCAAAGCATATAAATTTACAAGAATTTATTGAACATGTTGAAGACTTTAAACATGGTCGTCAAAAATTTTATTATATTCAAGTTGAACTTGGTGAAAATAATATTCAAATATCTGCTGATCATGAAATAATTAGACAATATTCTAATCCAGAAACACGAAGATTACATCAACATATTGCAACATATAAAAAGTTAAAAAGTCCAAGAATTTATATCAAATTGCCAACTCGAAATATTGATCAAATACATAAAAGATTTGGGTTTGACTTTTCACAGTTTTCTATTAAAACTCTTAAATGTATTACAAATATTCTTCAAATGAAATCAAACAAAAATATACAACAAAGTTTTCTTGAAAAAGCTGATTATGTGAATTTTATCACCTCTGAATATTCCAAAAATTCAACATCATTTAATATGTTATGTTTAACAAAGTGTGGTATCCTTATTGGATATTTGTATAAACCTTTGAAAGAAAAAGAAAAAGCATTTATTCCTACCAAAGAGTATTCATTTAGCTCAAATGATATTGCATTAGAAACAAGTAAACCATATTTTTCATTTGCTTCTTTATTCTCTTCTTCTCTTTATATTTTATTAATACTTTTTGGTTTTTATTGCTTTTTGCAATATTGCATCATTCGCATAAAATATTGTTTTGCAACATTCCCAATAATAATTAAAAATAGTGTGAAAGAAAAATTGCAACTATTAAATTTTAATCTTCCAATGCATGAACAATTGCTAAAATTGGATGACCTAATCTCTAATACTGAGCACAAGTTCAATGATCGAGATTATTCATTATTGAAGGTGGTGATGGAAATAATTTTATTGTTATGCTTCCTGTAAAACGTGATAAAATTAAAACTTATACGAAGCTTCCATTTATGATTTATTCAATTTCAATTATTCAAGGTATTTCTTCACAAGGAATTTACTATTATGATGTTGAAAGAGAACGAGAAACTTGTATCAAATGGCCAGCAGCTCCGTTAAAAGAGAAAAGAGAATATGCAAATTGGTTACATGAAAAATTAATGGAAATAAGTGAAACGCAAGTTTTTATTAACTTTTTACATGCAAAACATGAAATTAGTAAAAGGCAATTCGTCTAAAAAAAGCAAAAACACGAGTTGGCGGGTTAAAGGCGGGACGAAGAATTAAGCCAGATGAGTTGATCAAAAATTAGCAAAAAATCTACAAAATTTTTTTGTTGATTATGTGGGTTAAATATTAGCAAAATTTAATTTTAAATGATGCTTTCTTACCCAAAAAAATTAAAGGAAATTTTGAGAATTGGAATTTAACAAAGTTACTGCCGCGCATCCCTGGAGGCGATTAGGCGAAACAACTCTCATAGAAGAGTTTGAAAGTTGCTCCAGTTGAAGATCACCAATTTTCTGCCTTCGATAGCATTGAGAATTTGTTATATACTTATTTAGAGACGAGCATATGTGATTTTTCATTTTTATTTATAGATTGCTCAATTTTGCGCATTTTTTATTACAGATGCAAAAAAAATTTAAGAGGCTAAAAATCCAACTGAAAAAATTAAGGTTTTTTCATATTTTCATATTTTCTTTATGATTGTTATACATATAGCTTTTTTTTTATCAATTATTATTCATGAAAAAATCGAGAGTTTTCTGGTATCAACATTATATTTTTTTGCGAAACTAAACTTATTTTCAATCAATGTCATAATTATTTTTTAGATATCGTGATGTTTTGGACAGAGATGAATTAGAAAGATTAACTCGGGAAGAGGATATTTATTTTGCACATCATCATCCGTATTTGATGCTAGCGCAAAACTATCCTTATTGGTTCGAATATTTACAAAGCTTTATTGTTGATACACCTGTTCCTAGCAGATTAATAGCCAAGTTTCGATTACTACAAACAAGAAATCCTAGCTTGGTTAATCAAAAAATTGAGAATGAAAAATGCCCCATCTGTCAATGTAATTTTATTTTGAATGAAACATATGCAGTTTGGCCATGTGAATCTAAACAACCACATTTATTTCATTATGACTGTATTTTGGAGCAATTTCGAAACAAAGATAGTTGTCCATTATGCCGCAAACCAGCAACATTTCATTGATATTGCTGACTTTCAAGATATTAGATAACTTTACCTTTTTTTCATACTTTAGTTGTTTTTCTTATCTTATTTTATTAGAATATAAATTTTTATTATTTATATTTCGTAAAGCTATCGAAATTTATTTTTAGAAGATCTTTCTGAATGATTTCAAATGAAAATTATAGTTTTAATGCATTCGTAGAAGTTTATATTGAACCATCGTTTTTTCTTTCAAAATTTGCAGAATTTTTTAAGAGCTTAAAAATGTGTTTGGTAAACTTTCTTCAAGTCTTTAACTTTGAAGTTTAATTTAAATCATTCATCGTTTTTTTGCTTAAAAATATCTATATTTAACAAATTTTTTATTATTGCTCATTTTTTCAAAAATGTTGTTTAACATTGAACTACATTTTCTGTTATTTCTTTGATCCATTTACAGTATGATGAAACATTGATATATGTGTCTAAAAATAAATTAGTATTAATAAAGTATAAATTCTGTTAAAAAATATACTTTTAACATTTATACTAATACTTTCACCTTCATAGTTGCTTGCTGAATACGTACTAGCAACACCAATTTGAACCCATCGTTCATCTCGAATTGCCATTAATGGTCCACCACTATCTCCGGGTAATGCAGCATGATTAACTCCTCCAACACAAATATATTCTTCTTTTCCATTCTTTCCACATATTGAAGAATTTATATGTTGAATAGGAGCATCTTGTAAAATGTCATGAGAAAAATGTGTATTACTTCCATCTGTAATTAATTTTTCTATGTTAAAATAATAGTAAATTGCGATTCAGTGGTTTTACGATTTCTCAAAAAATGGTATCTTTACAAAAAGGGTCAGGGAAAACATTGTTACAGTAAAAATGGCAAAACGTAGACTCAAGCGTGTTGCCATTTTTTGAATGTGCCAAATAAAACCTTATTTATATGTAAAATTGTGGCAGTGCCGCTTTTCCGGCCTCAATTTTGCGGACGAAATTTTTGATGGCTTCAATTTTGCGCTTTCATTTTTGCGTCCTACATTTTCGAGGTTTCAATTTTGCGTCTGAAATGTTTGCAGTCCCAATTTTGATGGCTTCAATTTTGCGGCTGCAACATTTGCGACCTTTCTTTTTGCGGCTTCAATTTTTCCGGCCTCAATTTTGCGGATGCAACATTTGCGGCCAATCATTTTTCGTAACCGTCAAAATAATTTATTTAACAAAATGTATTTTTATCAAATAATCAACAAAATTTGTAATATGTCAAAATTTAACATCTTTGACATCTTTACTACATTGAAAAATTTTTAAATATAAGTTTCCAACATTAAAAACACATACAGGATGAAACTACACATTCCAAAAAACACATATGACTGAAATAAGACGCAAAAATGAAAGCGCAAAATTGAAGCCATCTAAAATTTCGTCCGCAAAATTGAGGCCGGAAAAGCGGCACTGCCAAAATTGTAACTTTTTTATTATCCATTAAACATACTTCGCTTCTTGAAATCACTTCCCATACCACATTGGGTTAAAATTTCATTGAGAGGTGAATCAACATTTGAATCCAAACAAATTGGTTGAACTTTATCAGAAAATTCGAGTGTCCCATTTAGCTAAAAAGTATTACTTTTATAAGTCTGGAATATAAAGAAATACTTTAATCAATGCAATATCATTCGATGCATGACCAGAAGCACCATATTGAGGATGAACAAAATACTGTAAAGCTGCAGTTTTTTGTGTTTTCATAATTTTCCAATCAACTGAACCATAATAAACTAAAAAAATGTAAAGTTATAATCTTCAAAGGTTTGTTGCGGAAACTTGCTTGTAACATGTTCAGCTTCATTTACACAATGAGCAGCAGTTAAAATCCAATTTTCATGAATAATTGTTCCAGAACATCCTTTTCCACCATCTGCATACATCCAAATATACCATGGAAAATCTCCTTCGTTTGAATTTTCTCCGCCAAAAATCTAGAGAGATACTTTTTAGATCAAAAGTTTTGTTGTTACTAAAACAAACCCGATTTTGATTATATTCTTTATATCGCTCAAGCGAAGGTGAAATTCCGCAATCACTTTCTTCAGCTTTTGAAATACCAAAAGAAAAAAGGAAAAACAAAAGCAAAAAAGATTTAAACAACATTGTTTAAATTTTTAGTAAAAAAATCTTTGTCAAATTTCGAACATTATATATGAATTTTAAACGCTGATTCACAAGTTTAAAAAATCAGTGGTTTTCTTTCAAAAGAATGACAATGTGTTTCCAGACAACTTTGATAGTTATTGTTTCTAGAATTTTGATTAATCATCATTTTTTTTCATTAAAAAATAAATGCATTTTTCTTTTGTCAAAAACCTTTGTAGAAAACGAATTTTCTAAGGAGAAATCGTTCTTAAAAGTTTTATTTGTATATTGTACAGTGGAATCGCTTTCCACAAAAATGGAAATAGAAATAAAATCAAAAAAAAAGGAGACGCAAATGTTTTTGTATGACACACTCCTGAAAATGTGGCTCATTGTTGTTTAGCATGCATTTTTGTTTTAACAAAATTTGCCTTTTACAGTTTCTTAGCTATTTTCTGTTGCTAATTAACATTTTTTTTCCCTTTTTTTTGATGATGATCGCAGTAATAGTTTTCTTATTTATTTTATTTGCATTGAAAATTGTTATATATGAAATGTTCTTTTTTTTATTATTACATAATGTTACTGTTTTAGATGACAACAAAAGATGAATTTTTGTTTCAAAAGGATAAGCAAAAATCTTTTGATAATTCTCATACTGCAGAAAGCGACAACCGATATATCGATCTTAATTTAAACTAAAATCCTAAATGTTTCATATCGCCTTTTCATTCTTCATCCAAGCCACTTGACGGCAAAAAAGATGGTAAAAAAAAGTAGTAGTTTTTTTAAAAATTTTTTCAAATTAAAAATACATGTTTCATAAATTCTTTATTTTGTAATTGTATTATCTGCAGCAGAACAATCATCACTAAACGAAGAATAAGAACCCCAACAACCTTTGTTTCATTTTTGAAAGTATATTTAAGTTTACGTGAACAAGTCAGAAAGGCTTTGTAAGAATCTTAAAATGAATAAAAAAAACATTTTTCAAATCCGTGTCTTATATGATGAATTTATTTTTAAAATTTAAAAAGTTTCAACAAAATATGGAAATATCGTAATTGACGTAAGCATATTTTTAAATCTTTTTTTTTCAGGATTTTCTAATAAATGTCAGACAAATCTGTCTACAACTAACTGTATTAATAAAAATAACAGGATGGGAATCAATTATCCGGCACATGAGAAAACTTTAAGACGTCACACGTAAAAGCAATCAAAAACGTTCCCAAATATATTTTTTCTTACCTGGGAAAATGCAAATAATGCTAATTATTTTCATAAATTCTGTCTGTTTTATACAAATTATGTTGCCAAAAATTTTAGAGTGAACCAAAAACCAAAATTTGTATTTATTTTTTTTACAGTTTTAAAAAAATATGTTAATTATAATTATAATAAAGTTTTTTCAGCTTTACTATATATAAATATTACTTTAACAAATTTATACATAAACTGAAAAAAAGATATTTGATTATTAATTTTTAGAAATATTATAAATCTAAAGAAGAAATGGATATTGGAAGTATCACAATGTGGATTTCAACGGCGGTTATGGTTTCCTGCCGATTAACAGAAATAACCCTCATAATATTCTTTGTGGCAAATTTTTTCAAGTCTTCAACACAATTTAAATCTGCATACTATACTTTTTTGTGTATTGGATATTCTGTTGATGTTTTGATTGGGATCGTTTGGGTAATTCTAAAAATAAATGGAATCCAAAATACAATAACTTTATTACTTTCATCTGAATGGTATGAATCTTTTTTTACGCCCTTATGGAATACTATATTAGCTTGTAATCGATGTACAGCAATCATTTATCCAATGCGACAAGAACGGGTTTGTGATTTTTTTCTCTATAATATTTTTAAAGGCATAATGTAATATCGTTTTACGTAACAATTGTTTTTCCTGTAAGAAGTAATAACAACGTGGTAGCACATATAAAGTGTGAGATTTTGGTTCATAGCCACAAAACATTTGCTGATATAAATTTTAAGTAAAAAGATCTTGACTTGTATTATAAAGCATAAATCAAGTCTCATGTGGAAAGTACCGTAAGCGACAAAGGATCGCGCTTAGTAATGACGTTTCCGCCTTTTAAAACCCTAATAAACAAAGCTTATATAAATTCTCACGAATACAATCGGATGGGAACGTAGAAAATGAGAAGGGGAAGGAATGCTTTTTCATAACACTAATTGAGTGTTTATAAATATTTAAATACATGAATATTTTTCTAAGATGCTTATTTTAGATATGGTCAAAATATCCGACAATTATTGTAACAATTTTGATGTTAGCTTTTCCATTTTTAATTGATGGCTGTCGACTTTATGCAAATACTTTACTCAGTGAAGGCTTTCGTGGAGGATATTTAATTCGTGGAATGATTGAAACAGTTTTTTTTACAATTATTATTTTAGCAATTGTTATTTTTTCAATGATTAAATCTCGAAATCAAACTTTTTCGGTTACGGCAAAAATTGAGAGGCTACTAATTTATCAAGCTCTTCTCTCTTCCATTGCTATCCTAATATATTATATCCTGAAATTTTTAACTGAAAGTCTTACATACTATTCCAATTTATACTCTACTGTTTTTGGTCTTTCATTAATTGTCAATTTTTCTCACAATTATTTTATTATTGTTACACATTTTATTTTTAGTCCAAATTTTCGAAGAGCATTTTTTGCATTTTATTTTCGAAAATCAAAAAAGATTACTTTTGTAACGAATAACTTTACTGCCAATGTTTCAATGGCTCGAACTCTTCCAACAATCAAAAATTGAGATATTTCTTTTATACAAGAAAGAAGAAATATTCCATTTCAGTATATAGATGTTTTGGAAGAGTAACAAACGTACAGAAATATATTTTTTTTAATCGTGTGAAAAAAATTTAACCTAAAACTTTGTTATTGCTGTATTGAAATTTAAAGCGTTTTTGTTTATTCTTTTATTATTTTCATTATTATTTGTCTTGTATTTACTGTTTTCTTTGCCTACTTAGCATAGTTCTGGAGTGAAAAAATAAATTAAATTAAATTAAAACTTCGTTATAATTCAAATTTTTTGATGTAAACCATAAAATATTTGTTTCAATTATTTGCATTCAAAAAAGTTAATGAAAGCGTTCCAAAACTTATCTGAATTTTTTCTCGCCACAAAAACTATGATATTTCCGAAGAAAATTGCAGATGAAAATTCAGTTATTCAAGGTTTTTTTTGCCTTTTTTTTGAATGGAGTTTGTGTTGAAAAAAATTTGCAAAGAAGAAAAAAGGTCAGTCAGCAAAAAAATGTTGTGTTTACACATTTTATATTTTGTGCGTTGTTTTGTCATCTTCCTTTGCTCTCTATAAAAGAGGACCATTGCAGTATGAGTTTTGTCAGTCAACATTTGTTGTTTCTACTCTACAGAAAAAAAGTTGTTACTATTTTTAAAAGATGGTGCCAAAAGTAAAATTAACTTATTTTGATATACGCGGACGGGGAGAAGCTGCTCGGCTAATTTTGAAGTATACCAAAGTTGATTTTGAAGACTTTCGACTTGGAAAAGATTAATGGGCAAAAATTAAACCAAGTAAGTTTTTGATAAAAATTAGAAAAAAGTGAAAGTTTGGCAAAATCAAACCCTTTGGAAATTTTTTTTATAAATTTTATATTTTTACAACTTTTACAAAATTAAACCCTTTTTTAGCCATCAAAACCGGAAAGGTTCCAATGCTTGAATATGATGGTCACACAATTGTTGAATCATATGCTATCAATCAATTCCTTGCTCGTGAATATGGTTTAGCTGGAAAAGATAAATTCGAACAAGCTCTTGTCGATGGAATTGCAGATGTTGCAAAAGACTTTTTTGCTGCTGTTGTTCCATGGCTTTACACAAAAAAAGAAGGAAATGCTGTAAGGTTTCGTCACAAAAAAAATAATATCTAAATTTAAGAGTTTTTACGCGCTAGGAGGTGCCGTCGTAAAGGAATAAATGAAATTTGTTTTATCGGGGACCCTTTAACCGTCGACGGACTCTTAAATAGTTATTTTGATCAAAATTTTGAGATCTCAGAACGGCAAAACCATTTTCGTCATCTTTTTGATTTTTGTTGGATATGATTTTATTTTTTAGGAAGAACTCAAAAAAGCACATTTGCATGAACCTGTTGAACAATATCTTCCAATTTTTGAAAAATTCCTTAACGAATCAAAATCTGGTTTTCTTGCACCATCTGGTTTAACATGGGCTGATTTTGTTGTCACTGAAGTTCTTATCAGTATTTCCAACCAAGACTCAAAAGCCTTGGATAAATATCCTGCTGCAAAAGATTTAATCAAAAAGGTCAAAAATGTTTCAGAACTAAAAGATTATTATGCTAGCCGAAAAGAATAAAAAAATTTTGCATTTTATATAAAATTGTTGATCTCTGATATCTTCCCTCTCTCACTTTTTAACGTCTTTTAAGGTAGTAATTAAAATTACTAAAATACAATTTTTTTCTTTTGAGGATGAGACACAATAATTATGATTTCATACCTTTTTTTACTTTATCTTAGTAGCTAATGTAAGCTTGTTCATAATATTAAAAAATATATTTTTGTTTATTCGTGTGAGAAATATAAAGCTTCGTTATATTTTAAATTCTTTGATGTAAACCGTGAAATTTTTGTTTTCAATTATTTGCTTTCAAAAAATAATGAAAGCGTTCCAAAATTTATCTGAATTTTTTCTTGCCACAAAAAAATTGAGCGGAATTAATAATTTTCCTCAAACTTTGGGTAATTAAACCAAATATTTTAAAGTAAGAGAAAATATTGGAAGGTAAAAAGAAAAAAGACAAAAAGCACAAAAAGAGTTGCACCTCGTTTTTCGTTTAAATAAAAAAATGAATAAAAATGAGAAAAAATATTTTCATTTTGGTTTTTTACCCAAGTATCAATGTACTAGGCGTTTTCTGTGGCCATCTATTTTCTTGGTTGTGTCATTAATCTTCAATTTTTGGATCAGCATTGTCGAGGAAATATTCGGCAAATGCAAATATTATTCACAACAAATATTGGAAACAGAAAAGATAAACCACTTGTTTTGTTGTTGGTGGGCTTAAAACTTTGCCATATTAAATTGGTACCTATAATTTATTAGGAGAGCCTTGGCTATGGCCTTCAACTTAGGTTCTCGTCCGCCCTTACTTATTTTAGTAATTCAAAATCAATGAAATGCTTTTTTCGTTGTCTTTTTAAGTAAAAAAAATTAGGAAAATACTGTGATTTGAAAAAAGTTAGTTATTAATTACTTTATTATTTCGTTGCACAAACAAAAAGTTTTTTAACAATGTTTATCCAAATAATCTTCAAAAGAAGCATTAAAATAAATAAGATGTGATTTATCTTCACGTGAAATTGTTGTAACATTTATTGTATTTGCACCAGAAAGATCATCTCCCCTTTCATTAATTACATATGGATCTCCAACTTTCATGTCATTGTTGTACCAAACCTATAATTTTAATAATTTAAGTAATAGCTACAGATGTCAAATGCAGATTTTCTCGGGAGAATCTTCCACCTTTTCATTCACCTAGTTGATTCGACAACCCTACTCCAAGTAAACTACTCAAATTTAATTTCTCGGGTTGCTAACAAAAAAAATAACCATTTCATTGTTTTTTTTCGGCGAAATTTAAATATTTTTAGGGTCTTACTAAACGCCATCATCAAGCTCATGTCCGATCGATATTTTTTTCATCCTTTTTTGAGATACGTTTATGGACCTGCATTTATTTGACCGAACCACCGTTTACTAGACTGGACCCGAATTTAATTTTTTCCCATTTTTAAATATTTGTATTAAAAAATAAAAGAAAAACACGTACTTCAAATCGATGATGATAAAAGTCTGTTGTTGTTAGCGCAGCCTTCAAAGGAATTTGAACCATTGCATCTTTTGCATGAACGACTCGAAAACTATTTGGAACATATTTATCATGTCCCATTGCATATTCAATATTACCAGTACGAATTTGTCCAAGTGTAATTGATTTAACTTGATCAAATTTAAATATTTCAGTTTTAACTGCTGCAAATGCTGCAACTGAAGCAAGGGATGCTCCAAGGGAATGTCCAAATACCCATAACTCATAATCTGGTTTAATTTTTCGAAGTTCACGAACTCTTTTTTCTATTCCATTTTCCCAGAGAGCTTCAAAAGCATCTGCAAAATATGTCAAAACTCTCCCATCAACATATTTAGATTTTCGAGAAGCATGATCAATAAAATTCAACATTTCAAGATCCATCTGATTTTGACCTTTACTTCCACGAAATGTCAAAGCAATTGCTTTCTCTTTGGGCACAATTGCAATATATGCATAACATGTCGCCTAAAAATGATATATATATATATATATTGTAAAAATAATTATAATTAACAAACATTTGTTATATCACATGGAACCAAAAAGTCTGAATCAAATACAGCTTCAGCTTTGTTTAAACATTTTTGGATCATCGAAGTTTTATGTGAACCTGAAGCAGCAGAAAACAGCATTGCTCGATTTCGGGCAAATTCATCACTATATGCAAATTTCGGAGATGGTGAAACAGGGCAATCATAGGGAATATTAATGACATAACTAAGATTGGTGGCAGGAATTTCGTCTTTTGATTTACATTTTGATTCTTGTATATTGAAACTAAAAAAAATTTGTAAAGTTAGAGAATCCTAAATAGGGTTGTTTATTTTTGGAAAAAATGCAGGAAACTTATCGCCATCTGCCAAAATCAATGAATTTTTTTCCAAAAATGCTTTAACTATTTTTAAATTGTAATTTTGCCAAATCAAGATTATCTTAAAGCTTAGGCTATAGCGAAAAGTCATTTGACCATTTCGTCAGACTTCATCTCATGTTTTTTGATGTTTAAAAAAAATAAATTCGATGTGAGGAAAGAAAAAACGAAGAACCCTAATTCTAAAAACAAAAAGACTTACAAACAGCCTCCAAGATTTGTGCATGTTTGACATTTATATACAGAACCGCATGGAAGTGAAACTGAATATGTAAAAGATAAAATTCCAATAAAAACAAAAATCACATTTGTCAACATTTTTTTTAAGATTAAGACAATATTAATTGTGAAAAAAAAAAGACTTTTTGCGATTGTTTTTCTTTTTTTTCAAGTATATTTATAGTAAAAAATTGAATGAAAATATACTTCCCTTCAATGACGTAATTAACTGATAAACCAAAAAAAAGTGTCAATTTTGTATCTGTCTCGAAACTTTGTTGACTCAACGGTCATTCTAAGCAACAATTTTGTGTTTTTATCAGTGAAATGTTAGACAGACAATCTTAAAAAATAATAATGTGAAGACCACCGAGCTCAAAATAATACTTTATATTATCAATAAATTGAAGATCGGGAAAAGTGATATCATTAATTTTCTTTCTTAAAAATTTTCTTCTGGCACATTTTTCTACCAAAACTGCTAGCTTTCTCAACAATTTCAAAATTTATATTTCAAGTTTTACTAAAAAGAAACAATTCTAAAAACATTTATTGGAGGATAAAATTAAAAATTATTATTCTTGATTGTTATTGTTTCAGTTAAAATTGTTAAAGTTTTACAATTCATTTTTGTATTTTTTTTTCGAATTTTTATTCATCGTTTTTTTTTCACCTGCCAGCAATAGTAGGCCGAACGTATAAATAAATAAATAAAAATTTTTTAAAAATGCTTTTATAACTAAACCTGAAACCATAGGTAAATAAAATGAAGAAAAAAAGTAGACATTATCCTTGTCAAGAACTGTGCCGAACCGTTTTTTCGACAATTATGCACAAAGATGTTGCATTTTTTCTTTTCCCTGTTAAAGAGAGAATTGTAAGGGACACACTAAATGGTGGATGGATGGGTCCGGTGGAGTGGACGTCTAAACGGTGGATGGATTTTTGAAAAAAAAATTCGAAAAATTTTACCATATTCAAATCAGAATCCTTACAGATTTGTCTTCGAAAATTTTTGGATTTTTGATTTTATTTTAAAAATTTTTTTCAAAAATCCATCCACCATTTAGTAATCCGTCCACCGTTTAGATGTCCACTCCACCGGACCCATCCGTCCACCATTTAGTGTGTCCCGAATTGTAATTGAAAATTTGTTAAGCAATTTATTAAAATATCTTGATAAACTTCTTGAAGAACTTTTACAAGATCTTGATCGTCTTCTTAATGATCTTTTATCAAACCTTAATTTGAACGAACTCCTCAATTAAAATCTAAAATTTAAAATTACACAATGCACCTTTTTAAAAATCCATCAATCCTGATTTCCAATAAAACATTTTTATTTCTTTTCAACAATAAACAAGAAAAAAATATACAATGAAAATAAAACAAAGAAAATATCAATCAACAGAATTTTTCTTCTTTTTTTAAGAACAAACATTTGTTGTTTCATTTTAGAAAAATTCTTTAGCAATTTTAGCAACTGCTTCACGAATATCCTGATTTTCGTGATTTTTTAAAGTCTTAATTTTATCAAAAATTCCATATTCTTCCATTTCATCAAAGACATTCTTAACATTCTCAGATTTTTGTAAAACATTTTAAAATGTTTCAAGAATATCTTCAATAATATTTAAATCTTCCAAATTTTTAAGGTAATTGAAAAGTGTTGAAAGAGCACTCATTTTAATAATTTTCATTGCTTGCTTTGAATTACAATTTGTTAACAATTGCATTAATGCCTTGACGAAATCTTCCTTAACTAAACTCCATTCAACAAAATCAATAACAGAATAAATTAAATTTGTTTCAATAATTTTTTCAATATTTTCAGGATTTTCTCCAAGGTTATAAACAAATGTTGCAATTGGTTCAATAATTTCCTTATCAGCACATGCTTCGGACGAAATTAAAAGCTTTTCAACAGATTTTAAAATTCCAGTTTCAAAAAGTGAATTTACAAATTCTTTATTCTCTGAAATGTATTGAAAAGTAAATAAAATTGCTATAGAAAATCTTTTTCTTTTTACAACATCAATAAATGGGACAAGTTCGTTCAAAATTCCGGAATCAGTAACCAATTTTTGTAATGGTTTTTCAAATTCACACAAATCTTTTAAAGTATAAGAAATTTCTTCCAGCTTTTTATCATCATCAAAAGAAGAACTTTCTTTCAGTGAAAATATTGATCTTTTAACGCAGTATAAAAGTTCTTGATTTGGATAACATACATTAATAAGCGATGCAAGAGGCCACGAAAATGTTGTTTTTTTCACAAATTGTACAAAGTTTTTCATGTAAACCTAATTTTATACATTCATTAAAAATTAATGGCTGCAGATCCAAAAGTGTTCCAAGTAGAATATAAAACATATCTTGTTTATAGCCATTGGATTTATAATTTAACATTTTAGTTACGCATATTGTAAGTTCCCCTTCTTTTATCGTTCGTCTCTCGTTCCTTTTCTCTTGCATTGTTTAAGCTTGGCATTATGTTACTTAATGTCTCCCCTAATTTGGTATAAAAGGATCGCTTGATCACTTTTTCGTGTTCATTCTGGTCGCCTTTTTCTATTGCTCTTGTGTTTATTAGCTGTATGTGAATTATGTTATCCAATAAAGCCGTCTTGATTATCTAATTATCCAACTCCTATCATTCACTTCGTAGCCAGCACCTTAATATTTTAATTAATACCGGTACAATTCCATCACCAATCATTATTTGACAATATTTAAAGTTTTCAAATGCAATTCGTTTTAATGCTGCAGTAGAAAGACATTGGAGATACGTGCTGAAAAAAAGTTGTTGAAATTTTTTAAGGAAAGATTTGGTGTTGTATTTTTTTTATCTTTTAAAATTAAGCAACAACAGGAACATTTTTTTCGACAAAAAAATGCTTGTTTTTTTTGTCAGATTCAGCTACGTCAACGTAAAAATTAATGGAGGGGGTATGGTTTAAAATAACGGCGAAAAAATGAAAAAACTTACTCTGGCATTTTAATGCATTCAATCAAAAATGGAATAAATCCCGAATCAACGATTTCTTCAATCGAATAACTTTTACTCAAACATTTATCTGCTGCTTCAACAATTTTTGTCCTGGCATTGATAATTTTCTTTTGTGCAACAGATGCAATATAATCCAAAAATGAATTTTTGGAGGTATTTGTTGACATTGAATTTCCAAATAAATTGTTAAAATCATTCATTTTAACAAAAATGGATCTAAAAAATATACTTTTTTTATAAAAAAATAATAGAGGAAAATGACAGACCTTTAATTATTGAAAAAATTTTAAACTACGACTTTTTTATATTGACGTAAAAGTTAAGCTTTGACTGACAAAACTTAACAGAAAAAAAGAGAAACGCGATTTTCTTTTATTTCTGTTAGGTTCGTCAGATGAAAATGGAGAGAACGAGGTATCATATCAATGTTAAACTGTTCACTTGATTTTTTTACGAAAATTTACCTTACGAAAAATTTTTCATTTATACCCACAAAAAATTAATTCATTCGATGAAATTTTTTTTGCAAAAACTGACCAACATAGATAAAGATATTTGTAAAGAATTATGTTATAAAAAACGTTTTATTTTGTGTTAGTTTAGTGATTCACAGCATCAATGCAACCATGTCACAAACAATTTTTACCTTTTTTTGAAATTACAAAAAACCCCAAGAACTTACGCTTGAATTCTAGAAGCAAAAATCGTCTAAAAACGCGATTTTCAAAAACCAACATTTTGCCAGGGCATCCTCTTTTTCAAAATTTGTGTATCTTTTGTTTGTAAAAGTTTAACCAAAAAGCTCTCTTTAAATTATTTTGTTTAAAACAATTTTTTATTGTATTAAATTATTTTAATGAACTAATGAACAAAGGCGGTTGCATTTGACCATTTTTAAAAAAGCCACGTTTAATTTTGTGTGATCATAAAAAATATAACAAAGGATTTTGATTGTTTCTGCATTTTGAAACTCTCAATTGCCCACATAAAAAAATGCAACGTCAAAACAGGAACAGAAAGTAAAAACTGTATTTTTTTTGCACAAATTTTTTTTGATTTTCATTGTTCCAAAAAGAATTAAATTTTTTTAAATAAATAATTCATATGTTTGTGTAGGAACACCTGTATGTGGGAACGCATGCTTTATATTAAAGTTACAAAAATGGTAAACATTCTGGAAGGGGTATAAAACAAGGTCAAAGTTCTATGAAAAATATAAAAAATCTTAAACGACACAAAATTTTAAAAACAAGATGAAGTGTCTTCTGGGATATGGTATTTTTGTGATCTTTTTCTTCTGTTTTTTCGGTATGTCAATGTCTGCAATTTTATTGGATAAACCTGATAATGTTTTGTTCCAAGAATTTCAAGAGAAGTAAGTTTTGCATTGGGTTGTCAGATGGAAGTTTCAAGAATTTCCCTGGAAAAACTTGGGGTAATTTCACGAAAATGCTAAATATTAATTAAATAACTACCATAACTATTCATTTAAGAGTGATGGTATTTGGATAGCAATTATTGTATCTATTTTCAGGTTCAATATCAAGTTTACCAATCCTGCCGAAAAAACTCAACGTTTTACAATTTTCTCACAAAATTTGGCTGAAATCCGTGCCCTTAATGCTGCCCAAAATAATGGTGCGCAATTTGGAATTAATTCTTTTTCTGCTATGACTCCAGAAGAATTCAAACAACGATTACTTCCAGAAAAATTTATAATTCCAAGTGATTTTACAAATGTTACTGATGATGACGTTCACAGCCCTGGACATTGGTGGCAACATGAACATCGCCGAGTTAAACGTGATACTTATTCTGAAAACTTTGATTGGAGATTACAGAATGTTGTTTCACTAATTCAAGATCAAGGTTTGAACAATTTAATAAAAAATATGCAAAGGGAACGAAATTTGAAATCAGCATCAGATAATCTAATTCAGATTTCGTTGGATTTGGCTTAACACCAGCCACCCATAAAAGTGCTGATGTCAAATTTGGACGTTCTCATATTCATCGTTTTTATAGGAAAATGTGGAAGTTGTTGGGCATTTTCAAATGTTGCTGCTGTTGAATCCCATTATGCAATCTATCATAATGGAACAATGCCAGGACTTTCTGAGCAAGAGCTTGTTGATTGTGATGAAGGGAGTTTAGGATGTGATGGTGGATTTACATATGGCTCACTGCAGTATATCAAAGATAACGGTCTTCACTCTCGAAATGCTTATCCTTACACAGGGTATAGTGGTGCATGTCAATCAAATATGAATGGTGAAAAAATTAAAATTGATAATTTATTAGTTTTACCAAAAAATGAAACAGAAATTAAATATTATGTCTTCAATAAAGGACCTGTAATTATCAGTAATAATTATGATTTAAAAATATGGAATAAAAACAAGTTTAAATATTTCTAGATTTCATTTGTCCAAAGGCATTTCAACATTATGTTAGCGGGATTTTTAGTTTAACAGTTCAAGAATGTGTTAATACAAATATTGGTGGGCATGCAGTGGTTATTATTGGATATGGAGTAGAAAATGGCAAAAATTTTTGGATTGCAAAAAATAGTTGGGGAACAGGATGGGGTGAAAATGGTTTTGTAAGATTCGAAAGAGATATCCAGTTTTGTGGCATGGCTCGTATGTATCACACCTTTTCTCCAACGTATGATATTGTCTCAACAACAACTACAACGACAACCACAACAGTAACAACAACTACACAACCTGTAACGACGACAACAACAACAACAGTACCTAAACCAACGACAACTTTGAAACCTTTGCCATTTACACCACTTAATTGTTCAGGTGCAATGGATCTTGTTTTCTTAATTGATGCTTCAGATACAATGACAGCACAAAGATTTGAAATTGTAAAATCTCAGTTACTTATTGCCATTGATCAAAATGGAATTAAGTGGGATAACAATGATAATAATGTAAGTATTTTTACAAGAAAAATTGCAAAAATGCTTGAAAAAATTACAATTTTTTTATCAAAATTAAATTGGGCTACGCCGACGGCAAAACGGCTTTCATATCAGGGAAAATTTCTCGATAAAAACGAAAATACGATTTTTCAAAAAAGACTCTCTTTTTTTGGAAGGCAACAAAATGCTACTTATTCATTTCTTTTTTCTTCTTCTAAATTTCCAATTTTAAGCTCCCCTAAATACGAAAACTAAAATTAATCTCGACCATATTTCAGACAGCCCGTGTTGGAATTGTTCTTTCAACTGGTTTAGCCCCTGATGAACCAAATACACCATATCGTTATCTCGATTTAAAAGGCTGTCGAGAATATAATTCTTTAGGAAATTGTCAACCAACAATTTTCAACACTCAAAATTTGAAGCAAGCTATTCAAGATATTCCATTTTATGGTGGAAAAAATGATATGGGTTTAAGTATGACTATTCCACTTAAAGGGGATTATCGAGGTTTTGCCAATATGTATTATATTTTTGGTGATCCATTATTTGGAGCATCTGGGGATCGCCCAAATGTACCCGATGCTATGATTGTTATCAGTGGAATTGATACCAATAATTGCCTAACACCGTGGAATTGTAGCGGTAATGCTACACGTGCTGCAAGTCAATATAAACTTAAAGGTGTTCAACTTTTTTCTATTGGCTTCCAAGATTTACCAATTTCTGATTTACAAGCAATGTCTGGAAATCCTGCAACAGCTTTTTCAACAACTCCTGAAAATTTGGGAAATATCATTAAACATATTTGTTCTGGAATTTAAATCTTTTTTGGTTCATCAAAAACTTGTGAAAATTTGATGTTTTCGATTTTGTAATCAGACAAACGAATAATGTTTTAAATAAAGAATAATTTTTTTCGGGATATGAAATATCCTTGTTAAACAACCCTTTTTAAATTTAATAACGATAACTACCAATGTTGGACACAGTTGACTGCCACTTTTATTTTTTGTTAATTTTAAAAAACTGTTTGATTTTTCAAATTAAAATTTGTTCCATTAATTTTTTGCTTGAATTTGAAAAATTAAATTTTACCTATGAAAAACGATGGCAGAAAAAATTCTGAATAATGTTTTATTTAAAAGTTTATTGGTTGATTAAAAATACATATTAATTCAGATTTAATTATTTTGGGTAAAAATAAATCGCATAAAATTAAACAAGTTAAAAAAACTTTCATGCTTAGATTTTTAACAGCAATAATAATAATAATGAGAGTCAGTCCGGCATCGATAATTATACCATCCTTGACTACCTTGGCAACACCATCCTGCATTATATCCCGAATTTCCAGCATTTGATCCATAACTACCGTATCCCGAATATCCACTACCACTTATTCCACCACTTGTGTATCCATATGAACCATATGGATATGTGGTATATCCATTTCCGACAGCTGTATATCCATCATTACCAGTTATCATTCCAAGAAGTTTTAAAATGCCATTCATATTACCTGGATCCACATCACTACTGCTGCTGCTGCTTTCAGAATCCCAAACTTTTCTTTGCCGTTCGTAATCGGTTTCAGCAAAAACATTAAGTGCTAAAAATAATTTTAAAATTTGGTTTAAAATTTAAGCACAAAGGTATTACCTATAAGACAGAGAAAAGTTGCAATGACAAAAAAACTATTCATCTTTAGCTTTTTTTATTGTTGACAAATATTTGAGAAGGTGATGTTTTTTTATCTTTCCTGAATCTCTTTTTATATCCCCCAAAAAATTGTATTTGATTCTTTTTTTTTATTTTTGCGTTGGCGTTTAACGAATTCAAATTTATTCAAAGTATTCCAAGTTTGACCAATTTTGTAGACTTTTTTGCAAACCTTTTTTTAACATTTCTGAGAAGGTAAATGGGTGCTTTTGTTTAATAAAAAAACGTGCTCAGCTTTATTCTTGCACTTAACCCTTGTAATAAAAGATTGTTACTTGCTAAACTAAACTAATGAATTTCAAGGTTATTGTTTTTTATTGACCTATTTTTTAATTTTCTTCTTCTAACGGTTTGAATGTCTTTTGTCCCAGTCTTTGTCAAAAAAAAGAAAAGTGCTGTTTTAGTGAATTTAATTCCTGATTTTAGTGAAATTTAAAAGCACTGTAAAGAAAATAAGCATCTCAAAATTATTGAACTTTCTAAAAATAGCAGTAATTTTAAAAAATATTGATGTTTTGGATTGACTGTTAACGAAATCAAGGTTATTCAAGGAAAACTATTGTTTGACCAATTTCGCAAATATTGCAAAAACTTTTTTTAATGTTTTAAAGAGAAAAATACAATGGATTTGTTTAATAAATCAAGTGCTTTGGTTTATTCTTACAGTTGAACTCTTAGAAAAAAAATTTACTTCTTGATGAACTAATTAAACTCAAGGTGTTTTTATCCTTTTTTAAATGGAAAAAAATAAACGTGTGAAAGGTGTTCTTTTAAATCATCTCAAAAGAAGCACTGAAGCTACAAACAGCATTTTTATTCGAATTTTAATTTATTTTTTGGCATTAAAATGTAAAAGAATTATTAAGAAATTTACTGTAATATCAGTATATCAGATTATCCGCAACGAGATAAACAGATAAAAGAATGCCCCAAATGCCGTACCATTTTCCACATGTGTTACACATATTTTGAAAGAAGCCAGGTTTATTAGTTCGGCATTTTGCGGCACACTTTAATCAGGATAACTAATTAGTCAAAGGTTCAATTAAATTAGTTGTCTACAAAAAATAATGATTTTTAGAAAATTTAAAAAATGTATCCTTTTTTTCAAATTGTTTAACATTGTCCTTTCTTAAAAGTGTCAACTGCAAATAAACGGATATCAATATTCTTTTTATCTCTGACAGATTTCAACATTTTAAAAACATTTGCTTTTGAAAAAACGAAGGCAAAGTTTGTGATTTTTATTATTCAGTCATCATCTTTTTTAATCGAAAGGAAATGGTGATGTTGTAGATGTTGGTGTGTGCATCAACTTCAAGTTGATGAAAAAAATTTTTGGCCCAAAGGATGAAAAAAAAAACACCCATACTTTTATTAAATCGAACCTGCTGAACATTTTAGTGATAATTAGAGGACCAAAAATGTACAAAAAATAGTTAATAGATTTTCTAGACGGGTCACTTTTAACACGTCCAAAAACCCATATATTTAGGGACCCTCAGCCAAAAAAAAATTTTCGCATTTGGTTATTAATTTTTATATATTTGGATACCTTAGCTTTTTCTAAGACCAATGGCGAAATTTTTATATGTTTAAAATCAGAAGCCGGAAAATGATGAAGCATCTCCGGGGAGCGCTTCCGTTTTCGATGGGATTGAAAAACTTCAAAGAAAAAGCGCCGCCATGCATGCGACGTCCTTAGAGCAATTGTGAGCGTCGCAGGTTTGCATGCGACGCTCTCTAGGTTCAATGCCCAGCTGCGGCAAAGAGATTGTTTCAGTTGCAAAAAAATGGAAAAAAACTTTAAAAAAAGTGAACATGTATTTAAACAATTTGTAAAACTAATTTGTATTTGTAATTTAATTGAACTACTGAAAAAAATAACGATAAAACGTAAAACTTGTGTTATTGTATGATGCTGTTCTTTTATATAAGACGGTAAAATATAAAAGTTTTCAGAAATGGGCCATTTTAACCGAAAAACCTTTCAAATTGTAAATTTTTCCTTACATTTCAAGACCTTACTGGCTTGAACCTTTTATTCTGCAAACTTTTGGAAGGTTTCCTATCAAAACCTTCAAAATTGTAAACTTTCCTTACGTTTTAAAACCTCTTCTGCTAAAACTTTTTAAATTGTAAATTTTCCTTACACTTTAGAACCTTTTCTATGAAAACCTTCTAATAAGTAATTTTTTTTTACATTTTGAAACCTTTTCCATTTACAATTTTTCATCATCATTTTTTGTAAATGGAATCGAACCTGAGACCCTCGGAGCAAAAAGCTAATGCGCTCACAACTGAGCTATTGAGGCAACACAGTTTGGGTGATAAAAATGCTAGATCACCCTTGGCCAAAAAACATTGAAATAAAAAATAAAAAAGTATTCATTCTGTTTTTTTAGCAAAGAGTCATCTAGCATTTTCATCACTCAAACTGTGTTGCCTCAATAGCTCAGTAGTGAGCGCGTTAGCTTTTTGCTCCGAGGGTCTCAGGTTCGATTTCCAGCCATGGCATTTACAAAAAATGATGATGAAAAATTGTAAATGCATTTTCAAATAAAAAGATTGTATTTAAAAACCTTTCCATTTGTAAATTTTCCTTACAATATGAAAGGTTATCAAAGAAAAGGTTCCAAATTGTAAAAAAAATTTACAAACGAAAAGGTTATCCCAGAAAATGTTTCAACCTGTAAATTTCTCTTACAGTTTGGAAGCGTTTCTGTAAATACCTCTTAAGTCGTAAATTTCAAAAAGGTTTCCAGAAAAAAATTTTTTTTTACAAAAAAAAGCTTTTTTGTGATTTTTGGTCAAGTTTTGAAAACTTTTATATTTTACCGTCTTATATTGTTAAGTTACAGTTCAAAGCAATAACAAGATTACACATTATTTGTCTCTAAATTCATTAATGTAATGATTTTAGTAATAAAAAACAAAGTCATTGTAGTGATACTCGCAAAAATGACTGTTCACGCTAAAACTATACTAACCAACATAATAGCCCATGTTAAACTTATGAAATTGATCGACTTATTCTAAGAATCTTCCTATATGAACGCATATTTCTAAAATCTCAGCAAAGCTAAAAGTTTTCTTTAACATTTTAAGAATCACCACGTTTCTAACACAAAACAAAAATATGTAATGTACTTTTGTAGTTTTGCTGCTTGAAGTAGTTCATTTTTCAATAGTTTTTCAATAACGCATAAATATTTTATACAAATATATAACAAAATGAAAAATAGGCCAAGTAGATAATCAATATAAAATAACAGGATGATTTCCCATTTGCTGCTGAAGGACTTGAATACGATGAATCTGAAATACATTAAAAGATAAAGTTTATGTTTATTTATGTTCCAGCAAAAATTATAACCTGTATTTCAGCACAATCATACATATATTCTTTAAGATAGTACATTGAGTATGCATATTCTTTGGCAGATACAGTTTTAATAGTTCTATTGAAAGCACATCACAGTTCTATTAACATAATTGACAAAATCGAGCAGTAGCAGAGGTTTCTTCTTATCTAAAAAAATATGTATAAAATCACAAAAATACAACAAAATTATATATGTAAAAGCTTACCATTAAATCATAAAACCAGTAATTACTTGAGAAAATATTGGAATATACGTTATGAAGCATCTTCAGCAGTTAATTCGTAGCAGATTTATATAAAAGCTTTGGAGATAATTTTAGCAAACATCTTTGATGAGCTCTTTGAAAGTTTAAAGATTCTTTAAGACAATTTAAGTATACATGTTTTGGTGTTTGATAAAAAGTGGAACAAAAACAGAATATTAATGTGTTAAAAACCCAGTAATTCATTCAACAAAAATGCAAATAGAAATTGTTTAAATACATGTTCACTTTTTTTAAAGTTTTTTTCCATTTTTTTGCAACTGAAACAATCTCTTTGCCGCAGCTGGGCATTGAACCTAGAGAGCGTCGCATGCAAACCTGCGACGCTCACAATTGCTCTAAGGACGTCGCATGCATGGCGGCGCTTTTTCTTTGAAGTTTTTCAATCCCATCGAAAACGTCTTTTTTTGTGAAAAAAAAATTGGCTGAGGGTACCTACATATATTTGATTTTTTTGGGTAAATTATACATGGAAAAATCAGATTTTTTATTGTTTTTTACCCAAGAAACAAAAAAAAGTAATTTGGTTTAACAAAAATTAAATCAGAAAAACAAAATCTCTCTTTTTTTGACAACATCTTTTTTTGCAAAAAAAAAATCAACAGTCAGATTACTGCTGTGTGACGATGCCTTCAACGTTGCAGAAGCAAATACAAAATATTAGTCATCGTAAAAAGCGAAAAAATAAAACAATGCAAAAAGCAATATATTTTTCCTATTCTTTGTTACATTGGAAGTGGAATTTAATTTTTGAATATTTTACAAAATTTTTGCAATTAAATTAAAATAATAAAAAAATAGTCTACTTTTTTAGACTGAGTAATAGAAAAGGTAGACTAAAAATTATATCCTAAATATGCTACTCCTTGTATTAACAATGTCTTTATTGGATCTGTTATCTAAAAACAGATAAAAATAGTTTACAATTTTTTGCTTTTCAAAAGCCAATGAAATAAATTTATTTTATATTTCAAGTGACATTTAAAAACTTTTGTGAAAACGTATGATTATCGTTTATAGTAACTGTAGATTACTTTTATTTGGTTTAAATTTATTTATTCTTTCCATAAAGTCTTGGTCGGCCGACCGCAAGCTTGGAAATATTCAACTATAAAAAAGATAGAATAAGAGAAATCGAAAAGAGGGAGAAAAAGGATGCGTTGGCGCCTTTTTCTCCTTTGTCTGCTACCCTTTAAAGGTGCAGGTGTTTTGAAAGTGGTGGAAAGCGCGACGATGGTGCCAACCGTCGCGACACTCCCGCCGAAAAGAGAAGCTTTTAAAGTTAGTAACAATTTTAAGTTTTGGCTTAAAGTTTTACATATAAATTTACAATAATGACAACTAAGGGGTTAGTATAAATTACAAAAGAAAAAACATGCAATGGTATAAACTATTTTGTAAAGGTCTGATAATATGAAAATGCATGCACAGGGAAGTGTTCATTGACAACTTATATGACTTACAATCCATAATGATTCAGCCTTGTTTATCCAAGTTTCTTGCCATGCATTTTGTTAGTAGAATGTGAACACTTGATTCATTGACGCTGCCTTTGTTCTGATGTTATAACTCTTTTTGCAGAGCTAACCACTCGTTGGAAATTCTCGGGGTATCCAGGATTAGTTGCTACTGAGAAATAACTTTTCTTTGAACTGTTAAATTGCGTCGTTTGATGGTTCACCTGTACATAATAAGTTGCCATTAATATTTTTGAAAATATGTATTTTGAAGGAATGCTAATGCCAATTAGCAGCCCTCCCCGCCAAATAAATATCTCTTTGCTATTGAATTAATGGATTTTCTGCAACAATATATGGTTGTTGTGGTGTTGTTAAACGCCAATAGAAATTTGATCCATGATAATTCTGTTTTTGAGATTTTTGCTTTTGATCAATTAGCTGGTTCAACAATATAATTTTAATACTGTAGCCATATGATCAAGAAAGTAATTGTTTTAGCACTAACATTTATAAACAAATGGAATTTGTTTGAACTTGCTTCTAATTGCTGCCACGCGGGTTTTAATAAAATTACAAAATAAAAGAAGTTTTTAACCGATTAATAAAAATATTTTGTAAAAATATAACAATAATAAAGTTGGTCAAGATTCGTCGTTCAATTAATGAACTGGTCGATGCACCATATCGTTTCTAGTAACTGTAGATTACTTTTATTTGGTTTAAATTTATTTATTCTTTCCATAAAGTCTTGGTCGGCCGACCGCAAGCTTGGAAATATTCAACTATAAAAAAGATAGAATAAGAGAAATCGAAAAGAGGGAGAAAAAGGATGCGTTGGCGCCTTTTTCTCCTTTGTCTGCTACCCTTTAAAGGTGCAGGTGTTTTGAAAGTGGTGGAAAGCGCGACGATGGTGCCAACCGTCGCGACAATGATAACGAAAATAAAAAATCAAGAAAGATAAAAAATTAACTTTCTTTGCAAATTTTGACGAAAAATTGTAAAAAAATTTTGCACATGGGCTATCATTATATTTTGTTAGAGAAAACAAGCTTTTTTTCAAACTGTTTTTTCAACGATGACGCCTTGAAGAATCACAAAAGTTTAGTCATCACAAAAATCGAGAAAATAAATTTGTGCGAAAAACAATATATTTTTCATTTTTTGTTTCATTGGAAGTGAAATTTAATTTTTGAATTTTTTACAAAACTTTTGCAAATACAATATACAAGAGAAAAACATAGTCTATTAGGCTGAGTAATAAAAAAGGTAGACTAAAAATTATATACCGAGAATTCGAACATGTGAGGAAAAAACAGACAAATAAAAATAACGATTTGAAAATTTTTTTTTCTTTTAAAAGCTAATGAAATAAATTTTGTGGATGTTGGAGATTTTATTGAAACAGTATGTAAAGAAAAATAAAAAATTAACTTTCTGGCAAATTTCGAGGGAAATGAACTATTCCTCAGAGGATTTCTTTAATCAAATTTTATTGCTGGAGAATGAATCAATAAACCTCCATCAGCTACAATAATTTGTCCAGTCATATACGAAGCTTTGTCAGATGCAATAAATGCCATAAATTCTGCCATTTCTTCAGGTTTAGCTATTCGACCAAGTGGAATTTGTTTTACAAAAAGTTCAGCCATCTAAAATTTTTTTAAATTTTTTAGAATAATTTTTGTTCAAAATTGCATATTTTTTTGAGTACTTTTTGAATATCATTATGTCTTCCATTAATTGCTGGAGTATCAGTTAAACCAGGGCTGAGATTATTCACCCGAATTCCCATTGGTGCTAAAATGGCAGCATAATTTCTGGCAAAATGATCAAGGCCGGCTTTTGCAATTGAAGTAAAAACAAGAATGGGATTAGGTTTTTGTCCCCCGGGTGCAGTGGTATTAATAATGCAGCCTTTACTTTTTTCAAGATATGGAATTGCAAGTTCTGTTAAAGCAATCGGTCTAAAAATGCAGATAGATAAATTATTAAAAATCTTAAATTTATCGTTGGAAAAAATGTTGGATAAAAATATGGACTGAATTCTGTTTGCAGAATCAGCGTCACTCCAACTTGTGTTTAGTTTTACCCGACTGTAAATAGTCAAAAAAATATTTTCCTCATTAAAATATGTACAATAGAGTAAAACTGGTGCCCATATAAAAATATAAAAATACAAATGTGTGTCAATCTGATAAAAATGCAAATCCTTGAAAAGTAATCCAACGTTTTAGATTTCAGAAAGGATTACCGCACACACTAATTTTTTAAAGCTCTCTTAAAAAATCCAATCCCGATAAAATTATGGCTTACGCTTTTAAAGTTATATTCAAGCAAAAATCCAAAGCTTCCATTGACCTTTGATTTCCATCACTTCTAAAGGCGCCTCCAGCATTATTAATAAGGATATCAATTCTTCCAAAATTTTTGACAGTTTCTTCAATCATTGCTTTTTGAACAATCGGATCAGTGATATCACCTTGAACTGAATGAATTCTTTCTTTTGGGATTCCAATTTCAAAAATTAAATCTTTCGTTTTTTGTATTCCTTCTTCAGAGCGTCCATGAATGGTAACAAATGCTCCAAGTTTGGAAAATAAAACAGCTGCCGCTTGTCCAATTCCTGATGAACTTCCGGTAATAATTACAACTTTTCCAGAAAAATCAGAAGCTGACATATTTTTAAATACAACAATTTTGAGTTAAAAGAATAGAATGAATTTTTTTGTGTTTATTGAAAATAATTTTTACCTTTTTATATAAAAAAATAATAGCACAAAAGAGACACAAAATAAAAGAATGCTGTGTTTTTTTATTGCAAAAAAAAGCAAGAAACATTTTTACAATTTTGTAAAAGTTCGTAGTTTGGAGTCATTGTAAAAGAAATGTTTGAAGTTGTGATTTTTTAAATTTATAAACACAAAATAACTTTTACTTTTTAATCCTATCAAACTTTTAGACTATACCTGTGAAATTCAATTATTTTTAAAAAGTTGTGTCATTTGTTGATGTCTTTAAAATGAATTATTCACAAAAATCTTTTTAAAGTGTGTTTAAATTGATGCGAAAATAATCATTTTGAGAAAGTGTTAGCTATAATATACAAATTTTATGGAGAACATTCAGCTATTATGGCTTGAAAGCACAAGCATTTAGCAATGTATCGATTTGATTTTTCTTGCAATTCATGTAAAATCTTTACTTTTTTTTTATGAGCCCATTTTAACTGTTGGCCTTGTTGATATTGAATTGTATGTCGATGTGCTTTTATTACTTCGAATGCAGCGATCAGCGAATTTGGAACCAGCTGGAAGGTAATCATTGAAGACAGCAATAGCGATTTCTTTTTCTTTGAGCTTTCTTCGTTGATCAGCAACTTTGAAAATGCATTTATTGTTTGTGATATGTTCGGGTTCGACACGATTTAATTTATTTAAGATAATTTATTCGCTTCCAATACAATTTAACTGAACGAAATAAAATACTTTTTATAACACAAATCTCAAAAGACGCTACCTCTTTTTATATGCAGACCAAAGATGAGAAGGGGAGCGGCAGGTGCTGATTGGCCAGTAAGCCAATTAGTGCTTATCAGTTGTTAGTCATTTATGGAAGCTACTTTACTTTTTACACCTTATTATCTTCCATAAATAGCTTACAACCGACAAGACTAAGGGGCTGTCCAGATCTGACGTCGGGGTTTTTGGGGGGGAGGGGTATAGGCCAAATCTGACGAAATCTGACGGGCAGGGGTGGGGGGTTTTTCCGAAATCTGACGTCGGCAAAAACTGTCAGTTGTGCATTTTTACGTATTTTAATCTGATGTTTTGCAATTAATTTTCTTTTTAACAATTTCTGTGGAATATTGAAAATTTTCTACAATTCTTTTGGCACAAACATTTGTTGCATAAAAGCGGCATCATTTTTATTTATGTACATCTGCATTTTTTTTGGTCAAAGTGCATCATTCTTACAAATGTGCGTCGTTTGGGCAAAAGACAAAAAAGGAACATAGCTTTATTTAGTCAAAAAAATCATTATTTATTTTCCTTGTTCGGGCCGTCGTGTATTTGTTTGTGCGCTGGTTTTTGTTGCAGCAGGCTGTTTGCGAAAGAAGAAAATTCTATTTTTCTCCGACATTTCTTTTCCATTATATTTTCTTTATTCTTTTTTGTATTTGAAAAATCTATTTTTTAAAATTTAATCCAAAAATGTTTGTTTCAGTAAACATAAATTAATTCCAAGTGTTTATGCTGCATGTGTTCCTGGAGCTGATGGAACGATTGGTGTTAATGGTCCAACTTACTGCGCCATCAGATCAGGAAAGCATGATCACAGTGGTGCAGATACTCATCTTTTTGATTTTCATCGTCTTTTTGATTTGGAAGCATTTGAAAAAGAAATGAAAGATGAAAATGGCAAGCTTAAACCAATTGTGCTTGTAACGGTTGATGGTGGTCCAGATGAGAACCCTCGTTTTCCTAAAACTTTATCATCATGGGCATCTGTTTTTGTTGGATATAATATTGATTTGTTTATTGTAGCAACACATGCCCCGGGCCAATCTGCTTATAATGCCGTCGAAAGAAGGATGGCACCGCTTTCAAAAGCTTTAACTGGTGTCATTCTTCCTTATGACACATATGGCTCCCATCTCAATTCATCCCATAAAACTGTTGATGAAGCTTTAGTACTAAAAAATTTTACTGCAGCTGGTGAAGTGTTATGTGAAATTTGGGGTGAAGTTTGAATTTCAAATTATTCTGTTACCGCTGAATTTATTCCACCTGATATCCCTAAACCTCAACTTAATGAATGGTCCGAGCAATGGATTCATGATCATGTTCTCCAGAGCCAATATTGTTTACAGATCAGCAAGTGTACAAATTCATCTTGTTGTGATCCACCAACAACATCTGTATTTTCAATTCTTCAAGGTCAATTCTTACCTCCGCCTGTTCCATTCACCTTTAGCACTAATGGTAATTTTTGAAGATTATTAATTATTTTTTAAATGTTTTTAATTAAGGCCCCGTTGTTGATAAAAATGGACATTATGGTTCACTTGCAAATCGACTTCTTTGCAGCTCTTTAATTCCTGAAAATGTTATTTTCGATTCCTTCTGTCCATCAGTTAACAAAGATTTAAAATCAAGAACATGTGAAGATTGTGGCAAATATTTTGCAACAAAGAAAGCAAAGATATCTCATAAAAAAAGCCAAGTTTGTAAAGCATCGGATGACTTTCTTTTGGAAAGTGATGAAGAAAAAGAAACTGATGAAGAAACTGAAGAAACTGTAAATAATAATGATGTGGATGATTTGCCAGTAATTGATGATTCAAAAGATCCTGATGCTTATATTAATGTTTTTGAAAATCTTCAAATTTGAGAGTTTTTGAATAATAAATGATTTATTTTTTAAAACTTAGTATTTATTACATTTTTAAAGAATCTGACGATTTTTCTGACGCAGGGGGGTGGGGGGTTTTACCTGAATCTGACGCTACCCGATTTCGGGGGTGGGGGGGGGGGGTTCAAAAATTGCGACTTTTCCCCGACGTCAGATCTGGACAGCCCCTAATTGCCTACTAATTGATGTTGTATATACCGACTTTTTTAGGGTCTTTGCAGTTTGTTAAATTTTTATTTAAATATTCAAATAGTCTCAATGAACCAAAAAAAAAAGAAAGAATGAGTCAGCACTATTTTTTTGGCATTAGATCAATATGGAAGATTTGGTTGCTTAAGTGCCGTCCGAATTCCCAATTGATAAACCAAAAAAAAATTGTTGATAAAAATTTGTTTTGCTATTTTTGTTACATTAAATTTGGTGTTATTTATTCGGCTGGGTTTTTTTTAAGGATGACAATGTAAATTTAGGAATTCTTTTGTAAATTAATGAAATGATTCATAGCTTGCAAAAATATTACGACGACGAAAATTTAGAATCTTTTGAAATCTTTAATCCAAAAATAATTGTGGTGGATACACAAAGAAGACAACTGAATTTCCCTAAAAATGCAAAACAATTACATAAAAAGTTGGCTGAACGTTTTTTGGTGCATTTCCCTAATGTTGGAATCCAATTTAAAAATCTGTATGAAAGTGTTACCGTAGACGTTGGCTACCAAACTTTCAAAGAATGGACAGAAATGCCAGCGGAAATCTTTTTTCACAAAATTTTTAAAAAACAAACTGGAAATAATCTTAAAACTTATCCCCGAATTGTTACAGTACATCTCAAGATCTTTTTTTTCTGTAAATAACAAAGCGAGTTTCAGCATCGGCGGCGTTGGCATCATTGATAACGATCACAACAAAGTGAGGCTTGTGCTTTTTTTTGAGATTTCAAAATTCGTCATTTGAAAAAAACGGAAATTGCTTTTGTTTTTTTCACGTTTTTGTATCCTATGATTGACTTTTCCAGTCCTTCTGTTTACCTCACTTCAATCAATTTTATTTACATAAATACTTCTTTAAGATTAAAAGTAAGGTAATAATAAATTTTAGAGTTACTGATCCGTTTTTCCGTCTTGTGAGGTATTTATTTATTTGAACACTGAGGAAATATAAAAGCGTTAAAAGTTTTCACTTTTTTGACAGTTCATTTTTCACACATTCTTTAAAAAAAAAAGTGTTTTTGGCTATTTTATTTAAAAGCTAAAAATGAAAGCTTTTGCTATTTTTTGTGTTACTTTATTAATTATTTCACCTATGGTAGTATCATTTTCATTGAATCCATTCAGCAGTAAAACTACCCAACCTCCATATTACGGTAATTCAGGATATGATAGTCATCATCATAATGATCATCATAATAATGGATACAACAATGGTTACAACGGTAACGGTTATGGCAATGGCATGTATTACAATCCTCAAACGACCACTCGAGCAAGTTATATCAAAAATGCATTAAAAGGTGCAGGTCTTGGGGCATTAGCTTCTGGAGCATATACTTATTTCAAAAATGGTAAAAAGTAAAGATTTGTTGTTTTTAAGAAATTTTATTTATGTTTGAAAAATAAATTGATAAGAACATTTCTTTGTATGTTTGTTTTTTTACTTTACTGCGGAGTTCCAATTTTTTTAATACAAGAAAAAATACAGCAACACTACAGTGAGAATAAAAATGACCCGTGTATTGCTCGCAAACATTTACTCTGGATCAAAAGAATGCAATGTTTTTTAATCTGTAAGATATAAGCATAGATATAAAACCAAGCACTGATTTTCATTAGTTCAATTTATTCTAATTTATATTTTATTATTAGTACAATTTATTCATAATGAAATATTTTATGGCCAACAATACACACATATTTTTTTATCCCTCATTAGAATAAGGTGAAAAGCTACCGCCTGCTGGTGGCTTCTCAAAAAATTGACGGCTATGTTTAGCTTGTTGATTATTATTATATTGTTGTTGCCTTCGATCAGAATATGGCTGTGGCGGCTGAAAATGATTGTTTTGTTCATTGATATTTATACGACGATTTTGTAATTGTGGCCATTGTTCAAATCTATAATTTGGATTTTGTTGATTGTAATTTGCTGGAGGAGCATATGGGGATTGTTGTTCACGATTTTGATTGAATCTAAAATTGCGGCTATTTAGATAACGTGAAAGTATCAAAATATTTGTAAAATAAACAATTTTTGTTTCACCAGAAATCTTAAAATCTTTTAATAAAATACTGTATGGTCTTTTATATTTTAAAATATTCGCAAAAAATGCTAAAATACTTTGTTTTGTCTCAAGTAGGAAGTACAAAATTCCTACAATATCCATTTACACTTTGTAAGTTAAGCCTCATTGTTGTCTATATTTTCAGGGGAGGGATTCTAATCGTCATTAAAAAAGGCCTAAAATGATTAAATATGTAAAGCAAAGGTTTTTTAAATAATTTTTGGATGCCATCATGCTTGAATTTCTTACAATATTTTTGGAAAATAATTATTTTTATCCTAAATTTTTAGTGACTTATACCTAAACTTTTTTCATTACCTAAATTATTAGTGAATATACCTAAATTTTTTTAAAACCTATAATTTATCGATTATTTAAAATATTAGAAAAAAACAAAGAAATAAGCAAACACCTGTATTTTATCGATTTTACCCATTGTTAATTTATAATTTGAAAAATAAGCAAAAAATTAAAATTTAAAATTTATTATCAATTTACTCATTTCAATTTTAAAAAATGGCTGACTTTGTTGATTGTGATTTTAATGAAACTGATATGTTTGATAGTGATGAACCTCCAGCTAAGAAAAGACGTGGTGCAAATATTAAATACAAATTTGTTGAAAAAGTTGAATCTCGCGATGATCTCAAAGAAAAAGCATTACGCATACGTTGCAAGCATGTTCTTCTTATTCAAATAATTTGCAATCATCGGCAATGGCCAAACATGCCTGCACTTCGTCAAACAATCAATGGAACTGCAAGAAATCGACCGGGACGTCCAAGAAAAAATACTCCAGCATTATCAAGAACTTAAATCTTTTTTTTAATTTGTTCTTTTTTTTTTGTTTCTTTGTTTTTTTTTTTCAATAAATTTACAAAATTTTAAAAATTCGATAAACTATAGGTATTTAAAAAATTTTAGGTAAATTCACTAAAAATTTAGGTAATGAAAAAATTATAGGGAAATTCATTAAAAATATAGGTAATGAAAAAATTTTAGGTATATATCATTAAAAATGGATAAATATTACTTTTTACCTCAATTTTTTTAATCGCCTCAAAACGTATTACTTTTTACCTCAAATATGAATTTGAGGTAAAGAAAGTAATACGTTTTGAGGTAAAAAGTAATCCGTTTTGAGGCGATTAAAAAAATTGAGGTAAAAAGTAATCTTTTTGAGGTCAAACTTAATAGAATTACATGCCAATATTTTTGGTAAATGAGTTAAAAAAGACAATAAAAAAACGTTTTTTGTAAAAAATGAATTATGATTTCTTGCTCATTTTCCCAATTTTCGTAAAATGCGAATGAGTTTCTGTTAAGGCGTCTATATTTTAGTTCATTATTTTGACGTTTTCTAATTCTTTTATTAAAATGAAAAAATATCCACAATAACAATATTTGCTCCTCTCTTTTTTTTGGGGCTTACCGTTGATTTTGTCGATTTGCAGCAGCCGCAGCTTCTTGACTAGCAAAATATTCAGAAGGCCATTTATAATGTGGCTGTTCTCGAGGAGTATAATATTCATTTTTATTTCCTTGCCAATCATATGGATTTTTAAGGGAATCTCGAATTTGTTGAACATTTTCTTTTTCATTTCTGTTAAAATCAAAGCTTGTCGTTGAACTTAAATAATATGGTGTCCACATTGTTGTTGTAGCTGGATAATAGCGATCATTACAAAAAATTTTAGAAATAAAAATTAACAAAAGTATAATAATTGTTTTCATTCTTTTTTTAAAAGAATTTTCGCAAAAATTGATTAACCTAAAAAATAAGAAATGATGCAAAATACATTTTTAAGACTTTGTTTCGGAACTGAAGCTTACTTCTTTTTTAAATGCAAAAACTATGGCTTTGTTTAATTTATGACTTTGAAACAAAGTTCTTTTTAAGCATTTAATTCCTCCTTTTTCGGTAAATTTATGAAAAAAAAGAATAATCCGACTGTTTTCTTATTTGTTTTCCTTTGAACTTTTTTTTAATCAGACGGAATAAATATTTGGTAAATAGGGTAAAAAATAAAAGATAAAGAAATATTCTCACAAAACAATGCATTTTGTATTCTGTAAAAATGAAAAGGATTCCATCAAACAAAATGAGCACAAAAATTATCTTCAAGCATTGTCAAAAACTGATTCGTTTTTGTTTCTGGAGTAAAAATTTATTTTCGCAAATCAAGGTACTAAAATTCAAATATAAAAAGAGATACTGAAAACTGGAGGTAACATAGACATGATATAATTGTGGGAAAGTATCTGCCAAGGAATATCAGAAGATAAAAAAAAAACAAAAATTGGGGGTAAAATTGACGTCAAAAAAAATTAAACAATAGTTTGGGAAGCGATAAGTTTTTCAACGGAATCTTTGAGTTTTGCATTTTCTGCTTTCATTTCAGCAAACTGAAGATTAAGGATTTCAGATTCATTTTTTTTATCAACCTTGAATACATTTATGCTTGATTTAGTTTGATTGACATCTTTATCCTCAAAAGTTTTCCTAAAGTCTTTTGGAGATTTTTTTGCTGCAAAATGAGGAGGAGAAGCATGCGATACTTTGGCTGTTTTAGATTTGACCTAAAAAGTTTTTATTAATTAATGAAGTCGCATTAAATGAGAATCGTTTGTTGATGCATTGTGAAAAATCGTAAAAACAAAAGCATGAAAAAATGTTTTTTTTGTTTATTTTCAATTTTTGTCATATTTTTTTATTTTTTCGTAGTGCATCAAATAACGACACTTTTTTAAAAACTAGAACATAAGCGGGCCTTCGGCCCGCTTGCAAGTGTTTTTGCAAAAATAATAAAAGGCAAAAACTTTTAAAATTTTTATATGAAAACTAAATATTATTCAAAGGAAAAAATAAATTTATTGCAATGTTCGATCCAAACGAACACATTCTAAAATTGGAACAATACAGAGAAGATTAGCATGGCCCATGCGCAAGGATGACACGCAAATTCGTGAAGCGTTCCAAATTTTTTTTGCCTCACTGGTCCTTTGCCTCACTGGTCCACGGATTTTATCTACGGATCTGAGTGAGATTATTCGTTTTGAATAAATTACATTATTATTGAAAAACAAAGAATATGTATGCAGTAAAATACATATACAAAAAGAAGAAAAAAAGCTTAAAAAAGAAGGAAAAAATAGAATGAGTTTTTATCTATAAAAACGACTACGTAAATTTCTGTTAAGATAATTTGGATGATATAAATGTTCTCTAAAATGTTTATAACATTTACCAATGGGCAAACATCTGGATACCAAAGATGTTTGCCCATTGGGAAAAAAATGGGATAGATTCAAGCTTCAACGTTTGGATCCATTGCATTAACTGTCTTAAGCTTTTTTTGGTTTTTGTCATAAATTGTGATATATGAATCTGGAATTTCTCCATCATCTGTTGTTAAAAAAACTGCTGCAACTTCATTTGATGCTTGCAAATTAAACCTTCTTTTATCATGGCCTGGTTTAATCCCAAAATGCAAAGATAAATTGAAAGGATCAATTCCCATTTCCTCTGAAATTTCACATTGCAGCTTTATTGATTCATAAAGCATTTTAAAAGCCTTTGCTTATTCATTAATTTCAGCTAAAATTGTACTGATTGTTTTTACAATGTCTGGATTTAATTTACTAAAAACGCCTAATCTATTTTCAACAGCTTCGTCTGGATCAACAATATACAGTTGCCCATGACTTTTCGGTTGATTTGGTTGATTTATCATAGATGTGTTGCTTGGGTAATAAATCTGTCCTTGAACAACATAGGAATATGGTCTTGGACGATTTACTCCAAAATTTGCAACATCTGCATTAAATGAACCAAAAGAATGAGATTATTTAAAACTCTAATATTTTTTCTAAACTCTGCAAGATCGAAAAGCTGTTTTAATTCTTCACGATAATCTGGAATTTCAACTTTAATTGTGCCACTACCATAAAACAATGAACCTTTATTAGCTACTTGTTCACTTTCAAAATGTTTAGCGCCACAGTGAGTACAAACAAAATTTAAAAAACTCTAATCTTTTCTAAATTCTGCTTCTGTTAATTGTTGACGACGCTTTTTTTGCTGTTCATTTACGGCATTTTTTTCCTCTCGAGTTTGTTGAGCACGTCTTTTTCGTGATCTCTGTGCATTTTTTTGTTTAATTTCTGCTTGATGAACGGCTTCTTGGGAAGCAGTTCTTTCAATTTTTTTTCTATCCATCGCCAAAAAGTTTTAAAGATTATTTTTCAAATGTTTATACAAAATGTAGAAAAATTTTTAAAGAAAAAATGTAAGATGTTTAAAGTATATGAATCATATGAGTTTACGAATTATGAATTTATGAAGTATATCCTTCGTTATACGAATATAACGACAGTTAAAAAAATGGAATTAGTTAACTCCAAAAAGGAGGCGTCTAAATTACGCAGCAAAATTTTTATTAGCAAAAAGCTAACGTTTTTAACAATTACATAATTGTTAAAAAAATATTTTTTATTTCCCTATAAAAAAGTAATTATATAAACACAAAAAATTACTTTTTAAAAGCTTGCTTTTATTTTTGTTAAAAAACAAAAAAAAATTTTTGTTGCAAAAAAGTCATCAAAATGCATGTAACATGCAAAGCATTCGCAGCTGAAAAAATAAAAACGCACGCTCAAGAAAGAAAACGAACATTCACTGTTTTATAGAAGGAAATTTACTCTTTTATTCAACTTGTTATCAGTGATATCAGATGCATCTGTGTCCGTTGAAGAATCAGTATCAGAAGAATCAGATTCACCAAAATAATTATCTGTTGAAATATCGCTGTCTAATTCAACTTCAGATTCAACAATTTCATCATCGTTATTTCTTTTAGGAACAACAGTTGAATCTTTTACTGGCACTCTAATTAACCAAGTAAACCAAAGTTTAGCGCGAAGTTCATGTTGAGCATCGATAATTGGTTTTAAAGTATCATAAATTTCTTGATACTTGGTACTAATTCGACGGCGGTATGAATGTCGTAGCTAAAAAACTATATTTATGCAAATTTTTTGTTTGTTAAAAACATACATCTTTTGCCTCTTGATATTTACGATTTAATTTTAGAAATTCTTTATCAGACAATAAATCAGGGTGATAAAATTTTGATGAAGCATTCCGAATATTTGTGCAATAACTTAAAAATTGGACTTCAAGTGCAAGAAAATGAAAACAAAATTTACAAATAACTAAAACTGTTTAAAACACTGCGTTTATTTCCATGCTCTTTTGTAAAATTTTTATTTGTACAAATTTTTTGGATCGAGATTTGTTCCACTTGTATGAGGGAAAGAAAATAACGATGGTTCAGGAAATTCTTTGCATAATAAATTTTCCATTTCCTTATTTCCATTTTTTTTTGAGTTAAAAATGGTTTTTCGATTTCTTTTTCTTCAAAAATTGTTAGAATTATAGCACAGCAAACTGTAATTAAAGGCGCCGGTGAATCTTTTGGTGACATTTTTTTTTTAGAAAAAATTGTTTTTTTGTTTTTTCTTAAGTTTTGTTTTTATTAACTTAAGTTACATTTTTATCGTTTTTGAGGTAAAAAAAGGATGAAAAATCTCAATTTTCCATCTATAATATACACCCAAAATTATGAAATATAGAAGTTTGCGGTTGTTGTAAATGACATCTGTTTAGACTATTTATGAACTCATTTTTTTGCTATTTTTTTTCTTTAATATGTTTTAAAAAAATATCAGTTACGCTTTTATAAACCCCAGTTTTACCCAGCTATGCAAAAAAAGTGCCGTTATTAGGATTATTATTATTTTGAACAGGCGCCGCACAACAATCAGTTCGGCAACATATTTCCGTTTCTTGTTTGCAACTCCAAATAATTTCTTTTGGACGTGTACCATTTTCAAATTGAAGCTTAAAAACAATTTCATTTACTGTATATATTCCACAATGAATAAAAGTAAAACTTACTTGTGATAATAATTGATTGGGAGAAAAAATATGTTTACCATCAGATGCGCCAGAAGCAGGAGCAGCTGTTTCACCAGTTGGACGAATTAAATCGTTCCATGCCATTGAACAGCTAATTTCGTCAGGTTTTTGTTGATAATATTCTTGTCCCCATTAATAATTTTTGTTATGATGATGAAATGGAGTTGATGGTGATGATATAATTGCTTTACCACTTTCAAATGCCGCAAGACCACCAATTGATGCAAGTGCGGCGCCAGCAAGTGCAGTCTTAAATAAGCTTCGACTTTTAGCTGATCCCATGCCAAATCCTCCTCCTCCACCTGAGGGTCTGGAGTGAACAGGAGTAAATAAAAGAATACAAATAAAAAAGACTTTTTTGAACATCTAAAATGATAAGATTATTCAAAAAGTTGTAATAATAATAAATTATAAAAAGTAATGGAAAAAACCATTAAGCAATCGCGAAAAATAGGAACTACGACTTTTGCGCCGATGGTCAATTTTTACACTAAAAACAGATAAAATTGTTGAAAAATACTTTTTTAAAATAGACAAATTATCCCTACAAAACTTATAGAATCAACTAAAAACAGAAAAGAGAGAATGCAGTTTTTTCATTAAACAATAACATTTAATCATCAAAAGACAGACAGTGGGTGAGTGTGACAAAAAAAGTGAAAAGAATTAATTAATTGCAAAAAGGTTTCTGTTTTATTTTTCTCTATTTATCTATTCCTTTTAAAATCAAAAACTCCACCCTGACACCTTATGACAATGCTAAAACATAATTTATTTAAAGTGAAAAAAAAACAATAAACAAAATGAGAATCTTATATATTTTGTTTTTAGCTTTTGATTTTCGATGGCACTGAAATATTATATGTTTTCAGTTCATCATCACTTGCCATTATTCTGGCTTTTAATATAATTCCATTTTTGCAAACAACAAAATGAGGGAAAGAAAAAAACGATGATTCAGGAATTTTTTTCCGAATGAAATTTTTTATTTCATTATTTCCATTTTCTTGAAATAGAAACACATTTGGTTTTTCATCAATTTTATTTTCTTCAATTTTGTTTGAAGCATTAAATAGCCAAAAACCACAATATTCAATATTTTCAAAATCTTGTTTAAATATGTGGTATTTTTTATCAGCTCCACCAATGCTAATAATATTACCATTTTTGGGAAGGAAATTTGTTTGGGAAATTACATCCAAAAATCTTGCGGTTTTTAAATTAATAAATTTAGTTTTTTGGGATCCAAAATTTGAAGGGGTGTTTATTAAACTGCTTTGAAATCCATCATTAAAATTGACAGCAAATGATGAGCTAATAAGTGCACAGTTTAGACAAGACTGCACATGTTTAGCAAACATTTCAACTGCCAAAATGTCAAGCAAAAGAGAAAAAAATCGCATTAACTTTTTTGGTCGAATTTTTACAGCGTTAAAAATGTTCTCATTGTGTTAAAAAGCTAAAAAAAGTCAAAAACAAACAAAGTCTTCTATAGAAAAAAAAAAAAACTATAGATCTATAGTTTTTTAAAACTATCCTCGACCCTAAAATCTTTAAATTTTCTGGTAAAGTGTCTCTTAATTTAACTTCTACAATTCACTATGGTTCCCTTCCCTTATTTTTTCTAAAAAATCTCGGATTTGATGAAAAAAAATATTCGCGTCGAGAGTTTTGGTAGTTTGGTTTTGGTAAACATTTTATTTCTCCCTTCAAAAAAATGCACACTCAACAAATTCAAAAAGGAAAGCAGAGAGCAAAAGAGACACTCTTTCTCTCTTGCTGTCCAAAACTCTCGACGCGAATATTTTTTTTCCATCAAATCCGAGATTTTTTAGAAAAAGAAACCATAGTGAATTTTGAGTATTAAAAAAATTACAACTGGATTTTTGAATACTGAATTTTGGAACCTTACGTAGGATCACTGGAATAGTGATTAAAATCTTTTATAGCCCAGAGTATCATTTTTTTGAAGGTCGCCTTCGATTTTATAGGTTTTCGACCAACGGGAATTAGAAGGCAAACTTTGTTTTTATTAAATTTCAATTTAATTTTTAAAAAGAAGATCAGCATAATTTAAACCTTTTTCGTAGCATGCGCACAGGCATTTTATTTCAGTGTATGGTTTCATTACGTTTCGTGAGTCACTTCTTCATTAAATTAAATAAATTGAACAGCGCTCCTCCCGAGTCTCCTGAGCAAAATTTTTTTCCCGAGCACCTTTTCATTATATCATATCCAGAATCTGAATCTCATATTACAGTAAATTTAATAATCATCGTATAAAAAACTCTTTCCAAACGATGAAATCCAGTTTTTTCGAAAAATTTTTTAAATATTCAAACAATATTGATTAGTTTTAAAAGTTTTTAGGGCAACAAAAAAAGCATGTTTAATCAAAGCAACAACAAAGTACAAAATTTGTATTTAATGTATTTGTCTTTTGTTAGAGATGGTGTGTAATGCCTCTTAAAAAGGACTAATGCTTATGATGCAAACTATCCCTTTTTTTCTTAGAAGTGCTTTAAAAATATGGAAAAAGTAAAAATTTAAAGTTTTAGCTTTTGGAAGATTTTTATATTTGATATTGTAAACGAAAAAAGAAATAATAATAGCATTTTCAAGCCAGATGGGGGTAGGCCCCTTCAAATGAACAAATTTTTTTTTGAAGTTTTGGTAACGAGTGCCAAAGCGGCAAAAGGTAGATCTCCAAAATTCTTTCGGCTACAGACTTGGAAACTTACGCCAAAAACAGTTGCCTCATATTTTTAATCTGTGTCAAAAAAGCAAAAATTTGCATATACTTTTCCATGACGCCATAAACTTTTTTGAGCAAACCTTTTTGACACCAAAAAATGTTTTTCTTTGAAACGTTGCATTTCATAATTTCGTAGCCAAAAAATTAAAAACGGTGTGAATTTCAATTAACTTTTCAGCTGTCTATAATTTTTTATCCTTGGTGAAAAACGGTTTTTAACAAAAAGCAAAAAAATACCAAAATTAAAACATTCTTTATATTTTTTTGAACATTAAAATTTAGTAAAAAAAATTATGAATGTTTCAAAAATTCTTTATTCCTCCCAGTTATTTATTGATATTTATTTTTATTACTCATATTTGACAATATTTTTGTGTTGGATTATTTTTCCATTACACATATATGTAATATTAACACAATCTTCAAATTTTAAAAATTTTAAATGGTTAATTTTGAATCATTCAGTTTGGAATTTAATGTTACAAACTGGATTTGGAGTTATTAAACCATTATTTATGAATCCTGCTGTTTGCGTATATATTTTGGGTAAGAATTTTGGGATGGTGAAAAATGGATTACCGTAATATCACCCCTCAAAAACATTCGTGTCGGGAGATATAGGGCAGTAAAGTTTTAAAAGTGCTGTTTTTTGAAACTTTCTTAGGTCCAGCATCACTGAAGTTGGGGAGAGCGTCATAAAATTCGGTTTGGAGATCAGGTATTCCGTTGACCGAACTCATCGGTAAGCTCTAATTTGGGGCGACAGGCTTTCGCATCGAATACACCGAACAAAAATCAAAATTTGATTATTCTTAATCATTTGTCATCATTTTACAGTATCCAGTTTTCGTAATTTTAATTTTAGGCATTCCAAAAGTTAACAGTATGAACACCGTTTTTATTGGGTTATTTATTGCAATTATCATTACTACGACAACTACATTATCCTTATCTATAACAATTATATACCGATATCTTTTGGCCTTTCCATCAATCCTAACAAAATATTTAACATTTCAAAAAATTGTCATTTTATCAACTGTATTGTTGCTGATAATTAATTTGGTGACTGGAGGAATGTTATGGCCATTGTGGAATATGAATCAATCAGAAATGGAAGAATCTGCAATAAGCTATGATTCATCATTGTCAGCTTACCTCAATGAATCAGCATTTTTCTTCATCTCAACAAATTCAAAATATTATTTCATTCTGGCTTTCATTTTTTTATTTGTCGGCATCATTTTAATTTTATCAGTATTTGTGTATTTTTTTTATCTCGTTTATACTCAAAAATCTTTTACAATCACAAAGTTAAAGCGATCATTAATTATCAGTGCAATGGCACAGTTGATTGTCTTTTTAACATTCATTTATGTTCCATGTTTGATTGGGGTTTTGATTGTTGGATGCGAATTTACAATTAGCGGAAATTGGACTTGTATTGGATGTTGTTTTATTTCATCACATTGCTTTTTTGAATACTGTACAACATTGTATTGCATTTCATCATATCGTAAATGTGTGAAGAATTTGTTTTGTAAATTCTTCAAACCTTCATATTTTACAAAAATCAAGACTGTTCCATTAACACCACTTCCTCCAACATCTTTTTTCATTAACTACAAAACTGTTGGACATTTTAACAAAAGCACATATTAATTACTTTTGTGACATTAGTAATCAATTTTTGTATTATCCTATAATATGCTGCTTTCTGTGCTTAACTTTCATTATTTTGATGCATCAATAAATAATCAAAATGAACTTGATTTTGGATTTTTTTAAATAAAACGTATTTTTTTTAAAAGCTGATTCTTCTGACTTTTCCTTTGCTTTTTGGAAGAAAGAAAGATTCATTTTTACTTACATTTTATTTTTATTTCTGATTCATTAAAAAAATTCCCGCTGACATCGTTCAAAACGCTTGCTAAAAAGTTAAGAAGCATATGTGTTTACAAATTAGGCTGAAAAAAAAATTTTATTTTATTAAACTTGCAAAAAAGGGGGAAGGGCAATTTGCAATTGGATTAACAGTCATTTTTTCCGACTTCTTTTGTTAATCAAATTTGAAGAAATAAAAAAAATAAATTAAGTATAAAAGTGTGGCACCATAAAAACAATTTAATTTTTTCATTTATCTTTGACTGTCACAAGCCAATATCGACAAGTACCAGAAAAAGACATAAATACATATTTTATTTTCGTTCTCTCTCTATTTTACGATGGAAGGTAACTCCGGCATAAAATCAAGCGAAACTCAACAAGGAATTGTTACAACGATTATTATTTATACTGTTGTAATTACAATTTGTATCGGAACTTTATTAGAATGTATGTGTTTTATATTATTTGTTTATCACATTTTTTTCAAAAAAACTGCAGCATTTTGTAACAAATATTTTTATACAATCAGTTTTGGATATATTATTGCAATAATTACACTTTCTTTGGCACTTTTGGAATATTTTATCCCTAATATTTTGGGCATCCACATTGCAACAATTATTTCTGGATGGTATTTAACATTATTTTTAGGACCATGGAATACTTTATTGGCACTAAATCGTTTAACGGCATTACTTTTTTGGAGACAAAATTCAAAAATTTGGTCAAAATGGGTTTTTACTATTTGTATTTTAATTGTTTTGATATATCCGGCTGTAATGGTTGAAATTTTGTTAGATCGAAATTGTTTTTTAACAACAGATAAAAAAAGCTGCATTGAAACAATTGCAAGATTTGATAAAGCTCAGATGATATCAAACGGAATAAATGTTTGTCCTTCTTCGATTCTTGGAATTTGTACAGTGTTATTACTTCGACTAAAAATTATTAAAATTTCACGTGACACAAAAAAGCTTGAAATTCATTTACTTTTGCAATCAATAATTTCTGTTTCATTTTTTGTATTTTATTGCGTTTTTCGTGCAATTAGCGTTTATTTAAATGATAAACCAGAAACACTTGCATTTTATATTTTTGAACAAATTATATTTGTTTTTTCAAATTGTTATTGTTTATATTTTCATTTATCATCAACTTTTTTGCTCTTTTGTTTGTCGTAAGTTTTTATTCAAAAACATATTGTTTTTTTAACATTATTTCATCATTTTAGGGAAACATTTCGTAAAAGTTTTTTACAATTTTATCTTTTTATATATTTTTCAAACAGAAGAAGACACAATTCTGCCATTGTCACACCACACATAACAACACTCAATCCAATTCAATCGAAACAAACTCAAATTTTTTAGAAAAAAAAAGTGTTACCTAACAAAAGAATAAATGCCTATTTTTTTAAATTTATATATTTTTTTGTAAGCTAATACAGAATGATATGGAAAATTGAACACAAATTTTTTGAGTTTGTGATTTTTGAATTGCACAACTTTCTTTGATAAAATTTATTTTTGTGCGGTACTATTTTTGTGAATTCAAAAGAATATATAACTTTGTAAAATAAAACAAAAGCATTTTTAAAACACAAAAATTCAGTGAGGTATAATAACAGTCAAAAAACCCATACAAAAACAAAAAAATAACAAAAATTTAAACTTTAGCAAAAGAGCATCTAATTTTCAAAAGTTCACAAGCTTCTTGAAGATTCTTTTAAAGAGGTTAAAAAATTGTCTCGCACGGAACATTCTCTTCTTTTTTGCGATAACTTTTCTTTAAAATTTGTCGACTTGTGAAATAAATTTATTCGAAAATTAAATTTGATCAGCACAAAAAAATGTGAAAAAAAAAGAAAATTGACATAAAAATTAGAATTTTGTCTTTTACTTTATTAAAAAAATAAATAAAAGACATTTTTTGAAAAATCCAGCAATGAGCAGAACAAATACGCCCCTCCCCATTTTCAAAATCCTGGGAAAGAGATCAACGGAGGTTTGTAATTCAATTCGACAGTTGCAAGAATTTTGTCGGCAATTATTTCAAGCCGAACCTTATATTTCCATGAAAATTGATTATTTATTAAAATGTATTAAAAATAAAACAAGTTTAAGGATAATATTAATCTTGAAACGTCTTTTATTAAGAAAATACAACATATGACATTAAACTTTCATATTGGCTTTAAAATTCCGCTTAGATATAACTGATAATTTTATACAGTTTTTTCAGATTACTGCATTTTGTAGATAAAAGCTTTCAAGCTTTAATGCATACATTTTTTATACTCTGTGAAGTGTTATAAAAGTTTTGAAGATATAAAAATTACATTATTTTTCATTCGTTGAGTTTTTTGCGACCAAATTTACCTTTACGATCTATTGACGCTTTTTCAGCTGAAGAACATGAAACTTTATTTAAAAAAATTAAAAATTGTCATTATTTTTGTCGAAAAAATTAAAATTTAATTAATTAATTTTTTTAAGGTTGTAACATTTGGTTATCGTATTTTTAAGATTTTCCAACAAATATATACTTTTGATCAATAATAACGTTAATGTTTTTTCTCTGTAAAAGTTTTACAAGTGTTATCTTTGAAAAATATAAATGTATTATAGATTTATAAATGGAAAAAAATTATTGTTTAATGAAAAATAAAAAAAAAAGTGTAATCGAAAACGACTGAAAAAAGAAAAAAGTTATCAATCAAATGATTAAATGTTTTTAATTTTTGATCATTAATGAAAAAAGTAGTATTAAAAAAAGGGGGTTTATTTGTTTTTATCAAATTCTTATCAGTCATTCAGAACATTTTATTGATAAACAACTTTAATTAAGTCATTGTTTTCTTTTTTGGAAGTCAATTAAAATACTAAATAAAGTTATTCGCGGTTGCGATTTTGTTTGTTTGTGATTTTTTTAAAAAAAGATTCTTAATCTAAATAAAGTTTTTAGTTTAATATTTTTAATCAAGATGAAAGGCCTTATTATTCTTGCTATTTGCTTAATTGGTGCCAGCTATGTAAGTTTTTGTGTTAAAAATAAGCGAGACTTATTGGTCTTGATTCATTTTTCAAGTGGCCCTGATTCAAGGTCTTCTGAAGTAAAACTTAAAAATTAGGATTATTCCAGCACCGAAAAACCAGATTATCATAAATCAAAATTTTTGTGCCATTTTTATTAGCTCCCTTTATTTTTCTAGGTATATTGTGATCATACAGTTGGTGAAGCGTTAGATGAAGGAATTGCAGATGCAAAACAAGATTTAAAAGCGGCTGGCCGAGTTGTTACAGCACCGTTCCGATTTGTTGGTGCAAAAGCTAAAGAAGCTGTTGACTCTGTTGGAGAAGGCGTTGGAGATGTTTTAGAAGGGGCAGGAAGTTCCCTTCAATCTGCTGGAAAATCAATTGGCGGTGATATCAGTTCTGAACATGCTGCCGTTGCATCAAAGGATAAAGCTGATGATAAAAAGGTTGTTGCAGTTGAAAAAGAATCAGATACCGAAAAAGCTAAAGTTAATACTGTAAAACTTGCTCCACTTGAAGTTGAAAAAGTTGAAGCCGTTAAAGCTAAACCTGTCAGTGCTGAACATGTTGAAAATGTTAAAGTTGTAAAAAAGGATGATTAATAAAACCAAATTTTTTTTAAAGAACTTCAGTAAAAATTTTTTTAATTTCATTATCTTCATTTCAGTTTCTCTTTTTCCAACGCACATACACACATTTTACGTATTTAACAAAACAATCAATGAATAAAAAATTTTAAAAAAAAACCAGATAAAAAAGCGAAAGAAAAAGTTAACAGGTGTAAAAAACTTTACGGATTTTTAAAATGTCATGACAACAATAGAAAAACATTTAAAAAAAATCTTATTTGTTTTATTGTCTATATTTTCAAAAAATAAGAAAATTACTTAAAAAACAATTAACAAAAATTTAAGAAAAATTAAGCGGCATTTTTAAATATTTCAAAAAACGAATTAGTTTAATTATCGCAAGGTTACTTACTTGCCAAAGACATTCTAACAATATTTTCATTTGATGAAGATTTAAATGGTATTATTCGATGAAGCAATTTTATACAATCTTTTCCATATGGCTTAACATAATATAAAGTTACAAAAGATTCAAGAAAAAAATGAGCGTCAATAAAGCAAGACAAAATTATTATAATATTTTCAAAATTTGAAATTTGAAATGCTAGAACTCCAACTAATATCGTTATTGGTAATAGATAAAAAAGTATAAAAAAAACTGAACTGCAGAAATTATTAAAGAGCTATTAACCATTGTTGTTGTTGAAGAAGTATTTGTTTTAACAAGGAAAATAAAAAATAATGCAAGTAATACTGACAAAACCAATATACTTGACAGTGAAAATACAAATATGCACAAATATCGTTTTGAAGTTTCAGTCTACAAAAAAAGGAACGATGGTTCTTTGAAATATTCCTGCAAGCATCGAATGCCATGGTATAAAATACAGATGAATCATTTGATGAAATTGCAAATGATACATAATTTAAAATAAAATATGGAACACTTGAATAAAAAATAACAAGAATCAGCTGCTTGTATTATTATTATATATACAAAAAAATTTTAAGGCAATAAAATATTAATTTTTTTTAAAATTAATAATTGAATCACAAATTTTATTTTTTATTGCCATAATAGTTTTTTGAAATACCTGTTTTTAAGAATTAATCATGCTCACACGTGGGCAAAGTGAGGGATAGGAAGGAATTTTCCCCCCTAGGTATTGTAGAGTCGTAGACCATTTTTTGGGGGGTATCGTAGGCAAAATCCAAAATCAGGTGTCGTAAGAAGGAAAAAAAGGAAAAAAAAAACAAAACAAAGAGAAAGAAGAGAAACAAGGAGGAAGAAGAAAAAGTTGCTTTTGTTGTTATCTGAATTAACTAAATTTATTACTTTGGCACTATTTTTTAATAAATTTTTCATCTTAATTAAACAACAAAGATTGGAGGTCTGCTTTAGAATCTAATTTTACAAAAAACTAATAATTTTCAAAAAAAAAAACAGGAAAAAATTTCAAAGGGTTCCACTTGATTTTTAAGTTTTTAAAAAAAATCGTCAATTTTTTTGTAAGGGTCCCACCATTGCAGATTTTAGGTATCGTTCGAGTTTTGATTTTCATCCCTTTACCATGCCCACGTGTGGTCTCGCTTTATTGAATATCAACAAATGAAGTTTCAATTCTTTTAATTTTACATAAAAAAATGAATTGCACAAAAATTATTCCGCCATCTCAAATATTTATTGATTTTTTTTATTATTATTCAAATTCTGCGTTTGACATTGTGGTAAAGAAATCGTGGTAAAGAAAATGAAAGACATTCAAGACGTTCTCCACCACCATGTCATAATTCTCGTTCACCTGATCGTCGTCGTCGACAACATTAACAACATTAACATCATTTTGTTGTTTTGCTTTGTATCTCTAACGTATTTTTATATCTTTAATTATTATTATAAACGAAATTTTTCTGAAAAAAATATATTCGTTCATTGTTGTGACTTTCTTATTAAGTTAATTTTATGTCTTTTTGCGCATAGATGTTTTAAATAAAGAGGAGTCTCGGCTTTTCCACTATACTTTTGAAGGATCAACCACATGTCAATAAAAATCATTTATGTGATTATTTTTTTTGCAGATCCCAGGTTTTCAAATTTAAATGTAAGCTTTTATTTAAAAAACATTTTTAAAAACAATTTTGCAAGAAATCAAAATAATTAAATTGTATCCGAAAATTAGTTGTCTTTTAAATGAGGTTTTTTTTATCCGATCCGGAACAAACACATTTTTCATTCATTCCACAAATGGGAGACCAAACACCATCATCATAGTCACAATCACCAACTCGATAACCTTGAAGTGAACACCATGTATTGCATGCAACTGCACCCTTTGGGATTCCATCATTCAGAGTTGGTGGCTTTGAATTCGGGGGTAATGCAACGGAATCAGTCGTTAAACAGAATACAGCAAGGAATACAAACAATGCAGCAAACTTAAAGTTGTTCATTTTTTCAACACACAGGTTTTAAAGATGAAAGGAATCACAAAAATCGTCAATTGATAGGACACTTTTATATTCAACTTTTCTGTTTCAATAAAAGCGTCTTATCAGTGAACGGAGGAGCAAAATTAATCATGATTGTTTTTTTATTTTTGCAATTAACTTCTTAAAGCACTGCTGATGTAAAAATTGATAAAAGATCTTCCACAAAATTTTCTGGGTGTAACACATTAAAGTACATTGAAAATTATTCACAAAAATGGAATCTCTTTGCAATGTATTTGCAATTTATTTGCAATGTATTTTAAGACAATTTTCCATGGCAATTAAAATTTTTCAAATTATTTAGAAAATCAAAAGCATTGAAGAACGGCTAAAAGATACAAAATTTCTTGTGCTGTCATTAGTGATAAATATTTGAGATGGCGGAATAATTTTTGTGCAATTCATTTTTTATTATCTGGCGAACAAATATAAAACCTGTAGAAAAACGTGTAAAAAAACCAACACAGGAAATTTTGCAACATGTTGCATTCTGCAGACTTTTTTGTCTCAAATTTAAACATAAAATTTTTTGACAGGTTATTTATTGGGTAAAAAACAATTATCAGGTATCGTGACCTAATTAAAGTTTTTTAACATGTTAAAACAATTTTTTAGCCTTTTAAAAACATATTGAAAAAATAATATCATTTTTTTTTTGTTTTTTTACATACAATTTTTTTTGGTTTTTAACGTTGAATAATAAATATATTTGCAACAATAAAATATTATTATCTTTTTTGACACTTTTTCCAAGATTATTTTTGCAACATTAAATGTTTGTAAAAGTTTTTACAGAATTACACTTTCTTCGAAATGGATTAAATTTTGTTTTGTATAACCAAAAAAGTTAAATGCTAAACTTTAACATTTTATTTCAAAGTTCTGACATTTACAACATTTTCACCTGCATTCAAGATAGAAGTATTTGGGGCGATTACAGTAACATTAAGCTTATTCTTTTGATGACATAAACATTTGTTAATAAAATGAATACAAACTTTTCGATATGTTTTAACAAATATTGTAATTGTAATAATATGAAATATTGGATACCACAAAATCAAACAATACATGTAATAAAACATGTTTGTTGAATTTTTTATTGGAAATAATATACCATAATATAAGACAATATAAAAACTACTAAAAATAAAAGTTGTAGAAACTTGGACAATTCTAGTTCGAAAAACTGTTGAATATTGAAGATTCAAGTTTTTGCTCTGTTTTTTATTCTTTTTTGCTTTGTAATTTTTATATAAAACAAATGTAACCCAAAAATATCGAAAAAGGGCATAAAATGCCACAAAACTTAAAAGAATATAAGATTTTAAGTTTAACAAAGGAATTTGAAGTAAAATGGAATTGGAATTTATAATTCCGTCAAAGTTGAAATTGTTAATTTTTAATAATATTTTTTCTGTTTCTTCCATTTCATACACTATAATTCCAAATCCAATATTTGCCAAACCCAAAGTTCCAAATAAAAATGAAAATAGCAATTTCCGATAAAATTTATGTCGATTATTTCCTGCCATGAAATTTATTTTAAAATATCGCTGACTTAAAATAACAAATAATTGTTCGACCAAAATTGATAAAATAAGATTCAAAGAAATAAAACATATTTTTGCACATTTTGGATTAAAGGATTTTATATATCCTGTAATTAGAATAATGTTAAATGGTGCCAAAATTAATGGTTTTAATAAAACTGCGATTAATTCCATTAAAAAACAAATAAAACAAAATGCCAACATTGTTCTTCGAAATAGTTTCATTTCTGGAGTTGTACATTTTAGAATAACCCATGCATGAAAAATTTCTAATATAGTACTTACAATAAATAATGAATCATTGTAATATCTCAAGAAGGTTATTTGATTTTGAGATATACTAATTTCTGTAAAATCGTAAAGGTTTTCATTAGCCATTTTTGAAATTGTGAATAAAATTAAACCGTTTGAGTTTTTTTATTTTTTTAAAATAAATTTTCAACTTAAAAATTTTGTTTTAAAATTCAACAGTCATCAGAAAAAAAGCAAAGAGATGACAGGTGCTTTTGTTAGGACTAAAGGAACTTTGTTTTTTTAACCATCATTGACGCCTTTCATAGCCTTGAACATTTTTGTTCCATAACTGTTTTGGAAAAAATGTTGTAATTTCTTCTCTATCTTTCATGGATCACAAAGAATGGTCTAATAAACAATTCACAAGTTAGTTTTTTATAAGAAATCGTTGTGACTTTTACTATTGTACTAAATTGGATCAGATTATACAAAGAGAACAAGATTTGCCATTAGAGGCCGTCATCGTTTCTACAATCAAAGGGAGATTTGGAAGGGAAACAAAGTTTTTTTCTAACCGTGTTTGAAAATCAGAGAAAGCTATTATTCGTTTTTCATTCACATTCAAATATGAACATCAAATGAATATCATCGTTGTACATTTGTTGAAATAAAGTAAAAATCGACAAGATGCTATTTATATTAGGTCCTTTGTTCTAATTATTTATTATTTGCTTTTAAGAAAATTGAAACAGTTAAAACGCTTTCAATTTCTTTAAAAGCAAAATAGTTTTGGTTGTTTTATCACTTTGATTAGCTTTTTCGTTTATTGATAACTTTTAAAGATAAAAAGAGAAAAAAATCCAAATAAAAAATGATTCTTATACTTACTTTCGATTAATTCTTTATTAGTAAAATGGAAAATCTTTTGGATATTTTTAAAATTTTGATGGAGAAAATTACTAAAAAGATATAAGACATTCATGTTAATTAAAAAGCATGATTTTATCCGAAAAAAAAACTCAAGAACTCAGATATATATCTGTGGTAACAATATTAATCGATGAGTTCATTTTTTGTAGTATGTTTGTGTTGATCTTAAAATTCATTTTGTCTCATGTTTTTAGTTAAAAGAGAAAATCATTGATTTTTTATGTTTTTCTGTCAAACTTTTTTGTTTCTCAGCTAAAAAATGTGTCTCGTCAAAAATCATGTTTTTGCTTTTTTTCATTAAATTAATTTAATAAATATGATAGATTTTAGATGTCAACGTTTTTTCCCCATTTATTTGAATACTGTAAATTTATAGATTCCTTGAATGAAAATGATAAAAAGTAAGAAATATAACTACTTATTTTTTGACTTACTTTAAAATTTAGAAGTTTAATAAAACAAAGAAAAATGAGACGCCGACGAAGAAAAACTATCAAAAACAGAAATTTTGATTATTCAGAAGTTCAAATATTTGATGAATATTTTTATCAATCAAGAAATATTGAATTTTTGGTATGTCTTGAATCAAAAATTCAAAAATTGCGAGAATCAAATTATAATCTATTAAAACTTTATAATGTTAAATTAGAAATTTTAAAAAAAGAAAGTACAAGATCAGAAAGCATTGATGCTTAAACCCCAACAACCCTCTCCATGGAATACAACCTTACAAGCAAAAGAATTTTCAGGTGCATGTGCCACATATGCAAATTTTATGGGACATACAGATAATGAAGATTGTTTATATGTAAATATTTTGAAACCAAAAGAACCAAGTCATGATAAAAATGGATATCCAATAATGTTTTTCGTTTATGGTGGAAGTTTTATTGTTGGGGATTCAAAAACTTATGGATATAAAATAATTAGTGAAAATATTGTTGATCTTGGAATTATTGTTGTAATTATACAATATCGATTGGGGCCTTTTGGTCAGTTTATTAATTTACAAAATATTCGATTATGGATGTGAATAGAGCGGGGGGGGGGGGGGGGGGGAGGGGTTAATTAAGTTAAAAATAATGCCATCATTTTTAATAAACTGGTTTAGAAAAAATCTTTGTTGCGATTTTTAAAATAAATTCTTATTTATTATCCCTTTTAAGCGGTTTTTTTGTCATTTTTTTGCATTTAAATATTCAAAATGAATTTCTTTTAAAAAGCTACAAAAAGACAAAAGTAAAGAAAAAATTTTTAATCACGTTAAATCGATTAGAGAGATTTTTTTGCTGCAATAAAAAAGTTAACAATGTGAGATTTGGAAGCAATGAATATTTTACAAAGATTTTAAACACAGCTTCAAAATTTTAAGGTTTCTTTTCAACTAATGATCCAAACTTCTCTGGAAACCTTGGATTATGGGATCAACTTGAAGCTTTGAAATTTGTTAATAAAGTTATCGGCAATTTTGGTGGCGACAAATCTCGAATCACCCTCGTTGGACAAAGTGCGGGAGCTGCAAGTGTTTCTTTACTTGCTTTAAGTGAATATGCAAATGATTTATTTTCTCAATCAATAACAATGAGTGGTTCAGCATTTTCACAATGGGCAACAAAAAATAATATTACTGAAATTGCATTTAAAGTTGCGGAAAAACTTGAATGTAAAAATGCAGAAAATATTAAAGGTTGTCTAAAAACAAAAAATGTGACAGAATTTCAAGCTGCTATTCTACCTTATGTGAGATATTTTAACTTTGGAAATAAAAAAGAAATTTCTTTGCAGATACAATTTATGGATCCTGTAGATCTAAATCCAGTGCCAATTGGCCCAAAAATGGACGGAGATTTTATAACGGCAAAAACCTTGGAAGAAGCATTTGAAAAAGCTCCTAAAAAGCCGAGTTTTATTGGCGTTTGCAGTCAAGAAAATATTCTGTACGGTAAGTTTTTGTCTAATTACAAGAGGTTATGAGCAAAGGTAGCCCGAAAATATTTCTTGAAATATTCACAATTTTTCTCTAATTAATTATCCCCCTTTTTTTAGCTCTATCAATGCCCGGCTCAACACCACCAGGAAAATATTTTGGAATTTTACCTGAAATTGTTGCAAATTACAGTAAAACAAATCTCGAAGAATTTGTTAAAGTTGTTTTTGCAAAAGAAAAATATTTTGGCAAAAATGCAAATGCCTTCGTAAAAGAAGTGGTTGATTTTTATTTGAATCAAATCTCAGATAAAAATCCAAATTTTAATTTTTTCTTTCAACAATATACAACAGTAATAATTTATCAACTTATAAAATATGCAAATTTTTTATTTTTTTTATAGGTAATGTCCGATGTACATTTTAATGTTCCAGCTTTACGAGAAGCAAAATAAAAATCAAAAAATGGAACTCCAACATATTTTTTATTATTTGATTATAACATTGATGTCAGTGATAATTCATCAAAATATCTTCGTGGTTCTGCACATGGTGACGATGTTGCAACACTCTTTGGAAGTTTATACAAAAAAATTAAAATCGATGAAAACGGCAAAAACGTTCAAAAGAAATTTAGTGAACTTATTGCAAATTTTATCAAAATTGGGTAAATTTAAGCTTAAAATCAAAATGTAATTTCGTAATTCTTATTTTAGAATTCCATCAATTGCATCAATAAAAGTGCCACAAATTACTCCAAATAATTTTCAATATATTCATATAAACGAAAATCCATCAGTGAAAAGTAATTTATGGAAGGAAAGATTAGAATTTTGGAATAACATTGGAAAAAAATATGGATTTGATTTGGCTTCCGGAAATCAAATGAAAAATGATATCAAACTTGAATTATAAATCCTGAAAATATTGATTTTGATGTTTTTAAGCTTAAAATCGCAGTCTTGTACAAATTTTTGCACATATGTTTTTTACGCTTATGTCAAAAATATTCGTTTCTTTCTTTATACTGTTTTAATTTATTTTAACACCTACAAATCATACAAATTAAAATCTACCATGTCCTCGAAAACGAGAAAGAGTAATTTTATGCTATTAAAAATGTGCTGCCTGCAATACTTTTGTTTCGTCATATTTATCTTTTTTCCTATCATCACAGTTATGTTGTGACTTTTGTTAAACAAACCTCCAAATATTTATTGTAATTTTTGTTAGTTGTAATGGTTTGCTTTTGTATTTATGATACAGTAATTACAATTGCCTTCTATCAGGGAAGCAACTCTCTGGAGTTTTTTGTAAGCGCCGGCACAAAAAACTCAAAGTGATCGGAGAGATGCTATTTTTCGTTCCATAGAGTAATTTTTGCCGTAGAATCCAATTTTTTTGGAACTCTGGACGTTTGCAAGTTATCCCCTCTGGACCTTCGAAACTTCGAAAAATCGAAATTTTTGGCATTGTAGCTTATTTCCTGGTTTTATAGGTTTTCGAACATGCTATTTCCGAAAAAAATATTTAAAAAAAGTGAGATATTTTTTAAAACACATTTTTTTGATTGCTTTTTTTTGTTGTCACTTTTATTAAACAAACCTCAAAATATTTATTTAAATTTTTGTTTAGTTGTAATGGTTTCTAAACAAAAATTTTCGAAGTTTCGAGGGTCCCGAGTATGTGGATTATATAGTTGTAAAAATTTTCGAAGTTTTGATTTTACATTACACAAAAATATCTACTGGAAAGCAAAAAAAAGACATTGCATAAAAAATGTACATTTTTTTAAAGGGAGCATTCAAGATGATCAAAATTTTTCTTGTGCCCTAGATTCCCTACTTTTTCTATTTTTGATGAGTAATTGATTTTTTTTCCTTGACAAAAAATAGCTTATTTCATCACTTAACTGATAATATTATCATGACTCTTTTCACTGTGATGAAATATCTCAGTTTGTTACAGCTGATAACGAAAAATATAGCAATAATCAACAAAAAAATTAGTTTCATTTGTCACTTTTTTCTCTACGGAAAATCAGACATTTGAGCATGTCAAAATTAAAGTATTTTATTGCTTTAATATTTCTTGCATTTTTTGTTGCATCTTTTACAATTTTCGGATATACTTCTGATGAAACAATTTTTTTGATTTTACATTACTCAAAAATATCTACCGGAATTGGATTGTGGATTTTTATTATTCTTGAATGTTCTCCACTTAATTGTGCTAATGGTTATGATGAAAAAGGTAAGCTATTTGAATTCCTTGAAAAAAACAAATTTAGCAACTTCTATGGCATGCAGTACAAAAAAACAAGTTTCGTAAAGCTTCACACCATCAAAAAATAGAATAAGCTGAAACTCTATGTTTTCGTGCATGTTGGAATTGAAGCTTTTTTGGTCAAAAATCCGATTTCCACTTCATGTTTTTTTAGTACTGCATGCCATGGAAGTTGCTAAAATTCAATTGCTTCAAGAACACTTTCATCCAGCTGAAAAAAGAAAAAGGGAATTTATAGAGTATTAATAAGAATTACTACCGTTACACCACCACAAACTTAATAACACAACGTTATTAAACTAGAAATTTCTTTTTTTTGCTGGATAAAAACTTTCTTGAAGCGATTGATTGCATTTTTTACCAGCAGCAGTTTCTATGGCGTGCAGTACAAAAAAGACATGACGTATTTCGGTATTCTATGAACCTTCAAAGAATCAGATGAAAAAATTTTATTTCAGCATTCAAAAGAGCACCGGAATTTTTTTAGAGGGTCATAGTCCCTGGCCCCGAATATGCTGAATCAGTGTTGTGCTTTTTACTTTTTACCGCTGCCGGAGTCGGAGGCGGCATATTTTCTTTCGTATTTCGTGACCAGCGCGTCCGTCTTTGCCTCCGGAGCAGGGCTGCGCAAAAGTTTCGTTTCGTTTAGGGTCTTTCGCGAAACAAATTGTGAAAGTTTTGTTAAGAATGATGTAAAAATCCAAAATTTTCCCTAAAAAAATGAGCATCTACCAAGTCGGAAATGAAATTATAATTTGTTTTTTGTGTTTGATTTTGGCGGGAAAGTAAATTATGGTATAACTCTCAAAAAATTTGAGAGTTATACCATAATGGTATAACTCTGCCATTACCATTGCTGACACAATTTCTGCTTTAAAATATATTTTAAAGATAGCTGGTATATTCCAACATCTGTAAAAACATGTTCTGTTATTTTTGTCATTTTTGGCATGATTAGCATTTTTTTCAAATTAGTGGGAATACCAAGTGAAGGATTTAACGTTGATATTATTTCAAATTTTACATGCGATTCGTCAATGCTTTTATCAGAATTCTTTTTTGCTTCTGCCTTTTTTGTGTATATTTTTGTCAATTTGTCATTTATGGATTGTGCTGTAAAAGATCATGGATTTTTCGAAAAACACATATGGATAAAATATGTAAGATTTTTACAATAGAAATTTTTTGTCAATAACTATTTTTTCGTAGATTTTTGCAATTCTGTCAATAGCAATTATTTGGCAAACATGGCTGGATAAGACAATATTATATTATCAAGAAATGAAAAATACAACCCATTGTTCGAAAAGATCGTTTCACAAAGATGACCGCAGAAGAACGGTCGGTTTTTTTGCCCTTTCCCCCCTTTACAGAAGCTTTATCTTACAAGGGAAATACGCGAAGAGAGTTTCGATTTTTGACTTTAAAAGAAGTTTAAATCAAAGATATGGGATTAAAAACGTATTTGTGAAAGTATTAGCTGCGAATGGTTATCCAAAAAATTATAATCTCAAATTAAAGATCAAAGAATTCCTTTGATGTTTGATACCGCTGTTTGTTGTCGGCGGAATTCCTTTGATCTTTAATACTTTCCCAAAGAGTTTATAATTTTTTGGATAGCCATTGGCCGCTAATATTTTCACAAATTTGTTTTCGGCATATAAAATATATTTTTTAATTTAAACCTATTTTGAAATCAAAAATCGAAACTCACTAACTAAGTTTGGCAAAATATCGAAAGAGCGCCAAACAATAATAATCTTCGTATTTCGCCATCGCGTTTTATTACATTTTGCCAAAAAAAATTTCCGATTATGTTAGTTATATACTCAAATTTGGTACGATAACCTCTGACGGCAAATCAATTTATCCATTTTCCACGAACGCAATTATGCGCAAAACGTGTTGCAATGCCGTCCAATATTTCTTTTCTGTTTCATCGGAAAAGAAAACAATGAAACTAATGACACATTTTGTCAGGAATGTCTGAAAATTGGAACTCTTCTTTTTGAGTTTAATTCAGTGTGCTCTCTTATCGCTTAAAGCCATTGAAAAAACAAAACAAACTTTAACTCAAATATTTATAGCCATTTCTTGAAAATCTTGAATATTTTTTCATTATTATTCACTTTACACTCCATCTCTTTGTTTATTGTTGCTGTCAAAAAAGAGAACTGAGAAATCAAGAAATTTCTCAGAATTCGGATTTACCCGAAACTGACAATAGTTTAATATCAATTAATAATGACACAAACAATACCATCAAAAAAAGTGGTACTTTCGAATTACCAATTTTCGTAATGATAATTTTTGGATACAAACTTTTGGTATCAGTTGTTGGGGTATGGAAACAAGAGCTGCATTACCAGAATATGGATATGTGGTTAGAGAATTATTTGAATATTTTCTGCAGCTTTGTGGAAATTGGGATTCTCTTTAATATTTCTGAATATTTTAGTCGAAGAAGATTTAGTAAATTTGAAGAACAACTTGATATTGTACGTTTACAATCTACTTTTTGTAAATAGTTTTGTATTATCTTTAACAACCGCATATAAATTTCAGGCATTTAAAAACAAAATTCTAAAATCAAATGACCCTCTTTTTTGGTTGATTTATACATTTTTTGGATTCCATATAATTCAATATTTACTCAAAATTCTCATTTATTGTTATCAATTATTTGGTAATGGATACCTGTATTTCTCCCATTGGATTTTATATATTTTTCCAGATTTTCTTGAAATTTTTTCACTTTCATTTTATATTGCTTTTTTATATCTTTTACATTTGGAAAAATCAAATTTGACAACATTAATTAAAATAAGTGCATTCAAAACAAAAAATTTCCTATTTGCTTTATCATTCATTAATTTTGTTCATTTTTTCAAATATTTCATCATCATTTTTGATAAAAATATTTTATTCCCATCAAAAGATACCATATGGATATTATTATTTAATATGGGATATCCATTGAAATTTATTCTATATTTGGTCATTTTTGCGTTATGGTTTAAATTGTTTTGTAAAGCTCATGAAAGTTAGTTTTTTTTTTGGTTTTTGATGATTGCAGCTCAGGCATCGGAATCGTGGAAAGTTGAGTCGAGAGTTTATTTTTACAACTCGGCATCTTTACAAAGTAGACATTTTTGGGAATTTAATTTAGGGATTTTTTGGAGACTGAAATTTATGGGGGAAAGAGATTTTGTGAAAAAGCATAAAATAAACCCCAAAATTAGAATTCCCAGAAATGACAACATCACTTTGATTATTTTTTTCATATCTTTGTCTCCGACACAGATTCCAACTCCGATTCTGTAGTGGTTTTTTATACGTGCTTTGGAAAATCAAAGTCATCAAAATTTTTAGAAATGGACGAAAAAGAAGAAGAACACCATGAACTCGAAGAAGTGATTCCAATCCAAAATTTTCAGCTTGTTGAAGATCTAAAAATTTTACCTGTCAATTTTTGCAACAAAATGAAAAAATCATCTTTGATCCGACATTCGATCTAATTCATTTTTAAACAACACATTTTCATTTAAATAACGTTTTTGTTTAACTAATTTTTTTTTCTTTTTATTTTTGAATCAAATCGCTTTTTTATTTTTATCGAAAAATTATTATAAAAGGCTTGCAGGTGTTTGCCCTGTCCAACGAAAGGTCAAAATATATTCAGTTATAAGTTTTGCGTAACAACAAGTTTTATCGGACTTTTTTGGCAGACTTATATCCACGTTCAAGTGACATAATTTTTTTTATTAGATCAGTCTAAAGAAAATAACCTCCTGTATAAAAGTTGCCCTTTTATGAGGGACTGTCCAGATCTGACGTCGGGTAAAAACAAAAATTTTTGGAACCCCCCACCCCCTCCGTCAGATTTTTTCCTTTTATTTTGTGCCGCTTTATAAATAAGGGAGCGTCAGATTTTGATTGACCCCCTCCCCCCTAAAACACCCGACGTCAGATCTGGACAGTCCCAAAGTTGAAATCGGTGAAAGCAAATAATAATAAGTCTTTGTTCTTTTATTAAAAACAACATTTTTGCAATTTAAAGTTACAACTTTTTTCACCATTAAAAAATTACAAACCTCCAAATCATATCCTTGTTCTTTGGTAAATGGGACCAAAACATTTTCATATGACTGAATATATCCTGCTGCTTGTTCATTACTTTTGAAACTTCGAGCAATATGTTGAATATTAATTCGTACAAAATTATTTGTATTTTTTCCGCTAAGAAAAAAGTTTGCTTTCTTTACCGAAACAAAAAGTACGATAACATAAAAAACGGGAAGATGTCGGGGATTTTCAGTGTATAATTTTGTAATGGCATCTTAAAGACTTTTCTTGGCTTCCTTGGAGAATTGGCCAGGAGTATAATAAATTCGATGAAGAGGCATCTTTAAATTGAAAATAAGTATTATAAGAGACAAAAAAACAGAGAAGAATATGTTGTTAATTTGAAATTTTCAAGTTGTTTTGTGCTGTTTTTTTATCACTTTTTTCACACATCCCACAATTTTTATGTTTCGTATTCTTTTTTTTGGTACATTCTAAAATTGTGTCTTAAAAAAACACTTGTAGTTGATATATTTTTCTTTTTAATCATCGCAAAATTTGGATAAAGTAATAAACGACAAATATTTCGTTCGAAATTTATTTGGCAATAAAAATTGACAAAATAATGTTTTTTTAAGCAAACATTTATTTATTTAACATTAATATTGTAAAATCATTTAACAAAGGTATAAATTTTTTGTTTTTTAATACTTGAATGGTTCGGAACATTTTTTATTCAAATTAATAATAACAGAGGCAAGATTTTAAAATACAAAAAAAAATAAACGATTTTCAAAATCAAAACTGATTACATTGTTTTGTTGATTTCATAAAATTTTACCAACAAATACCACAAAAAAAATCGACTTGAGGCTCTGCTGTATCTTTATTAAAAGAGTATGTTGTTGGAATTGCCTTTAAAGCAATTAACTCTTCGTTTGATGAAAGACGGGTAATGCTTTGACGGGTTTCTATAAAATACATTTTTTTTACAGTAATCCTTGTAAATTTTATATTAAAAACAAACCACGACGATTTTCTTCAATATAAACAGCACCATTATATTTCTTTTCAACAGAATGACGAGAACCAAGTGCCAGTTTATCAGTGAAATTATTGTCAATTAAATATTTGGCAACTTCGGCCATAAATTTTGTGTCATTCCATGCTGTCAAAGTTTCATCTGCTTCTTCTATTGAAATAATTATGTAATTTAAAAGAAACTGGCTGTTTGATCCAGTTTCGAAATCCTGTCTATTCGTGATTTAAAGGCGAATTGAGAGTCTTGAACCGAAAATGCATCCTTTTTTTATTGTTTTCTCTTGAAAAGATGTGGAATGTCAATTTTAACCGATTTTTCAACGACGAACATTAAAAACCACTCTTTTGTATAAAAAAAGGGATAAAAAAATACATATTTCGCATAAGAATTTACCATCCATCACCAACATCAATGTAAAAATTCAAAAAGGAATGCATTTTTTGTTTCAAGACTGTTTCTTTTCTTGAAAATCAAGAATATCAAAGATTTCGAAATTTGATCAAAACCTCCTTAAAACAAAAATTTGATTTTTTAAAAGCTAACCATATCCTACTGGATACCATGCCCCATCAGGACCGCAAGATAAAAGATTCGGTTGTGCTTTACCAGCAACATTAGAAAGTAAACGGGGTTCTGAAATTCGACGCTCAGAATCAATTACTTCATACATGACTTCATTATCATTTAAATCATGATGACGATGAGCGATAACAACACAAACTTTATCAGAATAATTGTGTCTAAAAAAAGCAACAACTTTTTAAACAATGAACACATTTTCAACTTATTAAACTAACTTTTGGATAATTTTTCCAAGTAAAAAAATGTCTTGTATGGTCACAGCTTCCGACGTTACTTTAAGATCACCAAGTAAATTATATACCGCAGGATTGTATTCTTTTACAGACATTTTTTTAACCTTCTTTTTTCAGTTATAAACGTTTTTTACAAATTAAAATGATACAAATAAAATTATTTTAAACTGCTTAAATATTGTCAGCCAGAATTGTATGTAAGATAGAGGAGCGTTTGATAAAGCCATGCTTTGGAGGAGGGGCGGTACCAATTGCAAAAAAAAGCATGTCGTTATTTGTTTAAAAATTCCTGCCAAAATGTTATAACGTAAAAAGTATAATTTAAAAAATAATTTCGCTTTCTAAAAATAGTGCTTCCTATTTTTATTTTTTTATCAGTAAAAACGTAATATTTTGAAAAGTGATGTGTGTTTATTTTATTTATCTGTTTTTTTGGTAGTTTTTGAAAGTAAAAATTTGTTTGCAAACAAATAATTTTATAAATCTGCTTTTTGGGTTATTTTTTTTGATTGGCGGTACCAAAAAAATTAACTATTTATTTAAAAAATAATACCAAAACACACATCACTTTTAAAAATATTACATAATTCCTGTAACACAAAAAGTAATACTTTAAAAATAGCTTTTCTATTTTCAAAGTATTACTGCTTTCTATTTTTATTCTTTTTGTCGTTAAAAAAACTATATTTGCTGTGTCTATTTTGTTTATCATTCGGCATCACTTTTAAAAAAAAATTTTTTTTAAATTTAATTTTGGAAAAAACTGTAATAAAAATTTATTAGTAAATGAATAAATCTAAAAAGCTGCTTTTTTAGCTCAAAATTAAATGGGGATTCTGAAAAAAGACATCCTTTCTTGATTTTCGGATTCAAACTTGAGCAAACTCAAATTGGGTATGTTGGATAAAAAAAATAATTTTTACAGTAATGTGGTAAAACATGTTAAAAAATAAAATTTAACTATATTTAGTTCCGTTTTTACCTGAAAATAGTGTTATTATTTTTAAAAAATATCTTGTTTCAAAAAATTAATTTTTACGGTAAAAAAAAATTCGACATGTCTAAAGAATCAAAAATGTGAGTTGTTCAGTGTTTTGCACCACCATGTCTTCCAAATCCAAAATGTGTATCATCATCCAGTCAAAACTCTGATGTTTGTGCCAAACATCAATGCCCTTTAGGACAAAAATGCTAAGAGCATAGTCTTCGATGTAATCGTTTTGTCAAAAACTGTCCATCTTTCCCAATCTGTGTCACCACAAAAGCAATGAAGTATTTAATAGTTCCTAAAAAAAATAAAAAGAGGAAGAATTCTTCTAAAAAAAGAATGTTTCTTTAATAATAAAAATCGCTTGTTGATCTCTGTATTTTCGGTATGCAAGAATTAAGTAATAGGAAAAACTTTAATCAGTCATATAAAAAACCCGATCGTCATTAATGACAAAAATCTATCAAAATGATTAAATAGATTGTAGTTACACGAAAAATATTTTGTAAAAAGTGTTTTTGTTTAATTTAATCTAATTTATTTTTTACTCCAGGAGTGGGCAAAAATTTGCACTCTTTAGTGCAATCACACTATGTCAAAACCTTGGATCAAAATTAATTGCAATTTTTTATCTTTTATAAACTTTTTTTCAATTCCGTTGCTTTTTTTTGAGACAAGCAAAAACCCTAAACAACTGTTTTAAAACTTGCAAACAAAAAAAAAAGCATTTTTTTCATCTAATATTTTTTTTTCATTTATATTTTTAAACAATGAAGTTGCGTCTTTTATTTTTGCTGTTTTTAAGTGTTGGAATTAAAGCCATTGATATTTCTGATTTTAAAGATTTATATCAAAGCTTAGAAACTGTAAGTAATTTTTTTTTCACGTTTTAAACTAAGTCTGTTTTGAAATTTATAGACACGTCAATGCCGTGCAAATGAAGTTGAAGATTGTTTATATCATACATGGCGGCATTACGTTTGTACCTTTAAAGATATTGGAGTAAATATTCAAAGAGCTGGAATGGATACATATATGGCAACAAAATGTTCAATGAATCTTTTAATTAATCATTATACTCCACGAAATTCTCAAGATGAAATTTATCTTAAATTGAATAAAGGATATACTTCAACTGAAACCTTAAAACGTGGAGATGTTGGAGATACAAATGAATTACAAAAAGTTTGTTTTGTTCAAGAAATGATTCGATGCTTTCATCGGCATGAATGTGACATTCATCTTCATACACAAATCTTAAACAATGTTTATGATACAAATCAAAAAGTGATGTCACAAATTTGGCACACAACCGCATATTATATTAAAGAAAAATGGCAACAATTGAAAGATTTATTATTTAATTAAAAATTTCATTTTTAAAAAAAAATAACTCTAATGTGCTTATTTTATTTTTTTTAGCCATATAATAAATGATTGAATCTGGTAAAAGGAACGATTGATGAAATTATGAAGCATCAAAACGTTTTTTCTTTAATAATGAGGCAGTTAAAGTTGAAGTTTTGCATTTTTGATAGGAATTTTATTGATGTTTAACGTTTCATTTTTTATGAATTCAAAATTTTTCAATTAATTTTTTATTCAAAATGGCAGCAGTTAAATAAAATTTATCAGATAATCCTTAAAAAATCAAAAATAAAATTTTTTATCTTAACTAGAGAAAAAAGTGCTCAATACATTTATACCGGGTGGGCCAACATAGTTGTCTTTCGAAAATTTCAAATAATAGAAAAACAAAGAGAAAAAAACTTACGAAAATTTTCGAAGGACAATTATGTTGGCCCATCCGGTATATTTTTTTTAGTTTATTATCATCAAAACAATAAATTAAAATTGTTTCTGAAATGTCACAATTTCATTTTTTGGTATTTTTAAAGTTGCAAATATTCAGAAATATATTTGCAAAAATCTTCAATGCTTGCATATTACTTTTGGATACCGTGGAAAGTTTTATCCTTGTTTATGTGATCAAAAATATGTTTCTGAACATTTTAAGTAAATACAAAATTTACATAAAATGGAAGAGGAGTCCTAAAAAAGAATTTAATTTTGCCAAAAAGAATTCATTTTACAAAAATTTTTTGAACAAGCGTTCAATATTTCGTTGTAAGAATAAAACAAAACAATATTGATTCAAAAATTATAATCAATGCATTGAATAAAATTTTTAAAAAAGGCGTAGCTCATAAACCATTTTCAGAAGTGAGTCAATGAAATTCGGTTTATTCAATGAAAACTTTTATAAAATCGATGTATGAATTTACTGTTGTCATTGCTGTGAAATTTTAGTTTAATGTGAGCAGTTTTATGGATGAATCGGGTGTAAGCAAAAATGCACAACGGCGAAGATCAACGTAAAAAAAAACCGGGGATAAAACACATTTCGTTTTTTTTAGATGACAAAATTTTATTTCTATTTTTGTAGTACAAGTTTTACTAAGTTTTAACACGAAAGCTAAAATTTTAATAAAGCAAAGCTACGCAAAGCGTTTTTTTGCGACCTTGTGGAAAAAAAATATATTCTTTTGTTACATTTTTTTAGTTTGTTGTTCGTGTTTTTTTACTTTAATACGCTAATTTTAATAATTTACATATACTGATGTTTACAATTTTAGATTAACCTTTTATACTATCATTTTCTTAAAAGAAACAAACATGGGAGATCAATTCTCTTCTGGAAATGGTTCAAAGCCTACAACCTCCGATAATCAAAATCTTGTTAACCAATCGACTATTGCTGGAAATGAATTTAGTGCAGTTTTACAAAAGCTCCTTGAAAAACATGCTGAAGGTGAGCAATTAAAACAAGAAAATACTCGAATTAAAAATGCACTTGAAAAAAAGCAAGCAGTTGTTAAATCACTCTTGGAAATTGTAAGTTTTTTGTTCTTTGTACAGTTACATATTACGAAGCTCTTTTAGATTGATAAACAAAAGGTCGAGATTGATGATTTTGAAGAAAAAGTATCAAATCTTGAAGAAGATATTGTTCAATTGAGCTTTACCGCTTGTCGCAAATTGAATTATGCAATGGTTAATCGTGTAATTCATTACGAACGTTTAAAAGATAAGGTTAGTTATTTTGTTTTTTCTTATCTGTTCATTAATAAAATTTGACACGTTTGTTCTACTAATATATTATATACTTTTTTAGATTTTAACATTGGAAAAACTTGAATATTATGAAGGAAAATGGTTCGCTGATGGTGTTGAACTTTCTTTTAAAACTGGTAAAGATTTTGAAGTTTGGGTTACAAATTCATTTTCTGCAAATCAAATGGAATGGAAATTGCCAAAACGTGTTACCTTTAAAAATCTTGAATCTTTATCTTTGATTAATTCATCAGTTTGCTTACGAGATTATGTCAAAATGGTTCGTGATAATACAATTAAATATTTATATCTTGAAGATACAACTGTATATGATGACGATGATAAAATTATTCCTTTTGATGATATTTTCAATGGTGAAGCACCAAATATTGTTAAGTTTTCTTAGTAAGTTTTTTCTTTTTGCTTTAAATTAATCCACTTCTTTTTTAGCACTTTTAAACATGGTGAAGTTGTACCTGAAATTTCTCAAAAGCTTGCAAATAATCGACCTTTTCCAAATCTTCGCTCAATTGAACTTAAAGAAATTCTAGAACCTTTTGATCTTAAAGTTTTTGGTGATTTTCTTAAAGTAAGCTTTAATTTTGCTTTGAATTTTTGTTTATTAGTTAATTTTAGAAAAATCCATCCATTTGTTACTGTTACTTGGAATTTTATGGTTCAGAAAAATTTTATTCTCATATTACTCGTGATGAAAAAGAACTTTCTCAAACATTGCCTCAAACTTGCAATCTTCAAATTGTTCTTCTTCCATTCCCTTAATTCTTTTGCTTTTATTTACATATTAAATTTTTTTTGTTAAGTTTTTTTTGTATCACTACTTTTTGCAATGATTTTTATATGTAATCTTTTTGTATTAAAATTTCTTATACCATAAACAAGCAAAAATGAAACTAAAGTTTAATTTAAAACTTTTCATTGAAAAAACTTTGAAAATGATCGAAACGGAAAAAATGGTTGTGGCATTGTGTTTCGAATATTCAAAAAATAAATTCAGTTTCGATTTATCGATTTTCTTTTATCTTTCGTTTATCTTTTACACGAAATTTAATCAATTATTTGCTGACAAAATGGAAAATGATATTTTATCAATTATTAAAGCTATTGCAGATGAAGCTATATCAAATTCTGAATCAAATGGCGTTGAACAATCAAAAAAGCGAAAATTTTCAACAATGAATGGAAAAAGCGAAGACAATTTTAATGAATCAAAAGCAGAAATTGAAAAGTTAAAGAAAATTATTGTGAATCAAAATGAAACTATTAAAAAGCAAGCTTTAATTGTATGTTTTTTACCGTAATTGTTTTTGCTATTTTATCATTTATTTTAGATTTCACAATTGATTGAAAAGAGTAAAAAAATTGTTCCTGTTGCAGATGATGGTGAAACTCAAAAAGCAAAATCTATTTTTGCTATTGGAGAAGAAAAGAAATCAAAACATGTTGTTCGTGGTGTTGAAAGAAATAAAATTTTACCTAAAAATCATCGATCTTCTGGTGCAGCTGCTGGTGCAGATACAAGTAATGAAGCAAAGATTATTGAAAAAACATTGGAAAGAATTACAGAAGCAACTTCCTGGATGCAATCAGAAATTATTTATTTAGAACAATTATATAAACATGAATCAAAAGAAAAGCAGCGATGGAAAACAATGGCTTTAAATTTGTTGAATGAGGTATGTAATTGTGATTCGAAAATCTTAAACATTCAATCCGTTTTAGGCAAAATCTTTAAAGGAAGAAGAAAAGGAAGGAAGGAAAGAAATTGTTAAATCAATTATTAATACAGTATTCAACAATCATGAACAACAACCTCAACTTCCTGCTGCAGTTCAACAATTAAATAATTTTAATGTTGTTACATTGGATGAAATTTATAATGGTGTTGTACTTAATTGTGCTCGTTTAACATCACAAACTGTAAACACTTTTTATCTTTAAACAATTAATACGACTGACTTTTTCAGCTATTAAATGTTAACAAAATGAATGCTGCTGAAAAAGATTGTTGGAATATATATTTTAATTTAAATCCATTAGAATATTTAAATATTGCAATCGAAAAACTTTTTAAAAAATCTGAATTCAAGCTTCAACTTTCTGGTAAATTTATTTGTAATACTGGTCCAAATACAAAGAAACGTATCGAAGAAATTTCACATCGTATTCAAAGTTGTTCATTAACGGATCTCCAAATAATGAATCAAAATATTAATTTTGTTGACTTTCAAAAATTAGTTTCATCGAAAACAATCAATAATTTCTGCTTTAAAAATGTTACCGTATATGGAGAATATAATGAAGTACTGGAAATTGATGAAATTTTAAAAGAACTTCCAAATGTTAAAAATTTTGAATAGTAAGCTTTTTTTATTGATTACTGTAATCTGTTATAATTTCTAGTTCGTTCAAATATTTTAATGAAGTAACACCAGAAACTGCAAAACTTATTTCACAGTTTTCTCGTTTGGTTAATCTCAAAACTTTTAAACTTTATAATGTTTCACGAATGTTTGATCTTTTTGCTTTTTCTGATTTTATTAGAGTTTGTTTTATTTTTATTGGATACTGTAATATACAAGTTTTTTTAGAAACATGAAAATGTAAAATTTATTTTGGAATATCGTTGGCAACAAGATTCTGCTAAAGATGGTATTTTAGCAATTGCAAAAAAGTTAGATATTCCTTCGTCGTGTTCGTTGATAATTGAATTTGCTAAACTTTAAATTTTTTTCTCATTCATGTTTTGATATTGTTTTTTTTTTTGCTTTTTTTAAATTTATAAATTTTTTTATAGTTGTTTTTTTCTGAAAACGTTCTTAATTTTATTAAAGTTTTTACTATCTTTGAAAGGAGAAAACGCATTTTTTTGTTAATTTTTCCTTTGTAACTGATTCAAAAAATCTTTAAGCACAAATCCTTTTAATATAATAAAATGAAACAAACGTAAGCAAAGCAAAACAGCAACAATAATTAAATCAAACCACACATTTCTTTACGATTTTTCTTTACAGGTGTTCGAAAAACATTTTCTCCATTTTGATTGCATTGCTCTTGATGATCAGATTCATTCGTTTTCATTCTTGCTTCAAGTTCATTAATTTTTTTATTTTTGAGGTCCGTTTCCTAAACATTAAGAAGTTAATTTATCACTGGAATTATTGATATTTACCCGTTCATTTGTTTTTTCCAATTCAGTAATCTTTGATCGAAGATAAATTTCAACTTTTTCTTGATTTTTAATTGTTGCATTCAATTCTGTTAATTTTTCATTTTGGCTTTCAATGATTGATTTTTGTTCATCATTTTCTGTTTGAAGACCAGTATTTTGTTTTTCCATTTCAGCAATTTTAGCTCGAAGTTCAGTTTCAGTGCTTTCTTTTGATTGAAGTTGTTTTTCTAATTTAACCATCTAAAAAATATTTTACAACTAACTATATTCGACAATTTATAATGAAATACCTGATATATTATTTCAATCTTTTCTGATTCAAACTTTGCTTGATCTTCTTTGCATTTTTGCTCGTTTAAAGCATTCTTTAATTCCAATTCTTTCATAAGTGTATGAATATGCTGAACACGTTCATTAACGTGAAATTTGTTTTTTTCTTGAACTGTATTCATCTAAAAAAGCAAATATTGAAATAATAAATGTCGAAAAATGGAAAAATTTATACGATTGCATTATGACGTTCCCAATCCATAATTTTAGATTCTAAAATAAAAATCAGAAATTAATTAAGAAAAAAAAAACAAAATGCACGCATCACGTCAGGTTAGGTAATTCAAAAAAACATAGAATTTGCTAGAAAAAAAGAAACTGTAAAAATCAATCAATCGCTGCGAGACCAAATGAGCGTCTTATTTTTTTCTTTTTTCTTTGAAAAGTCTTGCGTTTTTTTTGAACAAAATATTTCTGTGCCCGGGGAGAAATATAACAGCAATTTATCTTTGTGACCTCGATTAAGTTTAATTTAAGCCATACTATATTTCCCTTTAAACCTCGGTTTTATTTTACGAACAACAACAACAGCAAATTATGATTTTGACAATATTGATTGTGATGATTTTAATGTATAGCTAGCTATGTTTAAAATTTTTATTTTTCTTTTTTAAAATAAATAATAGTTAAAAATGCAAAAAAAAAATTATATCGTGTTCAATATTTTGTTCAAAAAAAAACGCAAGACTTTTCAAAGAAAAAATAAGACGCTCATTTGGTCTCGCAGCGATTGATTGATTTTTACAGTTTCTTTTTTTCTAGCAAATTCTATGTTTTTTTGAATTACCTAACCTGACGTGTATAGTTTTGCTTTGATTATCGCTTTACTTTCGTTGCTTGCTTTTTCAAATCCATTTGTTACTGTATTCTTAAAAATAAAACTTTAAAATTCATTGCAGCATAACACTGACCAGCATTTAAAATTTTTTTTCTAATATTTTAAAAAAGACCAAAACAAAAAAACTACAGTATTCCTTTTGTGAAGAAAATTTATTTATACTTTTACACTTAAACAGACAAAAAAAGTTATAACAGTAAAAATTAATTCAAAAAAATTAGACAAAATTGTAATAGAATATTTACAGCAAATCTTTACAAAAACAGAGTAATGTAGGTAATTATGAGGATCCGATAAATTTAACAGCTAACAAAGCATTCATTTGACTTTTGGAGTTCCAGCAACGAATTTTGGTGGATAAAAATCAACGTCAGGATTTTTCTAAAATGATAATAATAAATTATTACCGCATATAAAAAAAAGATACTCACATCAAAAAATGTACGAAATATTTCACGATAAAAATCATCTTGAATATTATATATGCAACAAATTCGAAGATTTGGAAATGGTTGAAGTTTACCAAGATTTTTGGAAGTTCCACGTGCTGCATTTTGATCTTTGAATTCTTCATCTCCAAATTCACTAAAAAGTATAAAAGTTAAAAATTAATAAATAAAAGTATGCAAAAACTTACTAAACAAATTTATGAATATTTGGTATATCTTTTAATAGTTCATCAATTCTTAATAGTTCATAATATTCTCCCATTACTTGAACACGACGAAATTCAACTTCTTCAATTCTTTCTGATGCCAAAAGTTTTTGATATTCTTTGAAGCAAATTTTTTGATTTATTAATACCAATTTCTTGAGATTACAGCCATAAACATATTCAAGTAATGTTGAAACACCATTCTCACGACAAAGTAATTCTTTTTCAAGGTATATTTGATATGATCTTTTCAAAGAAATATATTTTCCATCTGCAGCCCAAACATTTGAATCACCATTTGGTATATCTTCACATGTCTTTACTTTTAGAATCTAAAAATAAATGAATCTTATGACGTAAAAATACGGTATCTTCGTCACAGGAGGAAAAATCTCCGCTTGTCAAAGCACTGATCGCATATAAAATCGATTATATATTTTAGGCAATACACCATCTCACAGCTCCCAGATTTGTTAAAAAGATATCAATACATACCTTTTGTGACAGCAGTTTATAATCAATTTTTGAATCAACAACAACATCTTGCATCTTTACAGAAACACCAGAATATGTAAATGATTCTTCTCCCACAGCATCAATACCAGAAGATAAACGTCGAACTTCTTCTTCCATTTGTTTAATCTAAAACTAAACGATTAAGAAAGATGTACAAAACAACAATAACTAACCTTTATATCTTTTCCCCCCCCCCTTCTTTGGCAATGATTTTCAGAAAAAATTCATTTTTTTTGAGTCAAAATTTGAAAGGTAAAATTTGCATATTTGAAAATAATATTTGGCAACGCAATGTTTTTTCCTTTTTTGTGCTTTTGGATTTTAGGGGGGGGATAGTAAATAAGATCGCTACGGCGATCTTGTTTACTGTTCCCCCCATACCGGAACAGGGGGTCAGAAATCTGACCCCACCGACCAACCGACCGGCGAAGCCGGTCGGAAAAAAACGGGCAAAGGGGGGAGTACGTTAAAAATTCAAAATTTCGGATAAAAATTTTAGCACATAAAGTATTCAAAATTCTTAAATAAACTTGACAAATATTTGATTTTTACTCTTTATACTAAAAATCAAATATTTGAATGCATGCTTAAAACATTTTAACACTATAGTTTATTAAAATCATTGAACATAAAAGTTGCAAAATTTTTCAAACGCATGAGTAGACACTGGCAGGTGAAAAATGAAAATGCAGAAAAAAAATTTTTTTTGCTATGTTATAGTATTTTCAGACCTGAATAAAAATAATATAAAAACAAAAAATTTTAAAATTTAAGTTTAAGTTCCGAAAATGCCATCTGAAAATTCGGCTAAGAAAAATTTTTTGGTTGAAAAAAAGGAAAGGGAACACTTTTGTTTGACACTTTTTTATTCCCTTTTTTGCAAAAAAAATGCATTTCCTTTGTTCTTTTTTCTTTCCTTTTTTTCTTTCTTTTTTTGGGTGTTTTTTACCAAATTTTAGCTCTGCGTTTGATACCATATTTTTTCGCTCACTTTCGCTCATTAGTGAAAAAATACATTATAATCAGAATTAAATTCTCTATCGAATAGTATAAAAATTGGATTAAAACCGGTTAAAACCTGCTTTTAGTAGTTATAACGATGCAGTAATCCGGCATTTTCGACATTTTTTCCGGCATAAAAAAATTTTTAAATAGCGTTTTCGTAATCAGAGTAAAAAACTACATCGGATAGGTCAGACAATTAATCTGTATAAAAAAATTCAATTTTTCATACTGTAACCAACAAAAAGTGAAAGAAAGAAAAGGAAAAAGTGTTCCCTGCCAGTGTCTACGCATGAGAAAAAAAATTATTTTTTCTTCCGCCAAATTTTTTTAAAAATTTTTAAACACAGAACTAAAAAAGAAACAAGAATTCATATAAGTAACAAAATTTTTTTAATGGCTATTAAATTTTAGTGACTACAGCCTTTAACATATAAAAAAGAGTAAAAATATAAGTGAAAAAAATCATTACAAAAATTAAGTTTCAATAGGGTTTTTAATGAAAATAATATCTCTTTTTTCACACATTTCTTTCGTGTATTTATTATAAACCAATCTTGCATGGAGAGGATCATCTTCCTCGTCTTCAGCGCCATATCTTGGATTATCAGGTCCACGAGGATTTTGAGCATCACTTTCTAAATGTCCTTTTGCTTTCCAATCAACTAAATATTTTTGACAATCAAAATGTTTTAATGGCGGGCCATTAATTCTGATAGTAAGAAGAGCGTCAATAGTTTCAACCGCCATACAGGTTCTTCTTTTATCCAAAGAATGGAAGAGTATGGAGAAACCGCGCTCTGCGTCACTGCTTCCGACAGGAACGGTTAAAGCACTTGAGATGTATTGTAGCGATTCTGGGCTTATTTCAAAAAGTACGCTTGCAGCTTGTTTTTGCAAGATTTTGTTCAAAAATACTTCCGCTCGAAGTTCACTCTTTAAAAACTTCAACTGTTACACTTTCAAATAAATTATTAAGTTGAACTCAAAGGTTGGGGGAATTGATTTTCAATTGCTCGGCCTGCATTTACTTGGAAATTAAGTTATACTTAAAGCTTCTTTTATAAAAAGAACTAAAAAAATCGACCAAAAAAGTGTTAGAAAAATGGCGTTATTTCCAACAAAAATTTATTCGCGATAAATTTTTTTCAGCGAGAAAACCAACAAAAACATTTGTTTATAGCTTTTAAAATATTTCAGTCTCATTTTTTGCTTCGAAATATTTTTTTGAAAGTATCTATGTCACGAAATCGTTAGAAACAATCAAGGACGACGAAATTATTACAAAAAAAACTTTATTAATGTTTTTTGAAGCGTCGTTTTTGTTCAAAAAAGAGTTTATTTAAAAAAAAGTATTTGAATAATTGAAAAATGTGTAATACATAATGATTTAGTTTGATTGAAAATATAAAATATAAATATAAAATATAAAAAAGAGGTATAAAAATATTACAGAAACTGTTTTTTTAACATAAGATTCAAAATGTTTTAACAATGAAAAATAAACCAATCTGATTTATTACACTTATATGTAAATAAATAATTTTATTATGTATTGCAGAAATTATATGCAATTCCCTTCTTTTTAAATTTAATAATTAAAATCATTGTAAAAAACAGTGTAAACAAAATTTTTAAGAGAAAATAGGGGGTGAAAAAAAATCGATGAAAAAAAAAAGGTCGTCAAAAAGATCCACAGGGGGACCCTTTGAAAAAATGAAAAAATTTGAACCAAAAATATACTCAAAAAAAAAAAGACCCTTACGATTTAAGGGAAATTCGGCGGCCCGAAGGGCCGCCGAAAAATTTTTTCCATATACCTAAGTTGAGCTCGCAAAATTCGCCCAGCATGACGAGGGGGACCGGACCTCGGATCAAAAAATCTGACCCCCCTGTTCAGGTATGGTTCCCCCCCTTTTTTTTGTTTTTTGACATCTTTCGAATTTTTTTACCACAAAGATATTTTCACATAGTGATAAAAGAACAACAATACCAATCTACCAATAATAACATGGTTTTAAATGTTAATTCAAAAAATTCCTGTACACTTTGAAAATATACTTAACCGTCTACAAATTTTATAAAAAATAGCCAGGAAGGGGGGGGGGGAATAGTAAATAAGATCGCCGTAGCGATCTTATTTACTAATCCCCCACCCCCTTCTTTTTTACAAAATTTTAAAATTTGAATTACATTTTTGTTCTTTTCCATTCCAATTCTTGCAATTTGCATTAAAATTTTTGAAAACCGCAAAAAACGCATAAAAGGAAGCCGTGACATCGAAAACGAGCTTTTTTTCATTCACCAACAATTTGCTGGATGGTCGTCATTTTTTCCTCTCTTACAAAATTTTTCAAAGTTTTGTTCTCGAGAAAAAACACAAATATGAAAATATGAGTATTTTTTCTCGAGAACAAAACTTTGAAAAATTTTGTAAAAAAAAAGGGGGGGGGAAGAGTAAAAAGTAGTTTATTAATCTTGTATTTTTTATTAATAATTTTTTAAACACTTTTTTGGTTTATTAATAATTTTTTAAATTGCAATCAATAATTAATTTTTTTTCTAACAAACCGATCGAATTTGTATTTGTGAAATTTTTTACAGAAAATTATGTTATTTGAATAGTTTTAATTAAATATACAATCAATGATTCCTTTAAAAAATATTCAAAAGTAAGAAACGATTAACTTTGCAAAAGCAGTTTTGTCGAAAATATTTCTTTAAAAGAAGAAAAGTATTGGCTCATTTTTCCTTCTCATCTCCACTATATTTTTTGCTGTCTCATTTTTGATTCACATTGGATTTTGTTTTCGATTTTTTGTTTTTTACGTTTCGAAATTTTCTTTAAATGTCTGCCGTTTGTCAGGCATAAACGAGCTTTCACCGTTAAAATATAGAGAAACTTTTTTTGCTTTTTCTTGTTTGTTCTATTTTTGAGCTTTTAAAAGCTGAAAATACATTAAACACAAATTTTTCTTTTTTAGACGAGTTCCATTTTATTCATTATGTTTTTTTGCATATTTTAAAATTTTTATTATTCTCTTAAACAAGTATTTTATAATAACATATAAATAAATATCCAAAGATTTGCACAATTTTTTAACTATTTCGTGCTTATTTTCCAAAAGAGCTTGCACCGCTTTTTATAAACTCTTATTTCTTTATTTGTCGTTTGTTTTTTTCGTATTTTAAAATCTTGCCTCTGTTAAAAATGTGTTATTATTAATTTGAATAAAAAATGTTCCAAATCATTAAAGTATTAAAAAATAAAAAATTTATACCTTTGTTAAATGATTTCATGATATTAATGTTAAATAAAAAAATGTTAGCCTTAAAAAACAATATTTTGTCATTTTTTATTGCCAAATAAAACCCTAACGAAATATTTGTCGTCTATTACTTTATCCGAATTTGACGATGATTAAAAAGAAAAATATATCAATTACGAGTGTTTTTTTTTCAAGGCACAATTTTTGAAAGTACTATTTTTTTCAGTTATATTTTTTTAAAGAAAATTTTTTCAACAAAAATGTAACTGAGAAATTTTTAAACTATATATCCCCTACAATCCCTTTAATCATTGATAAATGCTGTGTTTGTAAGTCATTTTTTTATTGTGTCGTTATTTTAAAAGTTTTCTAATTCATCTTTACTTTGTTCCTTTTCTTTGTGTCTTTTTGGGAAAGAAAGAGCGTTTTTTTTTTAATGCTAGTCTGGGTTGAGTTATTCCAGTATGCGCAATCGATCTCTATATCTTGTTTCTCTCTTTTTTTTTGCTTTTCTTTTAGAAGGGTCAGTATTGGCAGCAGTTGCGCAGGATGGCCTTTTTTTTTGGATGGCTGCTAGCCCGAACACTAGCCAAATTTTTGAGGGTGAGTTTTTGTGGTGCACATTTAGAGTGTGTTAACTCAGTGCTGGTTTACAAGAAAGCCTTCATCTGATTATTTTATAGAGTGTTTGAAGGGCTGGAATTCGTTTTAACCTCGGATCCACATTTTTTCAGGATTTCTCTCTCTCTGGTATGGCTGTTTCTTTTTTTATGATTGTAAAAACACGCCGTTGACTAAAGAAACCGATCAAATATTTAAAAAGCTATTTTAAAAGTTTAATAGCATTTTTTTTAATACTTTTGAATGAAATGCGACCTCATCCATATAAAATTATGACACCAAAAATCAGTGTTTTAAAAGAGTGGGAACATTTCATTTTCTATTCTAATCTGCATGTATTTATTTTTGGTAACTGTTCCATAAATTTCGGAATAAACATTCCTGATAACAGCAAAAATGCGTCAATATTTTTGCAATAATGTAAACAAAAAAACAAAATTTCTTTCAAAATCCTGCATTTTTGTTATCAAAAATGTATATATAAAAGGCAATAATTGTTTTGCAGAAAAATCAACGTTTTTTCCCAAACGCTATTTTTAAAAATGAAAATTTTTGTTTCAATTTTGTTTTCTGTTTTTTTGATTTCATACTGTAGTGGCCAAAATCCGCTACTTGATACTTTACCTAAATGTTCAAATGGAGAAATTATGGATATTGATTTACCTGGTAATATTAATCCCATAAAAACATTTTTTATTTTATAATTTCATTGTTGTAAAAATTGTAGGAAAATCATGTTTATTTGGTTACAATTTTGATGGGCCAATTGAACGTTCAGTTTGGAAAAATCTTTGGGCCACTTTTACTTTGGGGATTGTTAAGGATTGCAATTCATACTCTGAATTTGTATACGGAAAATCTGCACGTTGCTGCCCAAGTTCTGAATCAGATCGTAGCAGTTGGTGCAATGATGGTGAAACGTGTTCCACAAAAAATTGTTAATAAATTTGTATATATTTAAAATAATTAAAAAAAATGATTTTTAAAAAAAATTTCTTCTGCTTGTAAATTGATTTTTACCAGAATAGAAATAATGTAAAATTGAGATAGTTTTCAAATTTTCGTGACAAAATTCTGCGATAGTATTTTTTAATGTTTTTATCCTTCCTTTAAAAAATGAGTAAAAATCGACCTTCTAATAATTTTATTATCAGAATACACAATTTCTTGCGAGCAAACTTGATAGCTGTCAACTGCTGTAAAACGGCTTTGCAAAAATGTATTTTTACTTTTTTTTAAAAAATAAATAGGTACCGTATATATATAATTTTGCTAACCTATTTTCATTTTATTTCAATGCCTTTTTTCAAAAATAGCAAAAAAAAAAAAACAATTTTATTAGATTTCCCTGTTTTTCATAATATTCATACTACATGTATGTAAACAAAAAATAATCGGTTGATTACATTATATAAAAATCTATTTATTTTTAATCCCATAATTTTTTTAATCGAATAAAATGTGAATCTGCACTTTGAAAAGTGTGCGTTGAAATAATATGGACTTTGTTGCGTTCATTAAAAAATTTGTGTTTTACCCATGTAATTATGTCGTGGGTTGAAGAAAAAATTGCATCCAATTCGTACCACTAAAAAAAGAAAGAAAACAGTTTAAATGTATTAAAACTTTTATATGCGAATTAAAAAAGAGTGGGTTACTTTTAATAAGAACTTCAAAAGTCAAAAGTGGCAATTTTTTGAAGGAAAAAAAATTTTGCAAAATGTATGTGTCATAATTTTTTTTATTTCTGTGAATAGTAATTTTTTGAAATAAAAATAGAAGAAACACTTTTTTATGTTTTTTAAGGCTAAAATTGTTAGCAAAATTCAAATAAATTGACTTGCACTTTTTGTGTCCTTTTTATAAAACAATCAAAAATAATCATTTTAGTGGATTAAGATTAAGGGGGGAGTTCGACTGCTCGCAACATTTTTTTTTCGCCACGAGAAAACGTTGGAGTGGGATTTCGATAATCATTACCATTAAACAAAAAACCATCTTGATTTTCAGCGAATGTTTATTCAAAAAGTTGTTACAGGTCGGACTCTCCATTTAAAGGAGGCAGACTATTTTGGAAAGCCTAACTTTCTAGTTCTGCAAAAACTCTGAAAACAAAAAAGCTTCTTTTTTTCTAAAGAATTCTAAAGAACAAAAAGCATTCTGTTTTCATCTCAGAAGAATTCAAAGTACTTCATATTCAGATTTTTATACGCAATCACCAGCTGCTTCCTTTATTTAATTATACCAACAATTTGAAGAAATTATCTATTTTTTGAAAAATAACTTACACCAAAGCACGCCACAAATGACACAAAATAATTTGATAAAAAGATGTAACACAATGATCCAAATACTGAAAAAATGCCAAAGAATAAGCTAAACACTGCTTTTGGAAAAAAATGTTGTAAAATTTTCACATTTTTGAAACACTAAAAAAATCGATTTTCATTCCAATTTTAAATTTGCAAAAATTCAAAAGCTGTCAAAAATTTGAATACTGTAGTACTCGAAATTTTGACTTACTTCATGTCTTTCAGTTAATGAACTGGTAAATACTGATTGTCGTCTCATTTCTTTTACTATATTGAGCAAATATATTGTTAGCTGAAAATTTAATGTAATTAAATGTTAAAAAAAAACACAGATGATTACGCCCCTTAGGAAAATATCCTGAGAAATCAGCTCGCTAAAAAGAGTACAAAATTCTCTTAAAAATTGCGCAAAAATAGCATTAAAAGTGGCATTTTTTAATTAGAATTAAATTTGCTTTTGTTTTCAATACTTTCGTGTTCTATCCAAAAGAAATTTTCTACTTGTTAAAATTTTCAATTTTCAAAGAAAAGAAGGCGGATACTGTAATTCAACAATAATGTAATCATAATAGAACAAATTAATATCTTCTATCTATCTTTGAATATCTTATCAATGTCTTATATTGAAAAAATGCATTATTTGGGCAATTTTAAAACATTTTCCAAAATTTTAGGGAGTTTTGCCTTTCTGGGGTGTGAGCCCAATATTAATATTAATATTTTATACATTTTGAACCCCCTCTAATCCCTAGACTGTATTAATTTAACATTCTTAACATTTTCCGCCCAATAACTTACCAAAAAATTAAAAAGTTGCATTCCAGCAATTAACGAAATAAAAGCAATAACAGATTGTTTTAATTGAATTACCATTAAATACCATATCAGATACGATAATCCTACAGTAAAACAGATAATAGCAAAAGCAAAAACGACCGAATTTGTATTATTTCCGTATTTTACAAATCCTTTATTTGCTTTCAAACCAATATCCAAAACAATTAACAGCGAAATAAGACATTCTTCAATTGCTATAACATTTATGTAACCGTATAAATCGAATATAATTGGATCAAATAGATTGTATTGGAATATCAGCATTAAACTGGTTAATGTAATTACAAGCAAACTTTGAAAAATTTTTACAATTTTAAAACAAAATGAAAAAATTCTGAAAAAAAAAGTTTTTGATTAAAAACTATAAAAAAAACTGCCTGAAAATGTTTAAACGAACGTTTTTTCTTTTTTTCAAATCGTTTCGCGTACGTTTTTACTTTTTTTATCTCCAAAAGGAAAAGGAACAAACCTTGAAGTTAAATGCCCAGTATGTTTTTCAATAAAAAATACAATACAAGCAAAAACAGTAATAATTAAAGAAATAAATGCAGCAATTTGATAAATTTGATATGCCACAACATTATTATTATCAGAATATATTGTTTTTGGTTCAAATACCACTACCGAAGGGGAAGCAATTGTTGTTGCTGCTGTTGTTGTAATATTGTCGTTTACAGTTGTAACATTCATTTTTATAAGCTAAACTTCAAAAAATGAATGAGGTAAAAATATAAGTTGCACAGTATAAAAGTGTTTTCTAATGTTTAATTGAATTTGTTATTTTGCATTTAATTCAATAATTATTTGTGTTTAGAAAACAAGCCCTCCCCCTCCATTATTTTTGATTCTAGTTTTATGTTATAAATGTAATAATATATTTACTATTTGATAGGTAGTAATTACTTTGAAATTTTGTTTTGTTTTTTTAACATTCAAAAATGCAGGTAATCTTGACACGTAGATTCTTAAAAAATCAAACTAAAAACGAATAATTATTATTTCAACCGATTTACGTGCCGAACCTAAATAGAAAAAGCAATTGGGATGACTAAAATTAAAATAAAAGAATTTTAAAATATATACCAGTTTAAAGGGGGAATCGCACTTAGAAAAAATTTTTTCTTATAAAAGTTCGTAAAAATCAGGAAAACACTGTTGTTCTTTTTTAATTCACATTTTTTTAAAAAGATCTGACCCTTCTGACTGTCTGTCATCCATGAATAGGGTTGTTAATTCCCCTTCCCCGGTGAATTCCCCAAGGGATTCCCCGATATTTGGCTGGGAATGAAAAGGATTCCCCGCCAAAGTTTTTTTCGCTTTAAAGAATAGAGATTGTTTTTATATTAAATAATATTTTTCAATACAAAAATAACATAGAAATTGTCAAAAACTAATAGAATTACCCATTTTTTTATATTCTAAAGCCGAAAATTCCTTAAATAAAGAGGTTCCAAAAAATATTCGCGATTTTATTGAACTTCAGGATACTGTAGACGAAGATTAACTTTTATTTTTGTTGTTTCTGCTTTTGTTCACTGTTTAAAAACATTTCAAAAATAAAAAAAGCCTATTTTAAGTCAAAATGGAAAAATATTAAAATTAGTCAAAATAGGATTTCAGGGAATGAACAACCCTATCCATGAAGTGCATTCGAATCAGCTACACAATAAATAACTGATAATGAATAAGGCCTTTATGGTTGAAACAGAGAAAAAGAAAACGTACAAAAAATATTTTTAAAGACTATTGTTTTTAACACAGCCAAAAAGTTATCAGTGCTACGTGTTTTTTGCTGCTGTCTTCTATTGATTGTTTTCATGTAGACCAAAAAGAATATTACTTTATGGTTTTTTCAATTTACATTTTATCAACAAAATATGAAAAAATGCATCATTTGAATATTTCAGACATTTTTAAAGCAAAGTCAGAGAAACGTTTTTTTCCATAATAACACATTTATGGTGGCATTATTATAAGAAAGAGTAGTTAAAAAGAAAATTTGCAAACGCAGTCATGTGTTAATTTCCTATGCGCCAATATTTAGGACCCCATTTCTTTTTCCCCTTGAAACGGCTCTTTTTTCCCCTTCAAAAAAAGAGTCCCCTTGGAAACAATTTTTTTAGATTCAGATTCTAACACATTTTGTAAATGGAATAGTCCAAAAAAACATATCATCATACTTAAATATTATTATTTTTGAATTAAGATGGTTTTTTGGATTATTCCATTTACGAAATGTGTTAGAATCTGAATCTGAAAAAATTGTTTCCAAGAGGGCTCTTTTTTTTGAAGGGGAAAAAAAAGTCATGCTCAAGGGGACTCTTTTTTGAAGGGGAAAAAAGAGTCAAACTCATGGGGAAAAAAAGTTTATTTCCAATATTTAAAAATTCAAATACCTGATATTTTCTTTAAAAAATAAGAAAAAATTCGGCACAAAGTTTACGTTTATTAAGACCATTCGGCAAATATAAACATCAATGATTTTTATTCACATTGTCGATTTGTTCGGCAAAAAATGTTAGCAGCTTAAAAATATAGAACACATTTTTTTGTTTTTGACTTTTTTAGTTTTGAAACACAATGAAAATATTTTTAACGCTGTGAAATAAAAAAACGCGACCAAAAAAGTTATTGCTATACTTTTCTTTTTTACTTGGCATTTTTGGGAACGAACGAAACACTTTTTTAAAAAAGCTTTTTGTCAGTCAATTTTATCGAAATTCATCGTTGTTTTTTCCATTGCTTTTCTTTCTTTTGTTAGAAATAATGTTTTTTGAATTTTTAATAATTTTCTTATTTTTATTACTCAAAGTGGATTAAAATAATATAAGAAAAATTACACGTTCAAACATAATTTTAAGTGATTATTTGATGGAATCAGCTGGTATGGTGCTACAATTTTCATTTAATTTTAATTTTAATTTTATTTATCGCTCCCTTATGTAGCGTGATTTACTAAAATTTAGTTTTTTCTCGCATTAAATTGGTTATAAACAACATTACTTTCAAACAAAAATTTAAAAAGAACAATGTTTTACAAAATTATAAATTCACAAAAAGAGATATAAAAGCTAGATTTGAAAAAAGATAAAAATGAGTTATCAGCGAATATTTTTATTACAACAAACGTGTTGGAAAAATGAAACCAGAAATTGTTAAATTGTTTTACACTTTTTATATCCTTTAATTGATTTTTTGCATATAATTGTTTTATATAAATGTAGTTCAGCTTTTGAAACTTGTGAAAGATACAAGCCGTTGGGGTGACATTCGTGCAAATAACGATCACTTTGTTAATTGTTCCCTAGAATTTCTTATTCGTCATTTTTTTCTTTTTAATTACTGAATTATGTTTTTCATCTAGGGTTGGGGGTGCGCCCGCCCAGGCGCGCCCGGGCGCGCCCGAGTTTTGCGCCCGAAGCCAAAAATTGCTGACATACTGTAAATTAACACAAAAAATTACTGTACAATGTCATTTCAGCATAAAAAACGATAAAAAATGCTTTTTTTTTTAAGTAATTGACGTAATTTTTTACCTTTTAATATTAATAAATGTTAAAATACAGTACTTTGGTAAAATACTGGTAAAAAATTCAACTCATTTTAATACAAAAGAGTATATAATGTACTTTTTAAAACACTTTTTTCACGTTTTTCAGTTTACTACAGTGTAATAATAATTTTAGTTTAAAAAAATATTTTCTCAAAAATTTTAGTTTTGGGTTTTTTATTTTTTGTTCCGGGCGCAAAACTCGGGCGCGCCCAGGCGCAGACCCCTTGCGCTCGGGCGCGCCTGGGCGGGCGCGCCCGGGCGCGCCACCCCCTACCATCCCTATTTTCATCCATGCAATTCTGCAACAACAAAAAATGATGACATTATTATTTAAAAAAATTTCAAATGTTTTCCGAGGATAAATAGATTTTATATCCACTCTTAATTTACACAGCGGAATTTTTTGGAAATAGAAATGAAAAAGGGGCGGAGCTTAGACATTTTTGAAATCGTGTTTGCGCATATTCACAAAACGCCAAACGTTAATATTTTTAAAAATCAAAGACTTTAAAATTTTATGAAAATTTTTGAAGCTTTTAAAAAATAGATATAAATTTATTCGAAAAATGAAAAAAATTTTAAAAAACATAAACCAGCAGAAAACAAAAAATAACAATGTTTTATTTCCAGCTTTAATAAAAGCAACAACGTATGTTTATATAAAAAACAACTATAAAACTTCAAAAACAAACAACATAAATTTATGATAAAAAATCTAACTACAAAAAAGGCTTAAAAATTATTTCCATGAACACGTAAACGATAAAGGCAAATAAATTATGAACCATAGTTTGATAAAAGTAAGAATTCAATAATTGGAGTTCCACGTGAATTAAATGTGTCAGCAATCAAGGAGTTTTTTCTCACTATCAAAAATATATTTATCATTCAATAATTTATCTGGATCATTTTCTTAACTCTAAACAAATCATATTAAATGGGTTACTGTAGCTAAAAGAAAGCTTACATAAATATTAAACATTTCTGGAGCACTATTCATATTTTCCGAGATTGAAAGTTCATGTGGAAGATGTTCATATGTAATTGCAGCAACAGAAATTTATCGAGCAAGTTTAAAAACCTTCAATTCCCCAACATTCTCCAGCATTAATAGTTTGTGATTGTCGTTGAATAAGAATTCGAGGTTAAACTGAATTAAACCAAAGTGTTACTCCAAGCAATGTTTCACGGCGATGATATGGATAATATTCTTATGTTCCTCCAGTAGATAAGATTGCTCCACCTATAAATGAATAATTAGTATAGCTATATATACACATATGTATGTAAGCATTCAACAACAACAAAAGAAAAATTACCAGCAGATTCAAAAGCAAAATCAGCTTCACCAGTTTTATAATAATCATATTTTTGAAGTGCATCAGAAACTGTTGTTTGAAAATTGAGTTTTTTTTTGTAATTTAGCAAAATTTTCGTGTCAAAAATATTACCTTTGATCTGTTTTAATTTAAAAAATCCCCATTTTGTTGTTACACATATTTTTAAAAAAAAAACGTTTTCAGATACAATCTAATGCTTCAATGCTGGGATGAAAACCCAAAGAATCCGCCAATTTTTGGTTTAATCAAAGTAAAGGTTAAACAAATTTATGATGATATTAAAAAAACTGCAACAAATTGTTTAAATACTTCAATTGAAATCTCCAATACTATTTCATATATCCGTGCCAATACAAATCCAAACAATGATATAAAGCCATATCCGAACTATTCTGGCCAATACATTTTTATTAAAGGCAGTAATGGAAAGTTAATGTCAGGAGAAAATGGTTTACGCCCCCTAAAATGTGATAGAAAAGAACCAAATGTTTGGGAAATGTTTACAATTGAAAATTTTGGAAATGGAATTATTGCATTAAAAAGTAAAGACAGATATGTTTCATCTGAGAATGGTGAAAAACCTATTACATGTGATCGAAAAATTATTACTGAAACAGAAAAGTTTGAATGGATTGATAATTTTGATGGCACGTTTTCTCTTAAAGGCAATAATGAAAAATTTTTGTCAAGAGATAATGGAGAAGGGTTAATGATATGTGATAGGGACGTAAATGGAATTTTCGAAAAATTTAGATATATCGATTATACTGATATCCCGTTTGTTGAAAGAAGTGATGATACTCATGATAGTCCATATACATTCATAAAAGGTAGCAATGGAAAATATGTTTGTAGTTAAGATGGATATGCTCCATGGAAAATATGTTACTTCTGAAATTGGTGAAAGATCAATGTGGTGTAATCAAGCAACAATAAATGATTGGGAAAAATTTGTAATTATTTATTATTCTGATGGCACTTTTTCGTTAAAAGGTGAAAATGGAATGTATGTAATAGTGTCTTCGGCAGCTGATAATGAGTTATTGTTTTGTAATGGAAAAAGCTTGGAAGACGCTGAAAAATTTACGTTTTGTTTACGAATGCAATTTTTATTGTATTTTTTTATTTGAAAAATAAATTTATTTTAAGCGATTAAAATTTTGGTAAAGACAAAACAGAGGTTTTGGGTATTTGTAAATCACTACGAATTTGATATAAAATTTAAATTTAAAAACTTATTTTGTAGAAGTTTGCTATCGTGAGATTTTGAAAAACAGGAAAAAATTAATTTTGGTAAAACATTCAAGAATGAATTTTTATTGTTAGTTTTTCACAGAAATAATAAATTTAAGCTTTTATGCTTGAATCGTTTCCATTATTACTGTAAAAACGTAATTTTACTTTCCAATTAAAAATTTATTAAAATTATAGTTTTTCAGTTTTAGGAAATCTTTTTTAATTTCGTTTACGGTATTCAAACACAGAAAGATGAGAAAAATGACAATGATTACTGCAATTAGAAAATGCTTGGATAAATAAAAGCTTAAAATGTATTAAAATTTCAATGAAGCGCTTTATAAAACGTAAAAGTTTGAAAAATTTTTCGAGAATTAATTAAATCGGTACGCATTAATACTGATTCACCTTATTTATATCATTTCTGAGACTGTTGCATAAGAAACTTTTTACCCGCCTTTCTTTGGAAGTATTAAACAAAATTTTTTCGACAGAGTTTTTTAAACTTCTCGAAAAATTCATTGTTTTTCAATATCTGTAAAATTTATTCATTTATTGTTTTACTTCTAAATACCTGAATTTCATCACTTTTGTATAAAACAAGCTGCAATAAATAATGGATGGATATTTGTGGTCACTTTTAATTCAAGAAATTTATGCCTTTGTCGTTTCCATTTCAGCAGTATATCTTTCAATATATTTATTATTTCGATATAAAACTCTCCAAAAAACAAATGATTTTTCAACTTTAATGATTTCATATTTTGCATATGTTTTTATATATTCCATAACAAATATTATTTATCACCTTTATTTATTTATCCTTTGGAGAATTGATTCCCAAGTTTATAATGGAAAAATTTTATATGCTCTTGGAGCAATTCCATGGGTTTTTATGTATTCAAATAGTGCAATAGAATTTTTTATTTGTTTGGAGCGTTGCTTTCATATCATTTTTCCAATGTCATATAATGTATATTATAAAAAATGGTATACAATTGTTGCATTTGGAAATATTATTTTATTGTTGACATCTGTGGTATATTTAAATGGTTTGATTCCAAGATTTCCATCGAATTCAGAAACACAATGCCGATTCTTTGGTTGTTATGTACAATTTGCATATTATTTACGGACAATTTTCTTAGTTAGTAATTTGATTGCTGCAATTATTCTTGCATTGCTAATTAAATTTTCATTAAAAACAAATACGCTAAGCGTAAAACGTATGAATATAACTGTATTATTAATGGTTACTTGCACGACGATTCTTGAAATTATTCCATTTGGTGGGGCACTTTGGTATAATTGGGTATAGTTTTAATAGTTTAAAGATAATAGAGATTTAATTCGGTTGTTTTTCTAGGTGACAGGATTACAAATTCAAGGCATCATTGGTCCATATGCTGTAACAGGCAATACTACAATCATTTTACTCTCTGTTGCTTTATATTATAAAGCATCAAAAAAGTTAAAAACAAATGGAAGCTCGGTCAAAGTCCCAGCAATTACAACTGTTACAACATCAACAAAGAACTTAACTGTCGGAAATAAGTGATTTATTTAGATTTTCGATACACTGAAAATTAATCTTTGTAAACTTTAATAATTAATCAAAATGATTGTTTCAATAAATTTTTAGTTTGAAAATTACTCATATGTTTCTTATCAATACTTAAGATCCAAAAAATCAAAAATCATTAACAAATAAAAGTTCATCACCAAAAAAGGGGCAAAATCTGTTAAAATGTGGTTAAGAAAAAAAAGGTAGCAAAATTGATTACCTTTAATTTGTTTCGCAATGAAAAAAAAGAAAAAGAGAGAAAGAAAGTGAAAAGAAAAGGAATCAATAAAAAATAACAAAAAGTGTAGTTCATTTCTGCTGCCTGTTGGTTTTATTTTTTTCTGTCGCGTGCATTATTTGACTTTAAAAATGTTTTGAGTTAAACTTGAAAAGTGTCAGGAAATCTTTTAAATGTCACTATTAAATTTTTTCATTTAATGTTCGTTTTTGATATTAATTTGTTCCGTAATTTTGTTTTAAGTTTTGTAATAAAAATTGTATTTTTCAGTTTTTTTCCTATTTTTTTGGCATGCAAATTTGAAACTATTATTTTTGTAAAATGCCATTTTGTAACGCTATAAATCCGCCTTCAAAAACGTTTGTTAAACCACTTTGTGTTGTATGTGAAGATGATAGCTGTGGACAACATTTTGGACAATATAGTTGCAAGGTAATTAATTGAAATAATTTTTAAGGTAAAACATTATAAAAAGAGATTTCAGGCATGTGCAGCATTTTTTAGACGAGCAGTTGCATCAAAGATGACATTTGAATGCAGATTTGATAAACGCTGTGATATTTCACCAAGTTTGTTTTATTCATTTTTTTTGGCTCTATTTTTAAATATCAAAATTCGTCCCTGAAATAATTGAATAAATAAAAGTATAAAAAATAGTTCTTTACCTTCAAAAATGACGTTAAGTATATTTTTGCTTTGTGTAAACATTTTCAATGTTTCATTGAAAAATATGTGATAGTTATGGTTTTTTGCCCTTTTTAATGCACAAAAAATTTTTACTTCTGTTTTTTTGGTATACAAAACACACACTTTTGAACTATAAAAAAAATCAAATGTTTAAAGAAGAAAAAAAACTAGTTTTAAAGATTTAAAAAGAAAGTGAAAAAATTTTTGTGTACTTAAACGAAACATGAAAAATGACAGTTGCTGCTAAGGAATAAGGAAGTATAAAATGAGTGTAATTTTTAAAACTCAAAAAGAGGACATTGGCAAGGAAAAATGATTATCTTATCAAACATTTTAAACATAGACAATAGTTTCAGGAGTTCGAAACATATGTCGATACTGTAGATATCAAAAATGTTTGGATATGGGAATGAATCAAAATGGTACGTCCCCTTTGCTACAATCCAAATTAATTACAATTTTAGCTGTTCAAGCATTTCGAGATAGCTATGATAAAAGATTTACCAGATCTCCATCCGCATCACTTAGTTATAATGCAAATGGACATGCAGATATGCGAAGGCTGCCACAACTTTTTGATGGATATGTAAAATTTCAACATTTAAGAAGTACATCTTTTGGAATGCTTGCAGCAGAATCAAATTCACAAAGTTGGGATCCTGGAGTAATTTACCGAACATTAGATTTGGAAACTTTGTTAAAATTTATTCCACAAAGTACATATTCAAGTGCAAAAAAAGGTTGCCATATGGAAACTAGTTTAGCATATGATATGATTATGGAAGATCATTTTGCCCCATTTTCTTCTTTAACTCCAGATGATAGGGTATAATTAGTTAGCATTTTTGGTAAAAAGTTTTTTAAAAAATTATTTTAGAAAAAATTATTTGATCAATTTAGTGTATTCTTTTGTAATGCCGAAAAAAGTTATAATACATATAAAGCTTTTGGGCATATTGAAAATAATGATAAGGTTATGCTTGCAGATGGTGGATATGTTAAATTAGATGAAGTATATAAATATTATGTTGATAGCATTGATATTAATGCTGATCCAGAACATCTTGCAAGGTAAAAAATTTAGAAAATAAAATAATTAAGTCAAAAAAATAGTATCCTTGAAATTGCCGAAAAATGAATAAAAGGTTTTTAATAAAATTCAGCGAAAAAATATTTTCAAAAAAATCAAAATTTTTAATGCAACTTTTTTCGCCTAAATTTTAATTAGCCTAAAATATCCCTAATTTTTTTCAAATTTAAATGATACAAATCAGTTTCAAAATACAAATATGAAAGCAAAATTTCCTAAATTTTAAAAAAAATCCAACTTTTTCCTCGATTTCAAAGTTTTACCCAATAGAAATCCGTCTATTTGATATTCACTACTTTTTTAGAATATTTGTAAAATGTTTTACTTACATTGCAAAAGTTGTTGTTCCAGCGATGGTAAAAGTTGGAGTGGATGATTATTCAATGTCAGCCATTTATGGGCTTGCGCTATTCCAAGATTACAATCCAGATATATCATTTGAAGCTCGAGAAATTGCATATGAAATTAAAGAAGATATTTTGAGAGATTTGCACGTATATTATAAAAATCAAGGATTAAATGATGTTGAATTGACAACAAAGATTAGCAAGCTAATGCTTTTAGTACCAACAATGGAACATCTTGGACGATTATTTCGTGAAAATTTTCATCTTGCTGATCTTTTTTGTATGTTGGATGTTCCAAGAGCTTATAAATAAGATTTAAATATTATTTTTACTATTTTTCTGGAAAAAATTCAATTAAAATAAAAAAAAACATGTTAAAAATGCATTGTAAAATTTCAACAAATAGTATAAGTTTAAAAAGAAACACAAAAATAAAAAATAGCATATTTTACTTAAAAAATTATTGGAAATAAAAATATTAACACTTTTTTAAAAAAATATATTTATTCTCGAATTTTTTAAAAGCAGAAAATATAAAACAAACGTTTTTTCAAAAACAAAATCAATTTTTGTGCACTCGTTTTTGATTAAAAGAAAAATAGCAAAAAAAATCAATGTCATTGTAGTCGACTACATTGAGTCCAACGTAGCTAACGTTTTTTTATTCGAGAAAAAAATTTGATAGTTTCTAGTTTGATTTCTTTTTGTAAATTTTTAAATGTTTTTGAAGATGTGTTTTTTCTCTCTTGTTTGCCATTCATCGATGGCACATCAATATGTTGTAAAAATGCATATTTCTACAATGAATTATAGCTGGTTCATAATTCTGTTTTTCTTTGTAATTACAGTTTTTTAACTTTATAAAAAAATTTTATTTTTTATTGAAAAATTAAAAATGGTGTCAAATCAGAAAATCTTAATACAATGACAATATTATTTATAATAGCTTTAACTTCGACCTCAGAAAATTATGATACTATCCAAGAAAAGTTGATAAACTCTGTACTTTGTATTTAAAATAAAAAAAGCTATCGTATAAAAAAACCTATAAAAACAGTTTTAAAAAAAGATGTTGAACATTAAAAAAGTTGACTATTTATTGTATGTATTTTGACGAATTTAAGTTTTCTAAAAAAGCTAAAAAAATACAATCTATATGGTTTAATAAACAATATTGTAATTAAAGTATCATAAAATTCAAATGTATTTAAAAGTATCAAAAAATAATATTGTAAATGTGATGGATCTTCTGATGGAAAATAAAAAACATATATTAATCCAAGCGCAGGACATCCAAAAATTACGAAAATGCCAAAAAGTTGTAAATATGCCATTCGAAGAAGAATTGCGTTATTTTTAAATGTTTGAAATGTTAGCTGTTGTTTTATAGAATATAGTCTTTTTAAATTTAAAGTTGTAATTATTAGGGAACTTGTAACAAAAATAAAACAGAAACATGCAAGTAAGAGAAAATGTAGCGAAAAAGCTGCATTTCCTTCAGTTCGCAAAATAAAAACTTTGTTAACATCGATTTTTGAAGTTAGATTATCAAAATTTGAATCTAAGAGAATTGTGATTTCCTTAATGGAAAGTAAAAGCCATAAACTTGTTGATTCAAAGGAAACAATAAAGACTGTAAAAATATATACAAAAAGAAAGATCAAAGAACTTGAAAGAAAAAAATAGAACGGAATTTTCGATGGTATTTGATTAAGATTTTGAATATTTTTTAAAGCAAAATATCGGACTAATGCCATTGAAAGAATGCATATATAAAGTTCCATTAAAGCATATCCGGAAGTTCCAAATAAAGAAAATGTTAAATTTCTTGGTAAAAATTTTCCTAATCCAATTGGATAAATATAAAATTTTGGATGAAATATTAGTGGCGAATATAAAGTAAATGAAAGCTGTAACAAAAAAACAAAAACGGAATAAGTAAGAAAATATATTTTTAAATCTTTCATAAATTTTGGTGTTTGTTTTATTATTGCAATAATCAAAAATACAATTAACACAAATGTAATAATAAAAGTTATATTTAATATTATTCCATATATATTAATAAAGCTTGCATTTAAAACTTCAGAAGATTTTATCATTATTTTTAAAATAAAATATTGTATTTCAAACTTTATAGATTATTAAATAAAGTTGAAATGAAAGCTGTCATAGTGTTAGAAATAAATTAAAAAAAGAAAATTTTTAAAAAAGGTAGCTGTAAATAAAACATTTATTCCGATTTCGTAAAATTGCTGCTGATGAAAGCAGAAAAAAAAGCATGCAGGTGAAAATTTTTCACATTTTTTTATTTTTTGCAGCTGCATTATGACGCTGCCGCTTTTTAAATTTTGAATTTAAGATTGATAGATTCGCGAAAAACAAATTTAAGACACATATTTAAGAATGAGAGAAATGGAAATAATGAAATAATAATCAGAAATTGAAGACTAATAATGTCAGAATGGGAGTTTAAAAAACCAATGATTTTAAAATTAAAAAAAATAAAATCAATGTTTAGCAGTTGGAAGAATTGCGTTTGAGGATTTTTGCAAAAGTAGAAAACGTGATAGCGAAATCAAAATGATAGTTTTTAAAATATCTAATTTGCAAATGAAAAGTTTCAACACGAATGTTTCTGAAAGAAAGAAAACAAAATGAAAGCTATAAAAACAAAAGATTTCAAATCGACTGATTTTGAAATAACTGTTTTTGTGTCATCGATAAAAATTTCAACTTTTAAAATTGTAAAATTTCTTCGCTGAAAGTTTTAACACGAATGATTTCGCGAACGAAATAATAAACTGAAAGCTTTCATTATGGAAAATTTTAAATCTGTGGATTTTAGATTGAGACATTTCAGATTAATTATTTGGGATTAATGAATCAAAACTTATGTTGTGCACTTGTTTTTTTTTTCAAATTCTAGAATTTAAAACTATGCTATAAAATAGGAATATAAGACGCGGATATGAAAAAGTTTTCCCAACAGTTGTAAAAATCTCACTTTTCCCAACTGTTGGGAAAGTCTCACTTTTTTTGGCTTTTATTGAAGTTCGCGTATTCGCGTATTCGTGTACGCGAACGTTCGCGGTGGGACTTTTTGGAAAATGTTCGCGTATGAATAAAAAGTTCGTGAAAAGCTTTAAAATTTTATTTTATTTATTTTAATCATATTAAATCTTTAAAAATTTTGCAAAAACTAATGTCTAATGTTTTTACTTGTAACAAAAAAACGGTATGTGCATTGTTTAACTGTTTTTTTAGTAATTTGAGCAATTTTTTTTCGGTGAAAAAGCAATAGCAATTATATATAATAAAGGTTTAAATGTATTAATTTAATTCTTTTTTACAGCTCATAATTATTATATTTATCAGTAATGAGTTAATATTAATCATTATAACTATTTTAGATTATTTTTTTTTACACTTTTAAGTAATTTTTACAGCATCAAAAATAATTTTTTTTATTAAACCATTGTTATTTCATACTTAAAACATTACAATATATTTCGAGTTAAAACTTATTATTGCTTTATTGATAAACACAAGTAAACTTTTGTTTATTTATTAGTGTTAAAGTTGATGTTTTCCAAATAATAAATTAAATCTTAAAAAGTATTTCGTTTTTTGCATTGTTATAATACGGTTCTTTTACGCCGCGTTTTTTTTGTAAAAAGCAATGGAAATCTAAACTTGAAACTGATAAAGTTTAAATAATTTTTTGTCAACTATTTATAATTCATTACGACTATTAATAAGGGATTTTGGAAGATTAGTGTAATGTTTTTTGTGATAAATAATAATTGCAAATATGTAACAAATCTATATTTATTTATGTTTTGGTAGTGTTGTTGTAGTTCTCAAATTTAAAACATATACAGAAAAATCCTATAAAATAGTATTCAAATTGTTTTAATTCATTACTGATGTGCATGACATAAAAATGTTAAAGTAATGAAACATTTGTGTTTGGTCTTTTTGGTAATTTGTAAAGTATTTTTATATAAACAAAATGCGAATTTTAACAAAATAAAAATTAACAAAAACATTCAATTTTGTATTTTTCTAATTATTTGACCAATAAATCTTTTAGTTTCAGAATCATTTAATTCACTAATAAAGCATTCAGAAGTGATAAAAGGATATCTTCGATTCATACAAAGTTTGGAAGCGCAAATTGTTCTCTTCCCATTTCGGGTTCCTTTGAAATTTGGATGTTCATAAGCTTCAAAATGAGCCACCACTACAATATTTTCCTTATTATTTCCCAAAGGACTTCCGCATTGAATACAGCTTCTGTTCTGCCATCCACTGATTTTGCTGATTTTGGTAGTTACAAAATGGAAATAATTTAAATAAGATAAATTGGTACCATTTTGATCAATATACTTACTAAAATAAGAAAAATTAAATTGAAAAATTTTTTCACGGAAAACATAATCAACAACTTTTTTAACTTTTTCGTTGGTTACTGTTGCAGAAGCTTTAGTTGGAGCTGATCCATTATTACTTGATGCTGGCTTTGAAAGTAAAGAGGAATTTAAATGGGTATGTGATGGACGTGGAAATTGAGAAGGTTGTAAAACAGGTTCAAAATTTTTTGATAAGAAAGATATATTACGGAGCATAAGAACAGGATGAGCATTCGGTCTTGAAGGTCCTTGGATTGATGGTGGTGGTGGTACTCTTGGATTGTTTGTAAAAGTATTAGAGCTGGATCTTTCAGGTACTTTGGGTAAGCGATTTATTTTTGGGGCTAAAAAAATCATTTGGTACAGTTGTAAATATTGGAGTCGATTTTTTCAAATATTCACTTTTAACAGCAATAAAAAAAATATGACATATAATTATTAACAATTTGAAGATCATATTAAGCATGAGATTTTTCATGAAATGAAATGAAATAAACGAAAATTTTTTTGTAAAACAATATTTTCACTGTATCCCGTTTTTTGTTTTCCTCTTGCAAAACTTTGAGGTCATTTTTACCAATAATCAATTTAGTTTTTAGTATAAAAATGCTCAAACCTCTTTTTTTAGAAGACTGGTACTTAAAACTTCTTGGGTCATCATGACAATAGACACTTAAAAATCAATAAGTATAGGATATATCGTTTACGGTAGCATATATTTTATTAATCCTACCATAATTTTATGACAAAAAGTCCGCACTTTTTAAATTTATTTGAACTTATATTTAAGAAGCGTATACCATAATAAAACTTATTTACTTTATGTTTATTCTCCGGGTGGTTTCTACTTTTGATAATTGAATTAATGTTATTTTACTTGTTTTCTTTTTGTTGATTTCATCTTCAAAATCAAACATGGTTGAATGAAGAATCTTCTCTTATGATTTCGCCAAAAATTAATAATTTAACTTTTGATTTCGTTTTTGATACTGGATCAGATATTACCGTGTCAAATTTTACCATCTGGGAAAAAATAGGCCGACCAATCATTCATCCCTTTACATTTGTTCTTTATCTCGACGGTATTGGGGGAAAAATCAAAGCAATGGGAAGATGTAAAGTATGGGTAGAAATACGAGTAATAAAAAAACAAGAATGGATTGTTATTGCACATACATCTGAATTGATATTTGGCAGAAATTGGATGAAAATTTTTGGCCATTCTGAAACTGCAGAAAACTTGAATGAAAAAATAAACAAATTGTTACAAAATTATTCCACAAAGCGAAAAAGTTAAAACGTTTCTAAAAACTTTAATTGCAAATTCAACTTTGGATTCAGCAACACCAGAATTCAATATAACAGAAATTCCGAAGTTTTACAATGTTGCAACAGAACTGCTTCTATTCATAGATATTCCAAGCCCTCCAACTGTTTCTGTAAAATTAAAAGAAAAACTTTACATTTTTTTGTACGATACAGGGTCAGAAGTTTCAATCGCAGACTTAAATGTTTGGGAACAATTTCTAGAGCTCCAACACTTTATCCCCTGTTTATGCCACTCAAAAGAATCAAAGGAATGCCAGAATCACTGGGACAATGTCAAGTTTTAGTCGAAGTAAACAAAAAAAGCCAGGTTCTTTGGTTAATTATTGTTGAAGGAAACAAGTTAATTTTTGGTAGAAAATGGATGCAAAGTTTTAATTTTTTCACAAGAAGAAGGAGATTGGACCTTTATTTCTTGTGCGTTTATTTAAAAGAATACAAAAAGAACGATTGATAAAAGTATATGATTGAAATTGAAAGAATTGATAAAAAGATAGATAAAAGATGTGATATTTATATAAAAAAGAGAAAGGAATTTATGTTGTTATTGTTAAAGTAAAAAGAAAAGGAATGTTAGAAAGCAAGAGCCGGAAGCCGGATCTTGACAAATTTACTATAATTCATTTGTTTGACCAATAAACTTTGGTTTTTTACAGTTGAACTTAACCAACTGTAAAAAAAATATGATTTTAAAACATAAATATCAAGGATAATAGCAGTGTTACAGCTTTTGAAACAATTAACAGTGTTTAACAAAAATTTTACGACAAAAATATTTTTTCTTTAATTTACTATTTACAAAAAATAAAAACATCAACTTTTGAGTAGAATTCATTTCGTTTATTTCTTTTAAATATTGTTATTTTTTTCATTTTTATCACTTGCAATAAAACATATAAAAATAATAAACTAATTTTATTTTAGTTTTTACGATTAATTTAAGTTTAAGTTTAAATTGATAAACTTTGGATTTAAAATATTTTTTTAATGCTTTTGTTTAAAATTTGTATTTAAATAAAACAACTTAAAAAATTAAAGCTTCTTGCAAAGTGTTAAATATTTAAATAAATTAAACAAAACCAATAATTATTTGTGAACGCAAATTTTACCCCAATAAATAAACAAAAGTTTACTTGTGTTTATCAATAAAGCAATAATAAGTTTTAACTCGAAATATATTGTAATGTTTTAAGTATGAAATAACAATGGTTTAATAAAAAAAATTATTTTTGATGCTGTAAAAATTACTTAAAAGTGTAAAAAAAAATAATCTAAAATAGTTATAATGATTAATATTAACTCATTACTGATAAATATAATAATTATGAGCTGTAAAAAAGAATTAAATTAATACATTTAAACCTTTATTATATATAATTGCTATTGCTTTTTCACCGAAAAAAAATTGCTCAAATTACTAAAAAAACAGTTAAACAATGCACATACCGTTTTTTTGTTACAAGTAAAAACATTAGACATTAGTTTTTGCAAAATTTTTAAAGATTTAATATGATTAAAATAAATAAAATAAAATTTTAAAGCTTTTCACGAACATTTTATTCATACGCGAACATTTTCCAAAAAGTCCCACCGCGAACGTTCGCGTACACGAATACGCGAATACGCGAACTTCAATAAAAGCCCTTTTTTTGTATGGAAAAAATGAGATTTTTTTTAACAAAACGCGTTTTTTTGGCAAAATGGCTTTTTTGTCTTTTTCGAACCTTTTTTGAATGGGGTAAAAAAACATTTTTCATATCCGCGTCTTATATGCAATACTATAACTTTTTGTTTTGTTATTTTTATTGCTAAATAATTTTCTTTGTTTTTTAAATGTTGATTACCATATTTAAAAGCTAATGATTTACAAAGTAGAGGTGTTTTATTTTAGGGCAAATAAGTAATTGGAGACTTCTTCAGTTTTTCGTGTCACTTTTTTCGTTTTTTTCAGAAGTTTGAAAATTTGTTATTTGTATGCTAATTTTTTTTGAGAAAAATTGAAAATTTCTTCAATTGTTTTTATGCAACAATTATCGTCGCATTACCCCCGATGGGTTTTAGAATATTTTTATTCATATTAATTCGCATTTGAGGTTTTTTGCTATTTATAATTTCTTATCACAATAATTGTTTGTTTTCATTTTTTGACACGACAAACTAAAGAAGCGCTTCTTCTAAATCAACCCATTCTTCATCCACATCTGATTCAATATTGTTATCAGCAATTGGATACTTTAAATGAAGGGACAGAAAACAATCAACCGTAAGTTTATTTGTAAATTATATAATACAAGACTCTTTGTTATTTTTCCATTGTGAGTTTTAATTTTTTAATTAATTTTTTAAAAGAGATTTTTTTTTCATTTGCAAATAATGTTTATTTTTGGCGAATTACAGTAATACATTTTCAAATTTGCTTTATTAGACTGATTATTATAAAAACTTTTTAGAGCTCAATCTGCAACAAAAACTTTGGAAGATACATATAATTATTTACTTCATTCAAATAATAAAACGAAGAAAAAAGAATTGGTTATTTTCACTTCTAATGAAAGAAAGAAATGTTACAGATATGCATTTTATTTAAGATTTTCTTATTTCCAATGTCACGGCTGCAGAAAAAATACAAAAATTGTTAAAGATAAAAATGGAATAGAGTATGTTAAAGCTCATTCTCATGGTGAAAAATGTCCACCGTTTGATTATTTTGAAAGCATCCGAAACATAGGTGCATAGGGGGTTGGATCTCCAACCCCCCCCCCTCCCTGGACAAGAAAAATTTTTTCGAAAAAAACGCTAAGGAGGGAGTACGTTAAAAAAAATTATTTTTTCGATTTTTTAAGACTAAAATTTTTTTCATTTAATAAATAATTAATCTAAAATGTAGCTAAATACAATTAACAATGTTTATTTATTTATACGCTGTAGCTGTTGAAATTTATAATCTTAACATATAAAATATAAAATTAAGCTTAAATTTAAAAAAATTAATACCGAAAGAGCTGAAATCCAAAATACAAGTTATTACAAAAACATATTAAAATTAGATAAAATAGAACTAACAGTATTGTTTATATTGAACAATATTTAAATTGATGTTTTCAATTTTAAACTTCCCATTGTTGATGTATAAGGGATCAATGTCGATGTCAGAAATTCGATGACAATTCTTGAAAAGTCTGATTTAATTTGCGTTTTAGAGTTAGCGATTCGTTAACTTACACTAAGGGCACCACATGTATGGATAATGCGAAGGTAGGGGGTAATTTCCCCAAATTCTTGTTCTGAACCGGTAAGTTCAAATTTACCATCTCCTTCAGTATATGTTGATGCCAAAGTATCATTGGCATTGACTAGAAAAAGCGAAAAACTATTTTTAATGCAAAAAGCAAACTTACATATATCTTTTTCTCTTAATTCAATTAGAACGTTGGTCGCAATGCGAGTGTTGCAAAATGTTGCTACCAAAAATTCCATCAACGACCGTTGTCAAAATAAATTTAATAATTTCATCACTTTTTATTTTCTTGCTTTGTATGACAGACTGGTAGCTAATTCTTTGCGATTTGGGCCATTAAATTTTGTGGTGTTTAGAAGTAATATTCCAAAATCTGTGTCATACTTTGGAGGAGCTTTATTTAAGAGACTTGCTTGAAAATAATTTTCTTGGGTTATATAATTGTGTTCGGCATCAAAGTCAGCAATTTGAAAATGATTTATCGTTCCTCTTCTTTCTGGTTCAATATTACCAATACTTCGAAATCGAAGGTCTGTTACAGCTGGTAACCACGAAAATTTGTTCAGTGATATATATTCTATCACCAGCGGTAAACCAGTTGGGCCATATTTAAACTGGATGATGAGAATAATATGTTGTTGAAGAATTTTTACGCACTATTATGTTTGCCGTAAATAAATGCTTCCAATCCTTTTTCCTTATCAATTGTTTTTTTTTATCTTCGTTAAACAAATCCCAAAAACTTTCTGTAAAACGGTTTTTCAAAAAATATTTCAAACAAATTATTCCCTTTATTTTTTGTACTTTTATTAATGAATTTTTTCACGTGAAAAAAAAACAGATAATCCTATGTTTTATGTTTTAATTTTCAGTTTTTATGTAGCTAAGTATTAATATCCCATAAGATGATCCTTTTCAAAATAATGGTGACAAAAATTGGAACATAACTACAATTTCATTTTTTTTAATTAACTAAAAACAAGTTTATCGGACATAATAAAAGGAACTAAAAATGCCACCTTCTTTTTTTATCCTATTTCTTTATAAAAAAGATTAACGTTGATATTTTCAATAAAATGGTGATGAAAAATATGGGTTTTATTCAGTTATTTTACAAACTTTAAACTTCTAAAAAATTTCAAAATTTTTTTATTATTAAAAAATGGCACAGTGGTAAGTTAAAAACTGAATTTTATTGGAGCAGACAATTTTTTTAATTATAAAATAACAAAAATTTTAATTTGATTATTTTAGTCAAATAACTTTGGTTTTTTATGTTGCATCATTGTTAGTTCTATCATATATTCTGTTTTACAAATGTAAGCTTTCCTAAATTACATTTTAATTTACATTAAAACAAAACAAATTTAGGTTTACCTTTACAAAAAGAAGAAGAAACAGAAATAGATGAAGCAATTTTAATAAAGTATCAACAACAAGCTTTAATTCGCCGCCAAATATTAAATGAAAGAATTGATTCTGATGGATATGGAATTCTTTACAATGTCCTTGTACCAGAAGTATTTTGTAAAAATTTAATTAGAGTTGGAACTGTTGGAGATGGAGGGAAATGGGTTTGTAATCCAACTTCTTTAATGTCATTTGAAAGTTGTACAATTTATTCATTTGGAATGAATAATGATCCAAGTTTTGAAGAAGATTTTCAAAATTTTTTAAATAATAAATGTCAACTTCGTTGCATTGATAAAGATGACCAAACTCCTGCAACAATGGATCGCCTAAAATTTGTTAATGGAGCTTTCAAAAAAGCGTTTATCGGACCTCGAAAAGATGATAGTATAAATATGTTTCAAATTTCTGATATTATGGCCGAATTTGGTGATCAAAAAATTGATATCCTTAAGATTGATATTGAAGGCGCAGAATTTGATAATATTGATAATATTTTATCACTTCCAATTTGTCAAATTATGATTGAAGTTCATGGCCAAACTCCAAAAGATACTTTAAATCTTTTACGAAGCTTATCCGAACATGAATATTATTTGTTTAGTTATGAAATTAATGGATATCATCATCATTTAAGTGAATATAGTTTTTTTCATAAAAGTTGTTTCTCGAAATATAATGTTAAAACTGTATATGGAAAATATTTAAGTAGCGATAAATAAATGTATAAATGTTTAAAAGGATAAAAATACAAACAAATTAATCCTGTATTTGCCAAAACATAATCAAAAAAGTTGTTTTTGCGAAAATCGAAAAAAATATTTTTATTTTTTTTAAATTTTTTTTTTCTAAATTGAATAGATTGACGTATTAAAGTGCAATATTTTTATTAAAAACGTTTGATTTTTAATTTTGTGGATCCAATGGTTTCTTAAAAAATTTATGGAATTTATGACCATCATTTTAAAAATGTTAGCGATTAAACCCCAAAGCGATTTTTAATATCTCTCAAATATTCAAAAAATTTATAGTTTTCATAAAAGTGAAACAAACTCTTTTTTCCTTTTTTTGCTTTTTTCGCTACTTTCGTTGTTTTTAAAAAATCAATTACAAAAAACTAAAGTGAAAAGAAAAGAAACTGCAATATTTTCAACAGCCGTGAATCAAAAAAAAAATAGAAAAAAGGCAATGAGACAAGTTTCTTCGTTTTCTTTCTTTTTTTTATAAAAATTGTTTGTCATTGTTTTTTATCTTTTCGAATATTTTGGCAAATTCGCTTGAAAATTCTGTCTCAAAAAATTTAATAGATGTAAATCACATTTAACAAATTAATTGAACCATAAAACTGGTTATCAAAAGGAAGCTACAACATAAAAAATATAAAACTTTTATGGTTTTTTCCTAAAAAATATCATGCAAGATTACAAAAAATAATTAAGATCTTTTCGACAAACAAAAGTTACATGGAAATTTTATTTATAGACATTAAATGACTAATAACTTTAATGAAGTTTCTCTTTGTAAATATTTTAACTAAGAATCTTACAATTTTTAACAAGAAAGCCATCTAGAAGATTTGTGACCATTTTTGAGATATTTTGAGCATTCATTTTGCTTTTATTGTTTGACAATCAGAGTGAAGGCGAAATATTCAATAGCAGACATAATGAATTAATTTGTGTCAATTTTTTCTTATTATTAACGTGCTGCCATTTTTTTCGTAATGAACAGAAAATTCTAACAACAAAAAATATCGTTTTTAAAGCAACAAAATATATTTATAAGAAGCTAGTAATGCCATATTAAAGTTATTACTTAAAAATCAAGCAATAACTTTAAAATATTTTTCAAAAATTCAAAGCTTTATTTTTCTTCAAACACAAAAAAAAGAAAGATGTGTGAAATCGATAAAATTGCTTCCCCAGTGAAATCTTTCATCTTTTTCCGTGTCTTTGGTTCAGACAGATGCAAAATAAAATCAACAACAAAAAAACGAAGAAAGAAAAAAAATATCATCGGAACATTTCGAAACAATTTTAAACAATAAAACATTAAAAAATCGGTTTAAAATGTATTTGTTCTGTCTTTTTGCTATTTCATTTCAAAAAGCAAAAAGTTTAACAGAAAAGAAAAAAATTCTACAACAGTCATAAAAAACAAATGGGATGTAAAAAAATTTTTTCTTTGTCATTATATCCCTGTATTACTTTTTATTCTAACATTTATTTGAATTTTTAAGAAATTTATCGATAAGAAACACTATTTTCATAAGATAAATTTAGTGAGTGGACCTCAAATTAAAGCAAACTTTTTAAAAAATTTTTTTTGAAGCACAACATTTAATGAAATGAGCACAATTAAATGAAAATAAAAATTTTGTTTATTTCATCATTGTTTGTTTAATTGTTTTTTCATTATATCATTTTTAAACTATTAATATACAAAATTTATAATTGAAATATTAAAAGTGTTATTTTTTTCTTTTGCTGATGACTAGTGTTCCCGTCCCGTCCCGTATCCATTTCAGTCCCGTGAAAATCCCGTAATCGCGTCCCGTGGTTCTAAATTCCCGTAAAAAATGACTGAAAAATTCCTGCGCAAAAGAAAGTTGCATTTTCTATGCATTTTGGCATTTCGGGTACTAAAAAAAGTGCACGGTTTATAAAAATAGCTCAAACTATTTTTATAAAAAAAAATTGTTTGAGCTATTTTGATTGTTTTTCTACTTTTTTTACGTAATTTATTATTATGAACAGAAAAAATTTTTTTATATTACATTCGTAATGTAAAAAAAAATTTTTTTTGCCCTCTTTTTGGGTAGATTATTTTTGACGGGATCGCGGGAATCCCGCGATCCCGTCCCGTGACTATTTCTAAAAACACGGGAATTCCCGTTCCCGTGATTTTCCGAAAACGGGACGGGACGGGAACACTACTGATGACTCAAACAAAATTTAAAAAAAGGTTTTTTTTCTTTTGCAAATGTTTTTTACGTTTTGATTAAAAACAAATTTTTGAATCTTTTATAATTTTTATCACAGGTATTCACATAAAATTCTTTTGATTGCTTTGCAAAAGTGTTTAAAATATGAACCGTAGAAAAAAAGAATTAATACTTTTTACCATTTATTAATAAAATTTTGTTATCCTTTTTTTCGATTATTATAAATCAAATATGAATTTCATTTACGAATTTTGCATGAATAATTCACGCTACAAAAAAAGGGTGCTTTCTTTTGACCCTCAAAAAAAGTTACATTCCATCAATCTTTTGTTAATTTAATTTTGTTCCACTGTTTTATCCACTTCATTAAATATCCCACCAATGTCATTAACTTGAATCTTCTTCTTTTTTCAATGCATTCATCCGCAGATAAAACAATTCAAAGAATTGAAGAAAAATTTTTATCAAAAAAGCCGGCTCTAATTTGTTGTTCTTTTCTTTTCACTTTCACTTTTTTAAAAGGATTTCTTCTTTTTTGAGAAACAAATGTAGTCAGATTAATTGTTAGTTTGAAATATAAAAAAGATCGCAAGTCGAAAATTATCTTTCATTTATTTTATAAAAAAAATGTATTTGTTTTTGATTATTTTTATTTTGCATTTTTCCAATTGTAATGGTTGCTTCGGAGCATCAGGTGGTGGGGCACCAGATATTCCGTGTAAGTGTTTGAAACAACAATTTTGGATTCTTACTTCAAATTTTTTTCGAATTTCAAAAATGGACATAACTTTTTAGTATGTGCAACATGCGGGGATGTTCCTGTTCTTATGTCACCAGGTGGTGGTGGTACTATGGATCAACCTGGTGAAACAGTTGTATCTGCAACTGGTGCAGATGGTTGTAAAACATATACGGTTACATGTCCAACTGCAGGTCAAACTCCAGCTGTTATTATTGGAGTATTTTTTATTATATATTTCAAAATTTCATTAATTTAAACAAAATTTTTTAGGCAAATGGAGTGGCGACTGCATTGACGGGATTTACTCCTGGTGAAAAAACTGCAACTCTAACTTGTAGTGATGCAGGCGTGGTTGAAGGTACAACCGATCCAGATGGTATGACCGTCACTGTCATGAGTGTATATTGCTCTCGAAACTGATAATGGAAAAAAATTTATTCAAATTTATGTTAATAAGGTCAAAAATTTATTTATTTATTTATTACTGTTTTTGTCAATTTTATGTTTTATTTTTTTGTGAAGTTACAGCATATTAAAGTAAAAATTATTTTTTGCTTTGATAAAAGCCTAAATAAATCTGAAATAATTTGCTTATTTTAAAAGTTTTTGCATTTGAAATAATTAATTATTAGCAGAAGATTTTGCTTGAAAAAAAATTTGTCTTCAAAAACATTTAAAATTTCCCAACATTTATTGTTTAAAACCAAATGAAAGTGTTAAAAAAAGCTATTTGTTTTTTTTTTGCAAAAAAATGCGGTGTATCTTTGGTTTTTAATATATCCAAAATATTCAAATAAAACAATTTACGTGTTTTATTTTTATTGTCTTTGGTTAACGCAAAACTTTTGATTTAATTTTTGCAAAACAGAGATGACATTTTTTGATTGAAAACATTTGTGCGTGAAAAAAGGGAACATTTTTATATGAAAAAGCCATACCGCTTCCACGCTGTTGAAATATGTTTTTTTCTAGCATTTTAGCCTGCAAAACGAAGGATGTTACTGCTTTCGTGCCGACGCTATTTTACAAAACACCTCTTATTTCACAACAGTGTTACACAACTATGAATGAACAAAAATGCGATGCGTTTATAAGATGATTTCTTTTTTCGAAATAAAAACTGATGGTGCAAAAGCAGAAAAATGTCAATGAGGAAATTTTTGTTTCGTAAATGGATACAAAAAAATGAAAGAAATCAAAACAATTATTTTTTAAATGGATTTTTTGAATATTTTGGTGAAATTTGTTTACAGCTTTTGTTAAATATTGAATGTTATCAACGTCAGAAAGTAGCAAGTATCAGTTTTAGCAAATATTTGAATGTGCCCTATCAGGGTTGTGCGATATATCGGTATCGGCATCGTTTACTGGGAAAATTTGGCAAAACGTTACCGATACCGATACTTTTGCCCTGTAAAAAAAAGTATCGCACAACCCTGTACAGCTGGCGATTACCGTATTAGATCAAAGTAATTTGTCCAGCTCAATATATTGAAATAAAACAGTAATTTCAAAGTGATTTCAAAACTTATTCAAAAAATAATGACTTTTTATCAACGGTTTAACATAATCGTATAAGAATGGGTTTATAAGCTAAATAAGAACGTTTTTATTTTACCTTTTACACTTGAAAAGTGTCAAACAATTTTTTAACTTTGTTTTATTAAATTTCTCGCAAAAAATGGATTAATTAATTTATGGATGTCTTGCAAATAATATGAGTAATATGCGGCTCCAATCGCAACAGCTTCATCAGGATTTTTATCAGAAAAGTGCGCTGCATTAAAAAACTTTTTATTCAACATATTTTTCATCATTGGCATTCGGCTGCCTCCATCAACTTGAAGAACTATGTCAATGTCTTTGGCATCAGAGCCATTTTTATTTAAAATTTCATCAATTTTTCCTTCGATATTTGACATAATTTCCATAGATAATGTTTCAAAGATTTTTTGGGTGATACAAATACTTTCTTCGTTTGGAGGATCGAGCTCTTCGATTTCGAAACTGCAAATTAGGCTTATTCGAAGTTATAAAAATTTGCATAAGTTACTTACGTTTCTTCTTCAACCACCGATAATCGATGCTTGATTTCCTGACATAAAATTAAAAATTTCAGTTTCTTGCTTTCTGGCATACGGTAACCACATACAGAGTCCATTTTTTGCGTAAAATATTTCATTAAAATTTTATCAAAACTTTTTCGTCCAGTTTCGGAATCCAAAACTAATGCTTTGACTTTGATTTCTCCAAAGTAATGTTGAAGAATGCAAAAATTCAAAGAGCTTTGTCCAAGATCAAAAACGATAATTCATGAGGTTTCACAATGCGGTCAAATCTGGCATTTTGAGATGCCGAAAAAATGCCTGGACATGAAAAGTGACACGAAATATTTTTTGGAGCAAAAAATATTTCGTGCCTGAACAAAGTTTTAAATCATAGGGGCTGTCCAGATATTACGTCATCAAAATTTCGACTTTGTACCCCCACCCTATGCGTCATACTTTCCCTTTTATCTTTTGCTGCAGCTTCAAACCGGCGTCATATTTGGCTGACCCCTACCTCCCTGTCTCTTGATGACGTAATATCTGGTGACAAAATTCAAGCTACATCTCTGGCGTTTCTCTTTTTCTCTTTTTTTTAAAAATTTTTTTTTACTTTTTTAACTTAAAAGTACCGAAACATCTTTTTCGAGGATGAAAAATGTTAGAGAACGAGGATCCTCAATGATTGTTTAAGCGAATATGAAAATTACCAGAAAGTTATTACAGATGCAGGAATTCTGTCGTCAGTTTTGCAATTGCTGAGGTGCGGCAGTAGTAAATATTTTGGCGTAAGCGTTTTCAATTTTTTTTTTGTAATTATTTATACTTAGATGGCAGTTGAAGATATCACGGATTTAATACAAAAATGCAACTCTGATCATATTATGTATTTAATCGATAATGATATAATTCAATTATTAAATGACGCATTAGAAAATCATGAAACAGCTATCATTTATATGATAATGTTATCGCTTCAAAAATTATTGACCACAGCTTCAAATCGAACCATTTAGTTCAAATTTTGCCATGTGATTTCAATGGCGAATATCATCAAGTATTGCGGGGTACAACATATGCCGAAACCGAAGAACCTTTGATAGAATTGACTGAATTCATAAAATCTTTGCCTTATGAAAATGGAGCTTACGAAATTAATTGCCAAACACATGTAAATTTAAAATATTTGAAAGATTTGATTCATTACGATGACGGACCATTCTATTTGGGATTTCATTGTTATTCTCGATTAGGACTTATCAATCGGCACATTTTTGATTTGAATCAAGGCTATTTTGATGTTTATGATTTTGTTTGTGATTTGGAAGGTGAAAATTTTCCGGAATTTGAAAAAGAAGAAAATTATTTTTGGATTCAGTTGTTATAAATGCTATAAGCCGTGGAAAAAAATCTTACAAGGAAACCGTCAGACATGATTATGGAATTTTTGAAAAATAGGTATTTCATCGTATTCCCCATATATTCAAACCTATTCCTGCAAATTTTCAGCGGCCCATGGGCACTTTTCTATTTTTCATATATACTACATATAGAGTTGATCGCCTGCTACTTGAAACTTAATATTTAAATTTTTTAAGGCAGATCTTTTTTTTGGTCTGGAAAACATTCCGATAAGCATTTTAAATTATCTGGAACTATTTACAATGCCAAAAGTTCAAAAATACCTTTAAAATTTAAATATTAAGTTTCAAGTAGCAGGCGATCAACTCTATATGTAGCATATATGAAAAATAGAAAAGTGCCCATGGGCCGCTGAAAATTTGCAGGAATAGGTTTGAATATATGGGGAATACGATGAAATACCTATTTTTCAAAAATTCCATAATCATGTCTGACGGTTTCCTTGTTAATATTTTTTTTATTTTACTTAAAGTTTATGATATTATTTTTTTGTTACATATTATGTTACCACAATATTAATTTTTGAAGTTTTAATGAAGTAATTTGCACTTAAATGATTTCTGTTTAAAGAAGCATACTGTAGGCCTTTAAATTTTGATTTTTGTATTGACAGGCCCATATTCAGACAAAATTTCAGAGAGGCACGATTCATTTCAGGGGACACATGCCTTTGATTTTTAAGGGTTAGAGTATTCAAAAAATACCCAAGTACAATTTTTCTTAATTTTTCCATTTGCTCGAGAAAAAAGGGAAAACAATATATTATTCCTTTTTTCCTTAAAAAAAGGATAGTCCTTTTTAAACTGTTCAATTGTTGTATCGATTTTTTTACCAAAAAAGTTTCACTTTAGAAGATGTAATTTTAAACAACAGAAAAAAACAACTGCAAAACAATAAATTTAACACATTTCAAAAAAAATCAACCCCTACTGAGCAGAAAAATTTTCTTGATCTGCTTTAAAACTAATTATACTTTTTAAAGGATATGTGCCCATATAGTTTTTCCATTTTCTGAAACATGAGTAAAACCTTTCTTAGTAAACTAAATTGTTGCTAAAAAAGGTTTTATTGTTGTTTTTTAATTTCCATAGAAAGAGCAAAACAGCAGATACAAAGAGAAAATTAAAACAATAACACGCGTTTTTTTACTGTGATAGTGTTACTGTTCTACTTTTTTAAACATGGAATCCTTTTTTAAAAACGTTTTTTTGAATTTTTAATAGATTTTTACAAAATATTGCACACATTGCCTGCGTAAAAACTAATACTTTAAGAGTATGACTTAAAAACTAGGACTTTTATAATATTATCGTAACAAAACTAAAAACTTATATACATTATATAAGTTTTTATATTTGTTTTTTAAACCGAAAAACAAATGAAAAAATTTTTACTTTTTAGTCATATTCAATTTATTACTAACTTTTTAAAAAAAATTTAAACCCTGTTTTCACAACAAAGTGTTTGACTGTAAACTTGGTATTTTCTTTCGCAAATCCTAACAAATCTTCGAAGTAAATACATTTTTATATTTTTATTTTACACTTTTTAATTTGTTATCCTTTTTAAATGACAGTCTCTTTATTTTCATTTAATTTACCATTGCGAATACAAAGTAAAATTTTCATTCTTTTCAATAATAGTATGATTTCGATGTTTAATTTTCGGGTAAAAAAATTTTTGATCCATAAAATATTCTTCTTCATCCGAATCCAAATCAAACACATCATTTTTTGAAGGTGCAATAAAATTTTTGTAATTTCTATTTATATTATTGTAATGAATTTGTGCTAATCTAATTGATTCAGGCAAAGGTGTTTCATCATCCACATTTAATCTTAAATCATTACAGTTTTTACACAAATTCAGCAGCTCTAAAATTTTCTTTGAATTCAATCCACCGCCATATTTCAATGCTTTACAACTTTTAATTTTGCTTTCTTCTGCTTTAAAATTTCTTTCTAATACAATTTCTGCAATTCCAATATTCGCAAATACAATCCATTTTTCAACTGTTTCATACATTTTTGTTCCAATTTCAGCAGAAAATTTTGTTGAAAAAAAGTTTTCAAAAGTTACAATAAAATTATTAATGGTTTTATTTTCAAGTTTTCCAGTTAATTTGCTACATAAATGTTCCAAAAAGCTTACAAAATCCATATAATCTTTATTTTGGCCCAAAAGCATTATATGTGGTGCTTCAAATTTTGTTGCATTTGTGCCACAGAAAATTTGTTTATCCCTTAAAATAAAATGAATAAATGCTGTATCTGTTGGAAAGTTTGGGGGACTTCCATAATTAATTCCTCGGCATTGTTTATTAATTTGTATAGAAGTTTTAAATATATATTCGGGTTGTAATTTCTCTTTGAATACTTTACTAAAAATTCTGTAATTTCCTTTTATTTCTGTTACAAATTTTATTGATTTCATTACAGCACAATATTCAGGTTTTTTACCAATCATTAAAAAATATTTAACATTCTCCAAAGCATTAATAGCTTTTAATATGCTTTCTTTGTCATTCATATCATTGACGAAAATTGTGTAGCAAATATTAAATTTTATTCCAATTGCTTCTAAACCGGCACAAATATTAATCACAAAATTTTCATCAAATTTCTCTTTTAAATCTTCTTCAATTAAAAATAAAATATTTTCATTAAATAATATTCCGGGCTGATGAACGTTAAAATCATTAAACACGTTTCTTAAATTTTCAAATACCTCTTCATAGCTTTCATTTTTTATTAATGTCAATGTTGACATTTTTGTTTTGTGGTTAAAAAAAAGCTAATTTTGGAAAATTTTAAATAAATTTTTTTTATACTTTTGAGTTTTATAGTTAAAAGACTTTTCGTACAAGTAAAATATTTTTGGTTTTAATTTTACCATTTCTTATCAGTCGTTAAAAACATTTTTTTAAGGCATCAGCGAAAAAATTGTAGATAAAAAATATCTACTGTCACGCTAACCGATGATTCATGGTCCATGTTTGATCATTGCAAAGTGAACTGGAAAAACAACAACTTTAAAAGACGAAAAAAAATTTTTTAGCAAAAGCTGAAAAGGTCAAGCTGTGTTTTTATGTCTATAAAAAATAAGAACCAAAAAATGCAATTCATGAATGAATATTCAATCTACTTTATCATAAAAAAACGGACTTATTTTTATAAAAAATTGATTTAAAAAACGTAGCAATTATCAGGCATGCTGGCCCAAAAAGGATCGATAAAAATCATTTTAATTGTCAAATATTTTGCTTTTTATCGATTATATTTTTAGTGTTTCTTTTGCTGCTGCGCAAACTACTTTATTTAAATGACCCGAATTTGTTAAAAAAAGACTTGCATCCGGTTTTTGTGCTAATTTAGTTTTAGTTGTTACTGCAAAAATGTAAAAAATAATCTTTGTTAACATATTAATATTCGTTACGAAAAAAGTTTTAAAAAATCAATTGTCTCAACAACTGAAATTTTTGTTGTTAAAAACAATGTTCCAAACGTTAGTGTTTAAAGCTCAAACATTACTAAATAAAAGGTATAGTTTAAAAGTTTTTAAAAGTTTTTTTTCTAATGATATTATTATTAGATTATGTTAAAGCATATGAAGTTATCTGGTAGTAGTTTACCTAAAAAATTTTTTAAATCCATTTTTAACATTAAACTCGTTTTAGAACATTACTACATTTTACTGCAGTTACAATCGTTTTTACTCTTATTTCATTTTTTATTTTCAAGCATTGGTCATTTAACGACAAAAACATTAACAGAAAAAAGAATTGTAAAATTTCTGATAAACAATATCAAGAAAGTGAATATGCGCATAAATTATTGGATGGTCTTAAGGGGATTGAAATTGGTGCATCATCATATAGTCCATTCTGCTTAGATACAATAAATGTAAATTATTCTAATAATACAAAAATCTTTCGAGAAACTGAATTAAAAATGACTGGAACGTATGTTGAAGTGGATGTTGTGGCATCTGGAGATAATCTTCCATTTGCAAATGATTCATATGATTTTGTTATAAATGGACATGTAATTGAACATTTTTGTGATCCAATAAAAGCCGTTGAAGAATGGTTAAGAGTAATTAAAAAAGGTGGATATGTTTTTATGATTATTCCACACAAGGAACGAACATTTGATAAAGGTTTTAATCGAACAACTTTGGTTGAAATTATTGAAAGACATGAAAATAAACCGAAGCCTGGATTTGTTGATGATCATGGACATCATTCAATTTGGATTACAGAAGATTTTATTAAAATTTGTCAACATTTTAATTGGAAAATCCATTCTTTATTTGATACAGATGATAAAGGTGGAATTAGTTTTACAGTTGTTTTACAAAAGCAATAATAATTGTAAAATGTTTGTTGTTTCATATAAACTTTTAGAGATAAACATTGTACTTTTTTACAGTTGACGTTATTGATTCATTCAGAAAATTTTAAAAATTTATGTTAAAAGTTTTTGCATTAAAAAAATTGATTTTTGCGCATTTTATTTTTTTTACTTACATACTTTGTCTGCAATAATTGACTCTCTCTAATTTAATTTTAAAAATGTAAAATATTATCTCCGCTCAAATAAGATTCAACAAAGAAAACTTCTTTTATTTGGTTAAAATTCAATGAAATGCGTTAATTTGATCAATTTTGATAGTCTTTGCGCTTTCATTTTTATGAAATTCCAACAGCTTTTTTTTGAAAAAACGTGAAAATCATGAATTTTATGGATCTGCGTTTTCTACAACTTTTTTTTGCAAAAATTTTTCTGTTTTGAGAACAAAAAATTGGTAAATCAGAATACCCAAAAACTTTAGAAGTAAAAAACGCTTCCCAACATTTTCAAATTTTGCTTTATTAATCACAAAAATTTTTTTGACATTTTTTAATAAATTTTTTCTAACATTTTTTTGGCTTGTATTTGATCACAAATATATTCGGCATCACATGCTCGTAATTGACAAATATATGGTAATTCAAGATTATAACCAGTTTGTAAAGTCCAGTTAAAACCATAATGATTCCAAAAATATCCATAATTATCTTCTTTATTTGGGATATCAAAGATTGAAGGATAATTTCCAAGTGAATATTCTGTTTCATTATATCCCCACCATTTCCATTCATTTTCATCAGCAGAAGATCTATGAAGTCCAATTGTAAATTTCTTTTTTCCTGGTAATTCATGTGGTAAAACATGATCAGCAATAAAATCAAATTTTGTTTGAGATGTAATTGGTACTAATATTCCAGGTTTACAAACTCGATTTGCAACTGTTGGTAAAGTATTACTGCTAAAACCGAATAAGCATTCCGCATAATTTGTATAATTTTTCCATGCAGTATTATAATATCTAAATTGAATATATCCAGGAGGGCAAAAACAGTTAACTAAAATTTAAATTTTTCATTTTTAAAAATTAATAAAATTTTTACTTTGTGTTAAAGCAAATGGAATCAATGAATTAATGTTATCTTGATTTGAGACATAATAAAAACCAGGTGAAGAAATTTTTTCTAATGCATTTGTTAAAACTCCATCAGAAGATGCAAAATTAATTACAACAATATTAATTCCATTATTTTTAATTGCATTTGCAGTTTTATCAGCTCCATTAAATCCAGCTTTATCATAGGCGGCTGCAAATAAAATAATTAAAGGTTTTCTAAAGCTGGATTCTGACAACAAAAGATAATATGCTTCTTGGAGGGCACTAAAAAAATATTTTTTCTAATTTTTATTCAAGCTTACAAGTTTTACCCTTGAGCATTTGCACCATTTTCTTCAAATTGAAGGTTAAAAGATAAATCAAACAAAAAATCAATAAAATTATCATAATTTGTTGTATCAGTTAAAAGATATCGTTCAACAACATTTATTCCATAAGTAATAACTGCCACGCGAATTGTATGTTTTTCTGTTTGTCCGAAAGTAAATGGCTGCATAAATGTTGCAATTTGTCCAATTAAAGCATTAAAATTTCGACGAGATATTGCATCACTTGTATCAATAACAAAAACAATATCCAACCATGCTTGGCTTGTTTCATTTGAACATAAATATCCAACGGCGTTTGATCGTGGATCATCTGTTGGAGAAAAACTTCTTACAACTGATTGTTGTGCTGCTGGTACAAATGAAACTATCAAAAACACAAACACAAACACAAAAAAATACATGCTTTAAAATACAATAAATGAAAAATCAATTAAATATTTTTGTTGATGTATTTTATATAATTTCTATCAGTGATCTTTATTTTCTTTCTCTTAACAATTATTTAAAACTGATAAGTATTTTATTACTAACCGGACTTTAACAAAAAAAACAATAAAAAACTTAAACTTTTGTTTGCCCAAAATATTTGAAGTTACATTTTCGCATTTTACTTTTTTGGATCAAAAATGCATTTTTTGTAAATACTTTTTTTTAATGTAAAACAAAAAAGCTTCTAAATTTAAAATTTATTCAAAAATCTCTTTTTTATGTTTATTATTATTGCTTTCTCAGATTTGCCTCTTAAAAAGTTTTTCATTTTTGATAATGAACGTTTCCAACAAAAGTAAAAACAGCTCTGCCAATTTTGCCAAACATTTTTCCCCTTTTTAAAAAAATGGAAAGCAAAATAAAGAACGATTTTACCTCAAAAAAAACCACAACAAAAGTTTTTTTTTGCTATTTTTTATTGACTCCATTTTTTCTTGTCTTAACGACCCACAGCTTTTTTGTTGCAAAAGAAAATATTTTATTGCTCTTGTGATTAATCACTTTTAAACCCCCCAAAAAAAGCAATAACGAAAAGGTGTTCAACTAAGAATGACACAACATCTTTTTTTTGTTGCCATACATATTGGTTTGCCTTGCTGTTATCGAAGAGAGGAATGGCAAAAAAAAATAGGATGGAACAAAAATTGCTTTTTTGCTTTGCATTTGTAAGGGGTCCTTTTTTGTGTAAAAATAAATTGAGTCTTACCCTTGTTTTTTGAAAAAAGCTATTTTTTCTGCCGCCAATTTTTTTAAAAGTTAAAACAAGAAGTATTTTTTTTTTGCTGAAGACTTTTAATTATGCGTTTTATTTTCTTCTTTATTGCTGCTGCAATTATTGCTTCAACTGTTGCCTACGATCAAACTGTTAAAGTAAATTAAAAATTTTAAATTTAATGTTAAAATTTAAAAAATTTTATTTAGGTTAGTGGTACAATTTCTTGTAACCGCCGTGTTGCCCGTAATGTTCTTGTACAATTGCGTGAACGTGATACTTGTAAGCTTTTTTTAAGTGTTAGCAAAACCAAAGGATTTTTAATTTCATTATTTTTAGTTGATAATGATGATACCCTTGCTTCAATGTATACAAATGATGATGGAACATTCCGTTTAACGGGTACTGAAGATGAATTTACAAGTATTCGACCATATCTTCGTATTACCCACACATGTGATGTAACCGCACGAGATGTAAGTTTTTTTTTTCATTTTTTTTGATCCCCCAAAAACAAAACAACATACATTTCTTTAATTCTGTTTCAGATTTGTCATAAAATAAGTGAAATTGAAATTGAAAAGAAGTTTGTCAATGGTGAAATTTTTAATCTTGATATTTATCTCGAAAGTCAAAAATCAAAAGAAACTTGTGATTAATTTATTTAATGCTTTTTTTTAAATTACATTTGTTTGTGCTTTTACTAAATTATTTTTATCCGTTTTTATCTTTGCAAAATAAAACTTTTTTTTAAATCTTGTAAGGTAACACATTTGACCATAAATGCTCAAAAAACAGCACTTTCAAAACTGAGGCGGAGCTATGACATCCGAATTCTTCAAACGTAATTTGAAAAAATGTCAACAAAAAAGTAATCAGAAAAAGCATTTTCCAAACAGATTGGTTGTATCTTAATGGCTTAATTTTTAACTATTAAGCAAGTCTTGGTTCCCTATACGATTAAAAAGAAAAATTAAGACGTCAATGATTGTAATTTAAAAAATAAGTAACATTCAGTTTTCCAAAAAATAGAAAACTGGCAAAAAATATCTTATTGAAATAAAAGATATAACTTTAAAAGCTGTCCTACTTTAACTATACTTCTGATTCAAATTTTTTGTGACATATAAGACGAGGATATAAAAAAAATCCTGGCGAGGGTCCGAAAAAGGCACAAATTATGAAATATGCGGCACCCCTGTTTCAACTTGAGTTTTGATGGAAATCATAAAATGGCGCATAGCGACTTTGCTCAACTTGAGTTTTGCAGCAAATCGTAAAATGGCGTATAGCGATTTTGGTCAACTTGAGTTTCGAAGCAAATCGTAAAATGGCGTATGGCGATTTTGCCCAACTTGAGTTTTGAGCTTTTTGAGAAAATGATTTTTAGCAGTTTTTTTCCAAATTTGAAAACGGCCAAATTTCCGAAAAACATGCAATTTTTCAATATTTTTGTATTATAGGTGATTTTGAAGTTGAAAAGTGGTCGAAATGGGAATTAAACATTTTTGTGAAAATTTTTTGAAATTTTCCAACTGTTGGAAAGTTTTTGACATTTCCAACCGTTGGAAACTTTCAAGAAATTTAGGGGTTTTTTGAATAAAATGCAAAAAGGACGAGTTGGGAATCGAACCCAAGACCTCTCGGTCAGGAGGTCGTCGCACTAACAACTGCGCCAAGGAAGCACGTAACGAGGGGTTCGAGAAATGCTTATAAAGAACAAGCGCAACCGCTGCTCAATTGAACCAAAGCGCATGTAATGAATTATTATTTTTAAAGGGCTAATAAAAAAATTAATTTCTTAATAAATATTCTATGATTAAATAAGCAATAGAAATTTATATTTATTAACAAATTACCTTTTTTTTACCTTCACCATCTTAGTTGTACTTCATGTTGATTGCATTTTTGCGCGATTTTTCTGACATTTTTATTGCTTTTCCTTATTAACTTTAAATTATAATATTACATATTTAATCTTTACAAAAGTTGCACTTTAATAGCCCTTTAAAAATAATAATTCATTACATGCGCTTTAGTTCAATTGAGCAGCGGTTGCGCTTGTTCTTTATAAGCATTTCTTGAACCCCTCGTTACGTGCTTCCTTGGCGCAGTTGTTAGTGCGACGACCTCCTGACCGAGAGGTCTTGGGTTCGATTCCCACCTCGTCCTTTTTGCATTTTATTCAAAAAACCCCTAAATTTCTTGAAAGTTTCCAACGGTTGGAAATGTCAAAAAATTTCCAACGGTTGGAAATATCAAAACTTTCCAACAGTTGCAAAATTTTGAAATAAATGTTCAGTTCTCATTCTGACCACTTGTCAACTTTAAAACCACCTATAATTTTGACATTTTATGTCGAATATTTTAAAAGTATTGAAATTTGTTCACCGTCAACAATTTGTAAAAAAATATTTCACGATTTCCTGCAAAACTCAAGTTGGGCAAAATCGCCATACGCCATTTTACGATTTGCTTCAAAACTCAAGTTGGGCAAAATCGCCATACGCCATTTTACGATTTCCTTCAAAACTCAAGTTGGGCAAAATCGCTATACGCCATTTTACGATTTCCTTCAAAACTCAAGTTGGGCAAAATAAAAAAGGCCCGAGTTGAGAAATTGCCTAAAAAGTGTCAAGTGCTGGCACTTTGCTTTTGAATGGCCTTTTTCGGACCCTCGCCTGGATTTTTTTTATATCCTCGTCTTATATTGTTGAATTCTATTGATAATAACAAAATTGAGAAGATAATACAAAAAAATTTAAATTAGTAATGATAAAAATTTTTTTTCATGTTTGTCATTTTTCGATAGTTTTCTCTTTTTTTGTTATCTTTGTAAACATCTCCATTGCCTATCATATGCTAACTTTATTTGAATGTCAATTTTTCTAAGCAAAATTTTATGTGAATTCGAATAAATTTCGTAAATAAAAAGCTACAGAGCGAAAAAAAAGCAGCTACAATCACAAAATGCATGAATTTTATAATTTTTGAATTTTGCAAGCTTTAATAGTATCCGATAATCGATGGATATCTTCTTTAACAGCTTTAAAAGTCTGTTTAGCATATTCTTCATAACTCAATTGTTTGATGCATTGTGTATATGGATCATAGGTATTAATAAATGGCCGATCCCATTCCATTGCATATTGCCGAAGTTTATCCATTGCATCATCGATTGATTTTGCAACAAAATATAACGGTTGATAATCTAAATCTTCATATTTTTGTAAGGCTGTTGTATTTGGATCAAATGGTTTATGTTCGGGTGTATTTGAAACAGCATGCTGTAATTCGCCAAATGCACTGATAAGTGCTGCCCCAAAAGCTGTTAGCTTTCCTTCTTCCTCTTCACAAAGTCCAAATTCTATTGTAAACCAATACAATGTTGCTAAGCGTTCAATTTGTTCATCGGTGGCACCAATTGAAAGAAGACCAATCTCTTGTGAGAATTCAGCAATTACAGGATCAGCAAACATTACACAATGTCCAAGGACTTCATGAATAACATCAGGTTCCGGACAAAAGAATGGCTTTGAATGATGTCGAATGTAAAGGGTTGTTTGAAAAACACGAAATGCAAGTGATGCAAGAAAGTCTCGAGCAGAAAGTAATCCACCACATGGACGTAATTGAAAGCCAGTTTTTGAGCGAAGATATTTATCAATTGCTTGAAGGGATGGAATTTTATCGGATGTAATAAGACCAATATCTTCCATCTTTTTAACATTTTTACGATATTCCATACAAGTATGAGTATCTCGAAGTTCTTTAAGTTTTAAATATGCAATTCTCCAAGTTTCATGCTCCCATTCAAGATATTGAAGATCAGGGACTGGATCACCACTAAAAAATTTTGGGTGATGAAAAAAAATTTTCGGCGGATTACGGTAATTGTGGCTTATGGGTTCTCACTAAAAAACGTTCCAGTTCACTAAAATGTTTAGTTTTACCCTATTGTACAAAATTTTAATTTTAACAATTAAAAAATTTTAATACATGTACAGTAGGGTAAAATTAAAAATTTATGTGGATTGGAATGTTTTTTAGTGAGGGCCTGATAAATGCTGCCGATATTATTATAATATCTAACCTCTTTTATCTTTTTCGCTGCTTCAAAAAAATATAATTAAAAACTTACAATTTAAAATTATTTGCATACACATTCAAATCAGCCCTTCGAGCAATATAATCATCATCACCATAACCGGGATGTTTTGGATCTGCTGTTGGCTCATATTTAACTAAGACATGCCCACATTTATCTAAATCTGAGATATGTTTTGGAAACCAAATTTCTTGCTGTTGAACAATATCATTATCAGTAGATTTTTCAGAAGATTTAATTTCAATTCGATCAATTTTGTCTGCAACTAAATGATCCAACACTTCCATCAACAGCGACTTCTTTGTTTCAATTTGAGCAAAAATTTCGAGTTCATCTGGATTTGCTTTATCCGGACGAGTTTCAACATGTTTTAAAGCAATTCCAGAAGATTCAAATTTTTGGATCATTTCAATCAAGTTTTGAGTACTGTCACCTAAAAATCAGGGATGTGATAAATCCGAAAAAAATAAAAAAATGAAAAAAAATTATTTACTTTTTGAATTAATGATTAAATCAAGCTTTAAAAGTTTGCCGACATCGGTTGTTGACTGAATTAATTCTAGTCCATCATCATTAAGCTTTTCAATGACTTCTTTAAAGGAAACTTGTCGACTTAATTCTCGTCGTTTTTGGCTTAAACTTTGTCGGCGATAATTTGCATTTTGTTCACTTTCAACACTGGCTTGATAGACAAGACTGTCTCGGCGAACATGATGACCAACGTTAGTTGCAACTGACATCTTTTTTAATAAAATATTATTTACCAAATTCGCCTAAAATGATATTTTGGATAAATAAAAATTCGAGCAACGAGAAAAACCCTTTTTTTAAAAAACCACAAAAGTATGAATAAAAAAACTTTTAAAAGTCTCTTTTAAATATTTCCATAAATTCATAAACGATTAAACAACCATCAAACATTGAGACATATTAATACTTTTCAAATAAAAAAACAAGAAAAATTACAGCAATTATTTTTATTTTTCGTCATTTTTTGGATAAAAAAAGGCCTTTAAAAATAATGGCGGCGCCAAAAAATGATTGTTTTCAGAATCTAAAATTTTTCAGGCAATAAATCGTTTCTTTAGTTTTTTGATGGATTACTGTGGCTGATTTCATATAACTGAATATTTTGAGGTATTTATCAAATAACAACTTTTATGTCCTTTTTTTGTTCAATATCACCTTCAAACAATTATCACAAAATCTGTTATTGTTATCACAATCAATCTTTCCTTTAAAAACTAAAACAGTGATGAAAAAAACAGTAATAGAAATAATATTTTCATTGCAATTTCTGAAACAATTATATCGGTTTTTTATTTAAATAAAACTTTAATGGATTCCGTTTTTGTGATATCAAAGGTTGTTATTTCGCGAAAACAAAACTTTTGGTATTTTTTCTTGATTTGTTCAGAACCATAATTTTGTTCACACACAAAATTATAACACATATAACAAAATAATATAAACAACATTACATAAAATTACCAAAAATATATGACTTAATTTTATTTTCAATTATTTCAACTCAACTCATAACATTAATTAAAATGATTCAAACGAAAACACTTTTTTCCGTTTGGAAACTTTAAAAATTTATTAATTAAAATTTAAAAAACTGTTACAGTTGCATTTTCAATGGTATGACGGGGAGCTGCTGCTGCATATGGTCTTACTTGACTGAGTTCTGATTTCGAAGCAGAAACTGTACTTCTTTTGTAAAAGAAACCAAAAAGCTAAAATCAAAAAAAAATTTAAAAAATTTTACAATTTTCGTGTAAGACACAAACTTCCAAAAAGCGTTGTCGAAATTTAAGGGATCGAAATCCAAGAAGATGAAGGCTGAAAGCAGATCGTAAAACGAAAGCACAATTCAGCCATCCAAGAATAACATAATCAACAGAAAAAAAGTTGAATCGAATTAAATACAAAAACATGTTTGGAATTACCACCATTATTACGGAACAAATTGAGATAAAATGCATAAGTCTGAAAGTATGAAATATTAATATTACAAAAAAAATGGTAGAAAACAAACTGAATTTGATCAATTTCTTTTGCAAAAACTTGATTATTTTTTGCTTTATCTTTGAAGCTTTGAATAATCCAAAATGCGGTTAAATTAAGTACAAAACCGGCAACATGGCCAAAGGATGTGAAAAAATAATTAAATGTCCTTAAATTAGATTTTTTTATGTTAAGAAAGAAACAACAAACATCAGCATTATTAGTTTCATAAAACTCACGTATAAGTAAATCCAAATGCATTGCTCAAAGTGCAAGTAAAAAATGATGGGAGATTCTTTTCGATCACAAGTCCGACATAAAAGGCAGTTCCCACGGAAATTAAACAAATTAAAGCTGTTAAAATTAATAATCCATGAAACATTCTGAAAAATTATTATTTATAAAGTTTTATAGCTGTAAGTCAAAATCTGTATTTTTCTAATATGTCGAATTGTACTGTTTTTTTTTTACTTTTTACCTAAAAATTTATTATTTGACAAAAATTTTTTAAACCTTTTTTATTATCTCAAATAAACATGTTTCTAAAAAAGAATAAAAAGTCGTGTCTAAGAAAGACAAAAATTTAGGCTAAATTTTACGTCATCTGAATACCCCATTCCTTACAATGGATAAAAAAATAAAAAACGCTTACTTTTGTTTAAATTGCCGATATTTTGTTGGAAATTTAATGGCACAAAATCTTTCAATCCCAAGAGCCATTGATAACATTGCAGGAGCTTGACTGCCAATAATGAGAAGACTGTTTCCAGCTTGTAAAGCACATTCCCATCTTGAAAACATTGGAAAACTGTATACATTTTGCAAAGAATATTCAGAAATTATTCTTTCAATTCCTAAAACTTTCAAATCTTTTGAATAAGTCTTAACTTCCATAATCAATTTTTACCCGTAACCAAAAATGCTGTCCCATTTATTCCTTCTGCAAAAGCTAATGCAATAAAAAGTGCAAATTTGCTTCGAAGTTTCTGCGACGATAAATAAACAATAATAATAATTAAATTTGCAATTAACGCTGATATCCCTAATCCACAATAGGCCCAATAAACAGGCAAAATTTGTTTTGTTTGTTCGAACACAGAAATATTTAAAGACATTCTTTTTTTAATTATTACTTGCAAAATATATAAAACTGACAAGAAAAAGAAAAATGTTAATATTTATTATAAATATTCAGTTTTTTACACATGAGCAAATTCAAACTCAAGTTTGTGCTTGAAAAGAATAAAATTGTTCTCACACAATGTTCAAGCTCAAATTTATAAGTTTTTGTATTGTAAGCTTGTGCTGCAATTAAAATTGTATTATTTCACTAAAAAATGGGAATGTTCTAAATTTAAAAAAATTACAAAATATACTGTCTTAAGAACTTTGCAATTTCAATTAGACTTTGAGAAATAAGAATAAAATACATATGTTGAAAAAAAATTAAGAGTTTAAAATATTTGATTAACAATTTTTTTAATATAAATGTTCTTCTTTGAATCTTTTTTTTAAAAAAAGTGATACTTTGGCAAAGTGTTATGTTTTTCGACTGACATTTTTTGATAAGTTTGTTTTTTACATCGTAAAAATGAAAAAACAAACTTATTAACGTTTTTCCGCTTATTGTGTTTTTTTACAAGATCTGGCACGTCCGATTTGACGGGATAAAAGCTATGGTTGATAAAAGAAGCAAAAAAATAAAAATTACCATTGATAAAATTTTGCATAAAATTTGCATTTTTTTTATTTCCCCTTCAAAAAACAACAAAATGATATAAAACATTTCGTTCAAAAGCCATTTATCATTGCTTTTGCACTTTCTGAAAGGTTGATTGATTGTTTGTTGGCTGAAAAGAAGAAGAATATCAACAATGGATTTATCATCAAATTTATCGGGATCTACAGCAATCTCATCTGTTTCAATTCATCATCTTCCACATGAATCAACGTTTGTTTTAAAACCAAATATTCGTGGATTAGCAAAACGTATGATCTATCGATTGGTAAATTATCAACTTTTGGATGGTTTTTCTGATGCTGAAGTTTATTGTATTATTGATACTGTAAGTTCTTTTATATTCGAGGGTTTTAAAGTTATTGTAAGTGCATTTCTGGATACAATGGGGGACAAATTTATGCGGCCACTTTTCTGCCTTTTTCCGCCTTTATCCGTTTTTTTTTAAATTAAACACGAATTTTTGGACATCTGAAGGCTGTAAAGGTATTCGAATGTGGAGAACAAGATTCTGAAAACATCAGAACCTTCAGATGTCCCAAAATTCGTGTTTAATTTAAAAAAAACGGAAATAGGCGGAAAAAAGGAAGAAAGGTAGCCGCATAAATTTGTCCACCATTGTAAAACTACTGTAGTTTCTGAGCAATGAGTTGGTCATTGAGAATTGCTCTGTGTTGGGTTTGTCCTCCCAAGCCCTTGACAGTATGCAACTTTGCTTACTGTGATCCTATACATCTTGGTACGATTCAGAAAAGCTTTTCTACTTTGACGGACTGTCACGACGTTTTTTGAATACTCGTGCACAAAAAAGTATTCATTGTTTTAAAACTTCTTTCTTTTTCAGACTCTTGAACTTTTAAAACCTGCTCCAGCATTTATCCATATGCCTGCTCCTGTGATTATCTTTGGTGACACTCATGGACAATTTGCTGATCTTATTCGAATTATTAAAAGAGTTGGAGCACCACCAAAATCCCGATTCCTTTTTCTTGGTGATTATTGTGATCGTGGAAGAAAATCTATTGAAATTTTAATATTATTATTTTGTTATAAATTATTAAATCCTCAAGATGTACAAATTTTACGTGGAAATCATGAATGTTCAAAGATGAATCGATTATATGGCTTTTATGAAGAATGCCGTCGAACACGTGGCACACAATTATGGAAGAAATTTCAAGCTGTTTTTAATGAAATGCCACTTTGTTGTTTAATTGAAAATAGAATTATTACAATGCATGGTGGAATTTCTCCTGATATTAAAGGAATGGAAACTTTATATAAGCTAAAGGTTTGATTTTTTGGCAATAACTTTAAAGTATATATTTTATATTTTAGAAGCCAAAAACTCATGCCGAATGTGATACAGGTGTTGCATTAGATTTAATGTGGTCTGATCCAGCTGCTGGAGCAGATTCATGTTGCAGTTGGCAATTTAATAAAATGCGAAATGCATCTTGGATGTTTGGAACTGAAACAGTAAAAGAATTTTGTCGACTTTTAAATATTGATATGATTGTTAGAGCACATGAAGTTTGCCGAAATGGACATATGTTTTATTGTGATAAACTTTTATGTACTGTATTTTCGGCACCAAATTATTGTGGTTCAGATGGAAATTGTGCATCTGTGATGAAAGTTTCTGCAGATTTAACATTTTCATTTTTAACTTTTAAACCAAAATTGGATAAGAGTTCTTTATCAAAGGAAAAACTTGCTGAACTTGAAAAACAATCCAAAAATGCTGATGTTAAAAGTCCAAATCCAAGTAAGTTTGTTTTTTGTTGGATATTAACTTTTTATTTGTAATTTATTATGCTACCGTTACAGTATCTTTTTCAGCATTGCATAAAACTGTATTACCTGATCGTTCACATGAAGAACATGAAAAGGCAAAGCAATCAACTTCAACAGCAGAAACTACACAACTAAATACTGCACCTTTAACAACAACTCCTTCATCATCAAATGATACATCGTTTTCATCACTTCAAACTCCGCCAACTCTTTCATCACTTACAAAATCTGAATCAACTACATCATCAATTACTTCTGAACCTATTACAACTAAATCATCTGCAACAGCTACTCCAACGACTTCTAAATCAACAATTGATAATAGTGTTACATCTGTTTCAACTTCAACTGGATCTATCACATAATGTTTATGCTAAAAATATTGGATTATGTTTTATTTAATGTTGATACTGTATGTTTGATTAAATTATGATAAATATTTTATTCATTTTTTGAATGAGAAAATAAGGTTTTATAAAAATTCCAAAGTTTTGTCAAATTTTAATTGTAGATTCGCTTTTTGATTTATATTAGAAAAATTTTTAAGTTGACAAATAAGTTTTGAAATATATTGGTTGATAAAAATGATAAATTCTTGAATAAAATCTCCAAAAAGAATGCTTCATTCCGTTTGTCTCCTGGTGTAGCATTTATCACGTCTCTAACACGCAGAAGATCGGTGGTTCGAGATTAGGGTTGGTCGGTGGTAAATTTACCGAGGGCTGATTTACCGGTAAATTAAAAAAAATTTTAGAAAAATGATAAAAATTTTCCAAAAAAAATTTTCATAAAAAGTTTTTCCGAGGCGGATAATATCCGCCTCGGAAAAAGCCAGTAAGGTCTTGAAATGTAAGGAAAAATTTACAATTAGAAAGGTTTTGCGGTTAAAATGGCCCATTTCTGAAAACTTTTATATTTTACCGTCTTATATACTAAAAATTTAGCTCTTTTTTCTTAAAAATCATCTTTTTTGCGTTTTTGAAGATCGAAATTGTATTGATAGCGACAATGGAAAATCACAAAGTGCTCTTTTTGGTGAAAAATTAGTTATTTTCACTTAAAATTCAATTATTAAGCACGCTTTAGACTTTTAAAGTCATGTTCAAGCTAAATTTCGGTAAATCTGAAGGCTAGAGGCATTTTTTGCATTTTCGGTAAATTTACCATTCGACCGATAAATTTACCGAAGATCAAATTTACCGGTAAATGACCAACCCTATTCGAGATCATGTATATTTTTGGATAAAATATTAAAATTACTTTTCGATCGATTTTTTAACTTTTACAGTATTAATGCAATTGTTATGTTTCATTACAGTAAAAAATATATATTTATTTTTTATGGAAGAAATATAATGGAGGAAGCGCGAACGCTATCCTCCACACCCAAAAATTTAGCTGTTGGCGTATCCGATTCGGATAGCCATAAGAGTCAGCCTGAAAACCAAAAAGTGCAATGGTCAAGCCTCATCTTAAAGATCTTGCCTTAATGATCACAAGAGTCTTCCAGCCAGGTAAGTTTCGGAGTAATCGTTTTTAATCCATTTATATGCTGTACAAAAAACTGTGAAAGACAAATTCAAGGGAGAAAGCAGAGAAACAAAGAAAAGCACTTTTTCTATGGCAAAATTTGCAGCATTGATTTTGAAAAAAAAAATTTGAACAAAATTTTTATTTTTTGTTTTTAAGAGTGAAGCGTAATTGCTAAAGTAACCATAGAATTACACATGAATTTTTAACAAAAAAAATGCAGAACTATTTTATTAAAATATTTGTATGTTCTAAATTATTTGTGAATAATTAGCAGTTATCAATTTTTTTATCAGTTGATTGTGTTCGACGAGTTTCATGTCGTTGTTTTAAATTTTTTGGATGATTTTTCATTATATGTGTTATTATAGGATGACCTGAAAAAAACTTGAAAATATTAACAAATTAAAAAAATGTTTAACCTTCATTAATCCATTGTTGTTCAAGATTTGCAAGAAGAATATTAAACAAAGATTGATCAAACCGATGACAAATTCCTTCAGGAGTTTTATCATTTTCTGGAATGCATCGAGCTTCAACTTCTCCAACTTTTGCTGGCGGATGAATGCAATCTCGAGTTATTGCACATAAAACAGACCTTTAAACTTTATTCTTTTAAATTTTTTTAAAAAAAAAATTAAACCATTTAATAATTTTTCGAGTTGTTTCACTTCGATGAAATAGCATCATATTTGCTTCTAACATTGAATGCTTTTTTGGAATTGTTAAATCAATTGGAATATATTTGTACATACCTTTAATTTAAAATTTTGTTTCCTTTTTTAAAAAATTTCAATACCTCGATTTGTTGCATGTCGAATACTTTGTCCCGTATTTCCGCTCATTTGAAATGGAGTTAATACTTTATTATTTATTAAATTATAAAATGGTTGAAAATCACCCGATTGAAAGAAAATCGATGAATCCAAATACCAAAATGTTTCAAATTCTTTAAAAATTTCCTAAAAACTTTTGCTGCTGAATTCTTTGATAAAATACAATATTTTTCTTACAGCAATAATTAAAACTTTCCATGAAAAAATTTCAATATTTTGTACTTTTTCTGGTAAAATACTCCAATTAAATTTTCTTGCTTCAAAATTACAAATTCCTTTCATTTCATCCGTCTAAAAATGTAAGAAAATGTGGGTTACATTTTAAAGGAGGCGACTCTTTGATCCATTTTTTAAAAAAAAAGGATTTCGAAATATTTCTTTTTTTTTCCAAACCACTAATATTCGCGATCAGAGTGACTCTTGAAACGAAAATGCAACTTCCATTGTTTTTATTTTTTTAACAAACACAGAAAAATGCGATGTTAAAAAAGTGCTAAACCGTGCTAACAGGGCAGATTTTATGCACTTTTTACGCACACAACAATAGAAGACAAAGGAATTAAAAAAGCGTTTTTTACGCACTTTTTTAACATCGCATTTTTCTGTGAAGGAAATATTTTTTCGTTTCAAGAGTCACCCTGATCACGAATATCGATGCTTTGGAAAAAAAAGAAATATTTTGAAATCCTTTTTTTTTAAAACGGATCAAAGGGTCCGCCTCCTTTAAAAATGAATCTTACATAATTTTTATTTTCAAGTGTTTCCATAAGATCATAATAAATAATTCGAAATTCTTCACCGAAATTTTCTTTTATTGATGCAATAACTGCTCTTGCAAGCGGATAATAATTAAATCCTCCAGCAATTACAAATACAATATTTTTCGGATTTATTGGAATTTCAGGAATCTGGACATTTGATAATAAATTATATTTTTGAAGATACGGAAAACCTTTGGCACAATCAAATTTTTTACCAGAAATTATTTTGGATTCATTTTTTTCATTTTTTTCTGTATGCTTATAAACAAACTAAAATATTGCTTTTAATGGGGAAGGGATATAAAAATGAAATGTTTTTACAGGCTCAAAATTGCATAATTCATCTAAATTATATTCAAAGTCATATTTTTGTACTTTGTTTGATTCCATGATTGAATAAAATCTTGACAAAATTCTTAAAAAAATTTAAATTAGAAATTTAAATTTAATCAGAATACAAAACCTTACTCATAATTATATTTAAGAAAATAGAGGTAAAAAATTGAAGCAATAAAAATGATTAAATATCTGTAAAAACATAAACTTCAGCTCTAAAAATAAGTTTAAAAAAGTTAACTAACAAATGCTTTCTGTAAGTCATTAAAAAACCAAAGCTTTAAAAAAGCTTTTAACAAAAATCAAAACTATTTAAAAGTTTATACAAATTAAACCCTGTTTTTAAAAAAAATAATTTTCATAAATTTTATAAAAAAAGAACATTGATTTTTTCATCAAAAACACAAATCAAAAAATGTTTAATTAGCTGTTTTGTTTTAAGTCTCTGCAGACACTTGTTTCTCTCAAAGTTAATCCACGTTTGAATACAATTATGCTTTGATTAAAGTTGTTTTCTTCCTGAATCATTTTTAGAATCAAAAACAAAGAAAATCTCGAATTTTGTAAAACTTTTTCTTAATGTAAATTTTTTCTGCATCTTTAAATCACATTTAATTGAGCTCATTCTTTGAAAAAAGAGAACTAACAATTGTTAGAAAAACTTTTTTACAACAATAATTGTTAATGCTTTCATTTGATTCGAATAATGTCAACTTTAATTACCCCTCAACATTGTTTGTCCCTCCAAAATACACAAAAAGTCTAGTTTGAGCTTCTTTTATTTCACAAAAAAATCTTTTCAAGATACACAAAATTTAAAACAATTTACAAGAATATTAATAAAATAAAAAACATAACCCGTTAATTCAATGGCAAACAAGGAGGTTGAGAATATAACAATAAAAAAAGAGAAGTGAACAGTCAAAGCACGAGTAATAATAATATACATTTTGATGATTTATACACAATCATATTTATGGTCATTTATACATCAAAAATCTTTTCATTGAAGATGGAAGTGGAAGTCTATGAATACCATCAATTGGATGTTTTCCCAATCTTGCAATAATTGTATGTCGGCATGCTTCCATCAATTCACGAGGTTCGGCTATAAAAAGGTTAACAATCACTTTCAACAATACCGTAACTTTAACGATGGGAAGTTACACAAAAAAAAGGGAAACATGCGTGAGTAGGTGCAGAGAGAGATAACAAAGACAAAGAGAAAATTGTTATCTAATATACAGTATCCTCAAAACTCTCTTATAACCCATAGCATATTCCCCTTCTTTTTTAAATCACAAAAAAAGCTTTTGAACAATTTGCGATAGATAAAAGAGATATAAGAAAACAATCTGCGGCGGATAAATATAAAAAAAACAACCACCACAAACGAAAAAGAAATGTAAAGCAAATTATTCCAAAAACTTTTTTTGTTCAATGTGTAAATGGAAAATGAAGACGATTTGACTTACGTTCAAGACCACCAAGATATTTCATTGTAACTTCACAATGTCCCCATACGCAGCTAACAATTGGATAAAGCTTTTTTCCTTTTAGACCACGAAATGCAACACCAAGATAATTGTTATCAGTTGCAAATGCCATATATCCTTCATCCATATCAAGGATACAATAAATATTATCTGGTGCAACATATCTTTCACCATTTGATGTTTCAGCATTTGGATATTTCCACGATGGCAAATTTGTAGAATCAAAACTGCATTTATTTCGATCTAAAAAGATTATAACAATGATTAACATTAATAGTTTAGTGAAAAAAGCTTACTTAAATCCCATCCATATGATTCATTATTTTCACCAATCAAAGATGAATACCCAGTTTTATGTAATGGTGCAGCCTTTGTTGCAACTCCAATAACAGCATTTGTTCCACGTGATCGAACAGGCCAAATAATCTTCCATACATGAAAGCCACGAGAAAATCCAACCTTCCCACGAATACAATCTGTTGATTGTGCAACTGGATGCCGATGAAAAGTAAGTCGATCATCATCTTTTACAAAAACATTCAATGATCGATCTTCTGGATTCCATGAAAACTTTTCAAGAGTTTCTTGATCAAGTGGTGGATTTGCACGAATTGTATCAAATTTGTATGGACGAGAAGTACCAGAGAGATGATTCTATAAAAAAATGAGGACATTAGTATATAAGGATATATAAAGAGAGATAAACATACTCCAGGATGTGCAGGTGATTGACTTCTTCCTCTAATCATAAGTCTTTGAACAACTGGTTGAGCAATTCTATCATTCCTTTCTCGACGAGGGGCTGATGGTCCAGGAGGAGGTAATGTTGCAGCAGCAGCGGCACGAGGAACACGTCTTGAACGAGGTATTCTAGTTGGTTCTGGTTGATCAGGAGAGCCTAAAAATGGATATAAAAAGTTTATATATAGTAAATTAACACAATATATGCATGTGTTAAACATAGTTTCAACAAGATTATGTAACTATGCAACCTCCCTATCAATCAAAAAGAAATTAACTTACCATCATATCCATAATTGTGATGTGAGTAAACGTGGCCCATGTTATCCTCCTGAAGTTATTTAAAAAAATGTTATAAAGTTGACAGTGAATTGATAAAAGCAAAACGGAGGACAACAAAAATAACCAAACACGAAATGAAAAACAACAACAACCAAAAAAAAAGATGCGCGAGTTGAATATTTTTTTGAGAGAGAGAAAAAGCGATAAGATTTTTTTCTAAAAATGGCAACGACGTTAAAAATGTTCAACTTTGCCGCAACGTGCAAAGTTGAACATTTTTAGTGAAAAAAAGGTTGGACATTGATACAGAGATTCAGAAAAGAATAAGGAATTCAAGTTTATGTAAAAAATTAAAATTAAAAACATAGAAGACATTAGAAGAAAAATTAGCAAACGAGATAAACCGATGGATAGAATATATAAATAAAGGTATAACAACCTTAATGTTAACCAAAAGTGAAAACTGAAGAACGATGGAGCTTTTTTTAGCTGTCAAAATAAAAAGCCAGCAAATAAAAAGAGTAACTTCAACGCTGCAAAAAACACCCTCCTTTTTTCTCGCATTTTAAAAAAGTAATCAACCATAAATCATTTGCTACAAAAAAATATATATCAACATTTTGTTTACAATCTTTTTCTTCTTCAAAAAATACCTTCCTTTAATACCGCCCAACAAAAAAATAATGCTTAATGAGTTTAACTTTATTTTTAATGATAAAAAAAGACTTTAAAAGCAGCTTATATAACTCAAACACCTCCTTTCTCTTCTTTTTACCCATGTGATATGTTTTTGAGATTTTTAATTTATTTTTTTTGATTAGTTCAATAACACAATCTTTGACGTTAATAACTTTTTTTTATTGATAAAACATCAGCTATAAAGAGCAGCTTCAGAATCATAGAGATGTAAGCAATGAATGATACAACACTACAAAGGTTGGAGTCTTTTTATTTAAAAGAAAGAATTAGCTGCGGATGTTTCGTTGTCGTCCTTGCTTATCTTAAATAAAGAGAAGAGGCGGCTTTAGAGAGAGAGAAAGAGTTGAGAAGTCAAATCAGCTACTGATTGAGACAAATAAGAGAGAAATAAATAATGGACATTAAAAAAAGCTGTTGTTATGAAACATAAATAAAAACACAATAAATTTTTTTAGGGAAGAGGAAAAAAAGAATGGGTGGAAAGCAAAGCTACAAATATTGAGGTTGTTTTTTATAGTTTTTTACAATCAAAAAAAAGATGTTTCAAAGGTTGTGTGAATGTGTGCGCTACCGTATATTTATTTTTATCAAGGAAATTAAAAATATATTAAATTTGGTGATAGCAAAAAAAAAGAAATCAAAGGAAAAAAAATGCTTAAAAGTTCATCAATAAAAAATAATGGGTATGAAAGTCCATCTCTTATTTTCCTCACCCCTGAATATTTTTCTAAATTTTATTTTTTTTAAACAAAAAATGGTTTTTTCAATTAATTTATTTTCTACAGTAACCATAAATTTCTAAAAATTTGTTTTTTGATGGATCTGTTTTTCAATCATTGATTTTATTTATCTTAAATGTAATGTTAATGGTATGGGTTACGATATTTCCTATTTATTTGAACATTTAATAACAAATTTTTTTTGATAAAAGTGCTCAAATAAATGATTAAAAAAATAATACCCAAAAAATTTACTTATATTAGAAATTATTTTTCTTACTCAAAAATTTGATTTGTCGTGAAAAACGTCATAAAAGGGTCGATAGAAATTTTTTTTATAGATTATATTTTTTGATTCAAAAATGATTTGAATGTGTGCTGTAAAGCGAAAAAAACAACAGATCATTAGCATTCCAGAAACTGATAAAAATTTTTAATTATCTTTTTTTAATGATTTTTTATACAATGTTTTTTTTCTTTTGTTTTAAGAAAAACATTGTTTTTTAAAAGTTTTAAAAAATTCAACAAAAAATAAATAGTTGCAACAAATGCTCTTTAAAAAATTGTAAGTTGAACGACTAAACAAAATAAGAACGTAAAAATTTCGATAGCTTTTCAATCTTCCGGATCTTTAATGGATAAAAATTTGCTAATATAAATTTAACAGTTTAATCGAAAAAACAGTGCTGCATTGCTTAGCTTTATCAAATAACTTTTAATCAATTTTTTTGAAACCTGTCAATAAAAATGAACAGTTTTGTTTATTTTTTGGATATTTCAAAAACTTTTCTGATAGCATTTTTTTACAAAAAAACATATATTCAACATCAAGTTTATAAAAACAATGTTTGAAAAAATTTTTATTACCTATAAACTCAAAAAATATTAGCAAAAAAGTTCTAATAAAAACCTATCATTGATCAAAAACAAAGCTTCTCAATTTTATTAAGCATTAAAATATTTTGGTAAACTGTTAAAAGTCAAAGCATCATAAAAATTTTAATGTTAACAAAAAAAGAACTGAAACATTTTCAAAAAAGCAAAAAGGTGTGAAAAAGAAAAATATATTTTTATTGCTGCTGCTGCTATTGACAACAACAATAATAAACAATGACTTTTTGGTTTAAAAGCATCAAAGAATTGAAAGAAAGGAAAGAAACATAAATATTCAAAAATAATATTAATCAAATATGTTTCAGTTTTTAGAAGAAAAGCAGCGTCAAAAAATGTAATAAAAATATTTTAAAAAAATATTTATGGATGAACCTGAAAATCAGTAAAAAGCGAATCTGTCGAAAAAAGTTTAAAGAATCAGAAAAAACAAAAATTTCAAACAAAACTTGAACAAAAAATGCTTCGAAAAGAAATAATTTGATACTTTGTACAGTTTGAAGTTTTATTATGTTTGAATTGTTAAATAAATAATGATTTGGCAGTTGCAAGAAAAAGATGTGTGAAGCTTACAAAAAATACAAAAATTTTTGTTGTTACGTCAAAAAGCAAACCATGCTTCAAAGTGATCTATGGGTTGAAAACGAGTAATTTAAAAAGAGGTGCGATAAAATAATAAAACATATAATAATCTTTTTTGCAATTGCAAAAGGCAAAAATTTGTAACACATTTTTGATTATACAAGAAAATTGGGAATCCGTTTATGAGATTTTTATCAGAATTCTAACGAAAAAGTGCCCTAATATGAATCCTTGATTTTAGTGTTCAGCTATAAAATGATTTGCTTAACGTTGCCATTTGATTTTTAAAGGCTAAAATTAATTAAAGCAAAGATATCTAAAAATATACTCATGAACTGCATCCTTTCTATCCCTTCCTTCCATCAAACCCCCATCAACTCCATCAATCACTCATTTCAATCAAACCATACTCCCTTTCAGACAATTAATCAACACAACAAAAAACTCTCACACATGGTTGATGGTGGCTTTTCCTCTGTTGTTCCCTTCTTTCCAAAAAAAAGATGTGAGTAAACATTTACTTTTTTTGTTTTCTTTTTTCACAATGGCTGCTTCTTCACTGTATTTTTTTCTTTATTCAATACTTTTTTCAAGCTTTAAAACAAACTTTTTCTATTTCAAAAGAACAAAAAAAAATTGTTGAACAATGCAAGAAAAAAACACGTCAAAAAAAATATGCTTGAAAAAAGTTTCTTTTTTTCAATCAAAAAGTTTAACAACTTTTTTTTCTACAAAAAAACCAAAACAAAGAAATTTTATAATTGATTTTATTTCCCTTGTGCCATAAAACGATATGGAAAAGAATATAAATAGACTTGAAAATTTAAATGTTCCGTTTTTATAGCATAATTTAATGCTTTTTGAAGACTTTGAAAACAGGTTTAAATAATTTTGGTGATTAAAAAATGGCTTTAAACATGGGAAATGTGATAATTTTACTTCAAAAAATGATAGGGAGAAAACTGCTGTAATGAATGAAAAATGGAATAATAAAAAAATTCAGAAAATTTAAGAAAAAAATTAAATTTTTTGTAAAATCAAGATAACAACTGACGAAAAAAATTGCAAAAAAGTTGGGAAAAAAACAAAAATTCTCTGACAATTTTCGACATTTTTTTAAATCTGTTAAATGCTTTTTTATTCGATTTTATTTTAAAAAGATTTTAAATCTCTTTCGCGCCAAATATTTCTTGACTACAAAAAACCGCACAAAAATGTAAGAAAATAAATCAACAGCGACACTTTAAAAATTGCGTTGTTTTCCTTTATTTTTTTTAAAAAGAAAATTTTAAAATAGCAGCAAATAGAAGGGTAAATTTTGATCATCATTTGTTTACAAAATACAAAAGGTCGTTTTGTGGTAGAAGAAGAAATTGATAGATGAGCAAAAAACATACTTTAATGATTACAAAAAAAATTAAAGTTTTCGAAATGACAAAAATATACTTTAATCTCAAAGAAAAAAGTGAAATTAAAAAATTTAAATGATTAAATGAATATTGCGTTTTTGGATCAAAGCAACCTCAGGCGTTTTTGTTAAACATACACAAATCCAATACTTTAGAGTCCTTGAATTAGGGTAACCAGGATAAAACAAATTCAACGATATATTTATGAAAAATTGTGATATTCGTGTAATTAAGAGAAACCAAAAAGAAAAAGTATCACAATTAAAAAAGCTCAAATATTAACTGATAAAACAACAACAAAAAATGCTGTGACAAAAGATACGCCAAATTTAACTAGAAAAAAACAAAGAAACTTATTCAAAAATAAGGTAAAGGAAGTTTCCACAACAAAAAATTAATTGCAAAAAATTTTTTTTATTCGAAAAAACTGTGTATAACAAACTTGATTGTAACAAATGAATTCAAATGAGAAACAACAAACTATTGTTTTTGATCATTTTTGTTAATTAAAAAAAAGTTGATGTTGCTCAGGTATTTGATATTCATTTTCTTCAAAAAACAGGAAAAAATCACATTTTTTAATGAATTTGAAGTACTTTTTTTGTTTATCAAAAATAAAGGTTGGAAACCAAAATTAGAAACAAAGAAAAGAAGAAAGTGTTCCAAAGGAAAGAGAAATTTAATTTAAAGCAAAAGCGATAACAAAAAAGTGATTTAATGAATGTTATTTTGTCAACAATTGTAATATACTGACAATAATAAAAATTTATTACGGTATGCTAACTATTAATGCTTACAAAATTTTGAAAAAATTAACCCAAAATTTAGGCATTTCTTAATTAACTCTATTTCGGGGTTAAAAAAAGACAACAAAAGAATCCCCAAAAACGAAATGTTCAGACACAATATTGAAAAAAAGAAAGTTTGAATTTGCCATTGTTCAAAAAAAAACCAGTAAAACGAAGAATTTGTAAAAAAACAAAAGAAAACCAGACATGACATAATTTTTTATCCCCCATTATCTTTATGTTCTTTTTTATTGTCTAAAAAGATGTTTTTTGTACCTCTTTCAAATTTTCAAAAAAGATTGATTTTTTTGAAATTTTGGTTTTCTGTTTGAAAAAAAAACTAACAATTCAGTACTTAATTTCAAACAATACAAAAACAGATACTACAAATTTTAACATTTATTTTATCACTGGTACAACACAGTTTTACAAAACAGACACAAAACATAATTCACGTTATTAAGGTAAAACTTACCGTCGATCTTGAAAAACTTGGTCCTGGTAGCGATTCTGAAATCCAATGAATTGATGGAGAAGTTGGAGATGAATGTGATCGTGGAGAAACTAAATCTTCAATATCATCATATTCAAATGGATTTCCAGATATTGAACGAGGAAGTGAAGATTGTGCTAAATTCATTGCTGACGAAATCCTTGAATTATTTGATGTTACCGCAAATATTCTCCTTTGTATCCATTCCATTGATAACAAAGGGGGAATATAAGAAAAAAGAGGGATTCTGAAAAAATGTTTAGTTTAATACAGTTTTTTTTAAGAAATGTTAGACTTTCTTTCAAAAGTCCTCCCAAAAAAAGATATGCAATTAGTTCGAAGAAAAAATATTTTAAAAAACTGCTTTTTTTTAAAAAAAAGTTAAAAGTTAAGAAAAAACGGAGGGAGTTCGACTTCAGCTTTTTTAAATCCCATTGGGATTTTCTGGGTCATCCAAATATAAAAATGCCACCACGGAAAAATGAAAAAAGACAAAAGAAAAGAAGGAAAAAGTGTCGACGGAGTCAGTCAATTTATTTATACAAGTTTTTTTTTGTGAAAAAAGTTAGTTTTTAAAAAATGTAATAAAAAAAAGTTGTAAGTTTATTTTTTGACGGCAGAAATAACGAACGGAAAGAAATCACGAAATGGTACGGTATTTAAATATATGAATGACGTAAAATATAATAAAATATAAAAACGAATAATCGATTCGAAGAAGAAGGAAAAGTAGATTTTCAAAAAAACATTTATTTTGATTTTGTAAAAAAAATATTTTAATCAGATAAGCCATAAAAAAAGAATTTTGTAAAATAATGTGTTATTTGATAACTCCAAGTATATAATCAATAATTAATTTTTTTTAATGAGGCAACAAATTGTTATATGAGAAAGATCAATTCAAACTGCAAAAATATCAATAACATCAATAACAACATTTTTTCCAAAAACACAAATAAAATTTCTTGATAAAAAACCGAATTTCGTTTCACAGACACGACCTTGCCTTTTTTTTAAGTCACCCAAAAGTAATTTTCTGCTGCCACAACTTAAAAGCATGATAGTTAGTAACTAACTAAAGCAGCTGAAAGTTCGTTAGTTACCGTTAAAAATTCTTTTTAATAGTTTTTCTATCCATTTCTTTAATACAAGAAGTTTAAAAGAAATAACACATGAAAAAAATATATGCCAGGCATACAATTAATTACTTCCAACAAGGAAACTTTATAGCTAAAAAAGATTAATATGAAGAATGTGAAGAATGTGAGAGAATGCCGTTTAAAGTATATTTAAAATTAAGTGAGAAACGTGGGAAAACAAGACGGATTAATTATAGGGTTTTTATGACAAAGAATTTACTTACAAAAAAATTCTACAAAATTTTATATATTAATAAAAATATTTGTTTTATTTCAGAACCTTAAAAAGCATTCATTCTTTAATAAAACCCTAAAACATAAAAAAGACATGGTGGTTTAAAAAAACATAAAAAAAAATTAGTATCAATGTCACCCCTCCAATGGCACTATGTTGTTTCTTTTTTTATACCACCAGCACTACTACCAACACCAACAAAAGCTTATATATATCCCTTTCTTTTCTTCATATCTTTTTTTTTAGTAAAAGGCTAAAATTGGCAGTTAGTAACACGATTAGCAAAAAAAAGCAGCAGCAGCAGAAAGTAAAATAAAAACATGGAAAAACACATATGTTTTTTTCTTCTGTTTCCTTTGGAAACTATCAAAGAAAAAAATGGAAAAAATATAGAAGTCAAAAAGTCTGGAAGAAAGAAAACAAAGGGGCATCAAAAAATGTATTTTTTTATGGTGTAAAATAAAAAGCTGCTTTTTCTGCGCAAAATTTTTAAAAACAAAAACCATTTTTCTCCTTTAAATTTTAAAGGAATGACTCTTTTTCTCATAAAAAAAGATACATAAATTTTTAAAAAAACATTGCCAAAAATGAGAGAAAATTTAAAAAAAAACATGGTGGAAAAAATAATTGTAAAAAAGGCATTTTTTTCTTTGATGTACGTCATTCATTTTTTTGTGTTTGTAGAGAAAGATTAAAACATGGCAGCAGGATTTCGGAAATCCGGCCATAAATTATCTTTATTTTCTTTTTTTTTTGAAATCAAAAACCAAAAAAGAGGGTATCAAATTTTGTACGAAGCAAAAAGATACAAAAGGGAAAGCTTTGTACATTAATTTTTATAATTATCGATTAATGTTGAAATAATTACAGGATACAAAAAAAGATTTCAAAAAAAGATTTGGACAAAAAAAATGCAGTTAAAAATGTTGTAAACTACCATAATCCAAATACATTGAAATTTTAATAACAGTTTATTTACATTTTTTAATTTATAAAAAATGTGGTAAAAAATTGTTAATCTAAGAAAACAAAACATTAAATTTCTCCAAAAATTTCAAAAAACATCAAATTGTAAAAAAATGCCAGACTTGAAAAAAAAGTTATATCAAAAAACCCATAAAAAGCCACACTTGCTTTTTTTACTACTTCATTTTTAACATTAAAGATATCAAACAGAAAATATATATAGCTGCCACATTTAAATTTTTATTTTATATTTTCAAACAAACATGAAAAAAAATATAAAGTAAGTAAGCAAAAAAAAGGAGAGACGAATACGCGCAAACTGCACCCGAAGGAACCCAACCAACTTTTTTTTTCAAAAGAAAATGGGTTGAAAAAAATTTAAGCTTAAGAAAAGCTTCTCTTTGAAAAAAACCAAATATATAAGATGATGGCAATGAAGCTGCAAAAAAATATTTGTAGACTTTTTTGGAATTCTCTTTGTTTTGGTGTTTGTTTGTTATATTGGGAGAAGGGAGAGTTCTCGCGGGAGTCATCGTCAAATATATAAACTCACTTTCTCTCTTGAAATTGCCGTTTTTCGGCGCCTTTTTTATTGCTTTTAAAACATTCATTTTTTAAGAAAAAAACGAAGAGTACATTTCTTGACGTTCGTAAAAAAACAATGAATAAGTTGGTACAACATCAAATAACTTGTTGCTATTGTCATGTTTGAGTTTTTTGGAAAAAAAAGTAAAAATGAGAAAGCGTGCCAAAGAAGAGTTTTCTTGTTTGAGCCAAAATTAGTATCAGACATGAAAGCAGAAAAGTAATGTCACTGGTAAAATTCTATTCAGATTTTTCTGAAATCAATTTTAACTTTGTAAGTTAACAAAATTAAAAATCAATGCTTTGAAATGGCAGATTTCTCAATTTTCATGCACAATAAAGTCTGCCAACAACCAAGCGTAAATGACTTACAGTATGAAAATAAAATTTCATTCAACGAAAGAAAAAAAATTCTCTAAACTCGAAGCAAAAAAGGCTAATAAAAAATGTTTTATTAGCTTTATATAAAGCAGTATTGACACATCACTTCGACATATAATAGAGTAAAATAACGAAAAAAACTTAACAGAAATTACTAAACTAAAAGTTTTCCTATATTTTATATCAAAGAAAAAACATAATAAAAAAACAATATTATAGAAATTAAAAGTCGAAAGAGGTTATAACGAAATTGCTTCTCTTGAGATTTCTTTTATAAATTAACCAATACTAAGACCAACACCAAATTTTCCTGCAGCTTTAGCATGATTAAGAAGGCCACTAATTGCAAGAGTAAACGGAAGAGATGGTGATAAACGTTGTTCAAAGACAGCTCCAACCGTCCAATTTGTATCAATTGATGCCCGCATTGTTGCACCAGCATCAGGAAGTTCAGCTTGATATGCAAATGTTGTAACAGATTCACCCGCACGGAAATTTGCTTCAAATTCAACACCAAATTGAAGATGTTCAGTTTGTTTATGATGATAAGTTGACGTAATTCCAGCAGCTCCGGCTGTAGTTGAAAATGACCATGTTGGTGCTGTGTATCTTAAAGCATACGATAGTGCACTTATTTGACCCCCTAAAAAGATGATGATAAAAGGAGATAAAACTGAGGGAAAAAAACTAACCAGGAAGTTGTTTTTTATCATATTGATATACCAATTCAGCACCAAGATCAAGCCTTTCAGTAATACGACGCAATATATGTCCAACAGCAACACCAGATTGATTAACCAAATCAATATTACCAAGCATAAGTCCATAAGTTGAAAGCTTCCCTCTTCGTTCTAATGTTCCTTGTGCACCAGCAATTTGATTTTTCTAAAATTATTATCCATTAATAAAAGCAAAGAAAAAGTTTTAAAAGCTTACTTGAATCTGTGATTGAAATTTAAAACGATACTTTTCAGCAAATTGATGAACAATTGTTGCCGAAGTATTCCCAGATCCATCGATATCAGCTAACATAACAGGAAACATTTCACCTGGTCCAGTCTCTATAGGTCCAATATATGTAGCACCAAAGCGGTAACCCGTATTTGCAGGTGAAATAGATACTGTATGAGAAACCTATATATTAAAAAAGAAAGAAATCAATGATGTAACTGAAAAATTAGCAATAAACATACTTGAAAAAACTGACTAAGACCCTTCTGAATTGCAATTTTAGCACCTTCAAAACACATTGGAAAAACATCTCGACACTTTCTATGTAAATCTTCATATGATCCAGGGTTTTGATTTACAGGTTGTAATGGAAGTGATGATGCTTCATTAGGTTTAACCAAAAGTGGTGGTGGTTCAGCCATAGCTTTACTGAAAGAGTAAATGTTAGTACGATGTTGTAGGATGTTTAAATATGATAGATTAAGTAAACGCGATGTAAAAATATTGTAAGATAAAATAATAAAAAAAGGATATAAACGAATACAAAGATGGTGGACAAGAAAAAAAGAAGAAAAAAAATCAAGTAGGGTTTTGAAAAAAGTGAATGCTTGCAAGTTGCAATGGCGTTTGCACCAAGTTTGACAATTGAAGCGGGGAATTTAAAAATGACAAAGCTGGAAATATTGAAAAAAAATTTTTGTTGATTAGAAATTTTCACAGATGTTTGTAACAAAAATGCTTGTATTATTTGTCCATATTCAAAGTTATAGATTTCTTTCAGCACAAAACCCTTTCTTATAAGTAATTATGGTTTAACAAAGTTGGTTAAGCTTTTGCTTGTCTAAAATTGTTAAAATATTAAAAGTTATGGATCTCTTTCAGCACAAAACCCTTTCTTAAAATTAGACATGTTCGTTTTTTTCCTGCTACAGCCGATGTTAAAAACTAAAAGTTAACAGCAGCGATGATAGACAAAAAATGGAAGGAAAACCAAGATCGTTGCAACAGAAAGCGTATATAAAATAAAGCTATGTTTAAAAAATATGAGATATGCAAAAGTTGAAACAACATATTTTACAGTATACAAAACATGAAAAAAGTTGGATACAATTAAATACTTTTATTTTCAAAACTGGGAACATTACATACAAACATGAGTTTAACACTTTACATTTAAACTAGAGAAAATTGCAAAAAGTGAAAATTCAGCAGTTAATCCTTCATGAATTTTAATTTTTCTTTGAATAATTGAATTTTCTTCATCAAAAGTGAGAACATTTGAAGCAGTACTCAATATTTCAATATCCATTTTCATTCTGCTACTCATCTAAAAGAAATACCGTAAGACCACTGTTCATTTTCTTACTTTTCTTACTATAGCATCGACAAGGATTACCAATCTACAGTAAGCCAAGATGTAATAAAAAAACTTACATGTTCAAAACGATTTACACTTGCACCAAAATGAATAGCACCTTGAAGATTTAAAGGTAAACCTTTAAACATTTTTCTTTCAATATGTTTAATAGTATCATAAAATTCAAATCCATCATGTCCATCTGCTTTTGTTGTAGTAAGAGCAAATGAAATATCAACGGAAGTAAGATTTGGAAATTCATTAATAAAATTAATAAATTTTTGAATATTATCAACCGTTAAATCTCGATCTCTAAAATTTCCATGAATTTCAAGAGTTTTGATTGATTGAAAATTTGCACTAAAAAAAGAGGGAATATAAAGATACGGTAATAAGAAGAGAAAAAAAAACATACAAATCTTTGAAAGGAATTAAAATTGATGAAAAATCAGCAGGATCAATTACAAGAGATTTATTGGTACAAGATTTTGCAAGTTTCTAAAACGGAAGAATATAGGAGATAAATAGTAAGAATAAAGAACTTACAGAAAGTTTTGAAGTTGGAAAACATATTTTTGCATCAGTATGTCGCCGAATCCAACTTTCATGCTTTTCAGGAATATTATCAAGAATAATAATTTTACGAAGTTCTAAAAAAGTGAATAAGTAAGAAAAAGTGGAAGGTTTTGTTCGACCCGCGCTCTAAGACATCCATCATCGGATGGTGCATCAGTTCATCGAACCCGAGGTGCTTCTGCAATCAACGGTACAGTTGTAGCAACAACCCTTCTCCTTCCAGCACAAGGATCTCAGAAATACTTTGATGATAAAATATAAAAGAACATACCCTTTTCTCCACGAATAATATGAAAAAGAACAGAATCAAGACAGCAAGCACATGGACATTCAACAATAACCAATTCTTTCATTGATTTACCAACTGCTTTCAAAGTTGCTTTTAAAAAAATGAAATTATATGCAATAGTAAATTTTTGTCCATTCTAAAATAATTGTAACGATTAATAAACAAAGTATACAACCATGGTTGCAACCAACTGGAGCAAGCATTTTTATCTCCGAGAAAAGAACGTCAGAGAATAAAAAAGAACAACATCGAAAAAAACGTTCTTTTTTGTTTTCTCAAACGTTTTTTCGCCAAAAAGTTTACAAACAACAGTAGCTTTGATTCTCACAAAATAACCCCTGAGCGATGGTAATTTGCTGCATGCAAACAGGCATGCATGCAGGATAATTTGCTGCATGCAAAATTTTTTTGCGGATGACTTCAGAATCCAAGAGTTCTGAATATATTTTTCAAAGGGATTTTGATATACTTTTCTGCCCCAGATGCCCATATGAATTTTCTCTCCGCAAAAAAATTTTGCATGCAGCAAATTACCCTGCATGCAATAAATTACCCTGCATGCATCCCGGTTTGCATGCAGCAAATTACCATCGCTCATAACCCCTGCAAAAAAGAAACTTACAATAAAAACAGAAAAATTTTCACGACGAAGTTCAACAGATTTTGAATGACTAATAAGTTCAATTGCATATTTATAATTTTCTCCACCATTTCGCATAAATCGTGTTAAAGCATTTGTTGTATCACGTTTAATTGCATCCAATAACATGTGTTCACTTGATGACATTTTTCGGATGTTAGTCTAAAAAAACACAGATGATAGAGATAAACAACAGCTTACAAAGAAAACGCAACATACCTTTGACGATGATGACTGAAACAATGAAAAAAATTGTGAATGTTTCAGAGAAATATTTGTTTTCTATCTTTTTTAATTATGCTTGCTAATTTGCATTTTAACATTTTTTACAAATTGATCCAAATTCGTGCCAAATTCAGGGATTGGAAATGAGGCCGGCCGGCCTCGGCCGGCCCGGACCGGCCCGGACCGGCCCGGCCCCGGGCCGGGCGGGCCTTAGTAATTCTGGCCCGCGGGCCGGCCGGGCCTCGTTAAGAAGCCCGCGGGCCGGCCCGGCATATTTTTCAAATTTTGTTTTTTGGTAGTTTTTATGTTTGTGGTGTGCGCAGTACGCACTTTTTCTTTTCTCATCACTATGAATCATTGTTATATTAATTCATATTGATGAGAAAAGATGCAAAAAACTATTTTTTGCAAGCTGCAGGTTTCGAAAAATATTCTAAAAAACTTTTAAAAAAACTTGAAATATTTTAGGGCCGGCCCGGGCCGGCCGCGGGCCGGCCGGGCCGAGAAAATTCCGACGGCGGGCCGGGCCGGCCGTCAGTTTTTAGGCCCCGGGCCGGGCCGGCCGACTTTTCGGCCCGATTTTCAATCCCTGCCCAAATTGTCTTTTTTTTAAGTTTTGGTTTAAAACTTTTTGCAATTTTTTGGAGGTAAATAAAAATTCAAAAAAACCAGTTACAGTTTTTTGCTGTTTGCCTCCTTTTTTTTTGTAAATCAAACATTTTTGTAAACAAAAATAAAAATTTAAAAACAAGAAGACTTAAATGTACAACAAAGAAAAAAAAAAGAGTAAAAGAAAATCGTCAAAAATGGGATTAACGCTTCAGTGATTTTTTTAATGCAAAATAAAATGGATCTTTCGTTGCTGTTTTGTATTTTTATTTTATTTTACAGAAAGGATCTGATTTGTTTTTTCTTATATATCCTTAAAAAGAAAATGTGAAATACCCAAGTAATAATAATTTTTATTGAAATTTGAAATTATCTATATGATGAAATTACTGTAGCGCACTTATACAACTGTTTTTTTTTTGTGTTTTTAATTCATATATTTTGTTATTTGCAATTTCGTTAATTCAATGAATTTTTTTAAATTGATTCACTTTTGATTTTTCGTAACCCGTTTAAAAACTTGTATAAAATTTTTTCTCCCACATGACTTCCATTTTTGTATAGGTATTTTTTATACAAATATGCTCAATAATGAAAAAGAGAGGGAGTAAATGTTATTTTTTAACAATGAATTAAAACTTGAAAATGATCCACCACCAAAAATATTGACGTCATCAAACATGGCCCAAAATACTATCATAGTTTTTTGGTTTAAAAACAATACTACGATTTTTTGTGACAGTTCATAAATTTCTTTTTCTCTTTTTTCTTCTTTTTGCACTGATAAAATTAATGGTGTTCATTTTCTTTCGTTAAAACTTTTAGTAATTTTTTTCTTTTTTGTGTCTTTGCTTTTTTTGACACTGATTCTGGTTCAAATATCAATTATTGATTTTTTTCTGTTTTTATTGATTTGCAATAATTATTTATCATTAGGTTAAAAATTTTATTTTGATTCTTAATTTTTTTCTTTTAAAATTAATACATTTTTAGTAGTTTAACATTTTTTCATATTAAAAATATATCACATTTTTTGCAAAATTTAAAGAACGAAGAAATGATTTTTGCTTTAATTTTTGAAAAAACATCTTTTTTTTTAAATTTGGAAATTGTTAAAAAAATACTCCATAACCGGAACCAAAATTCTACCATTAATACCCTCACTCTTTCTTTAAAAAACACTTATAGGTTAAAAATAGGTGACAAGTGTGTTCACTTGAAATAATTTTTGAACTTTTAATAATCATCATCATCTTTTTTATATACTAAACTTTCGACAAAAAATAATAATTTCGTTAACAAAAAAAAAGATTCCCATATGTTTTTTTGTTCAACTTTTCTTTTTTATTATTAGAGTGATCATCCTTGTTTCTGTCTTCTCTCTTTCAGAAAATTCCAGTTTTATTCCTGCCGCCAAAAAAGAAACTCATCCTTGTTTCTCTCCATTTCTGATGCTCAAAAATAAACTTTGCGTCAAAAATAAAAGTTACCAACCAAAAATAAAAGAAAAGGGAAGATCGTGGACGACATTCTTTGAATGGGATTAGAATCGTTGAAGCGATTAAGCAGCAGCAGAACAAAAAAGGGGGGATAACATTTATCTCGTACGTATTTTTTTTCTTTCAATTAATGGATTTTCTCTTTTTTTCGTTTCACTCTGACACTTTTGCTCTTTTTTATTGCTTAAAGGATTTTCATTGATGCCCGATATATTTTGGGCATCAATGAATTACATTCGTTTTTGTAAATAATGTTTCTTTTGAGGAAAACGAAGATATCTTCTTTTCTTTTTTCTACAACCTTTTTTCCTTGCAAATAAAAAAGAAGAAAAAGAAATGCGCAAAAAATGACTATCTGAAATCTTCTTTCAAAATTGTCGTGTTTAACTTTTTTTTATCCGTGGTAATTATAGTTATCCTTTTTTGTTCATGCTTTTAATGCAAATTTTCACTTTGATTTATGAAGCTCAAAGTCTAAATTTTGTTATTTTTATAACTTTTTTGAAATCAAAATTTTGTTATTTCACAGAATCTTTTTTAAAAGCTTTGAAAAAAATTTGCCGAAAACTAAAACCTTAAAAAAACATAAAGTTTCATAAAATCGTTTTTTATGGAATACAGTTTGTTGAAATTGGGGTTATGAAATCGGCATTTGGTTGTTCAAACTTTTAGCCATTTTTCCAGATTATTTTTTTATCCTTCAAATTTGAATTGCTCAAATTTGTTGTTTTTTCGTGTTTTTACAATTTCTACTTCGTCATATTACACCCCGATATTATTGTAGCCATTTAAGAGATTATTCTTATTTCCTCCATCTTCTCTCTATTTTTTCAACTTTGAATCATTGAATGAATGAACTTTCTTGTAAGATTAATTTTTAATGAGCGCTTCTTTTTCTTTCTTTCTTTCATTGAGAGAAATACAAAACTTACTTTTGAAGATTACTCCACTTTTTTCGGAGTCATTTTTTTAAACAAGGGCGGATTATCTGTAATAGTTTCAAGGTTGTCTTGAGCTTGGTTTTCTTTTTATACGAGTTTTTGCGTATATTTCTTCCGTGTTTCTTTTATTTTGTGAGGGTACTTTGAGTTTGGTTTTGTGGTACTTGTGTTTTACAGTCGTTTTAAAAGTTATAACTCAAAAAGGGATAAAATATAGTCAATATCTATTTTTCCCTTACGGGTGTTATACAATATACCTCTGTAAAACTATATTTGCCACCCAATAGTAGTACCAATACCTCAATTGAATAATGTGTTGTATTATGTCAATTCTTTATAGGATGAGATGCCATATTCCAACATTAGATAAACCTTTAATGAGGTTATTTGCATGGTTTACACGAAATTATCTTGTTGATTATTATTGGATATTTATTATTTTACCTATTTTATTAACGGCATTTTTATCATGTGGTTTTATATGGATTGCAGAGCTAACTTTATTGGATGCTAAAAGACTTTATACTCCACAATCTGCGCCTGTTTGGGAAGAAGAAAAATTGTTGAAAAAGGTAATTATAAATTTTTTTTTGTGTTTTGATGATGCACTTAAAGTTTGGGGATAAGTGCTGGAAGAAAAAAAAAATCTAGGGACCAATTAAAAGGAGATTTTAGGATAAATATTTTTAACATTCATATTAATTGCAAACATGGATATTCCTTTTTAAAAAAATTAATTTTTTGTACTACCATTTTTTCAGTTATGGCCAATCAGAACGAATGAATTTTTACCTGAACGAACATTTGAATGGAATCGATATGTATATCTTGTTGTGCATGGCCGTGAACTTGATGGTTATGAAACTCATACATATCCAAATATATTAGAAGAAAAATATTTAAATGAAATTGAAAAGCTTGAAACTTCAATCACAACAGGCGTAAAATTTCCAATGAAAGATAAATGGCGAACTCCTGAAACTTCCCATATAAATGAAACAGTAAATTTTGAAGATATTTGTTTAAATTGGAATGGTGAATGTTTTCGTCAAACTGGAATTATTAAATTACTTAAAAATCGTTTTGAATTTGAATCCCATGGAATTGGGATTACTTTTCCAAGAGCAAATACAAAAGGTAGTATCATTAAAAAAAGGGATTTATGAAATCCAAAATCTTTTTTTTCAGGATCTCCAATCTATCTTGCATTTAATGTTGGAGGAGTTGAAACGCATAAAAATGATTCCATAAAAGTTGTCAAAGGTATGCGACTTTGGTATTTCTTTCGATTTGATACTCCTGAATTTGATCAAATGGGAATTGAATTTGAAAATGAAGCAATTAAATATGTTGAAAAAATTTGGAGTAATAATTCGCTTCTTGAAGTACATGGAAAACATTCAAGAATTTTTGATCAAGGTTTAACAAATAATGCAAATAGATTAAAGCCATATTTTGCGGTAACTGTAATTGTATTAATTGCATTTACAAGTGTTTATTCAATGAAATGGATTTTTGGAAGTCAAAGAGGAAGTAATTCTCCGGGTAGGGCTTTAAATCTTAAATTAGAACACCTTTTTTATTTCATTAAAAAATTGTTTTGAAATGTATAAAAATGTTATTGATTAATTGCAAACATGTTTTTAGTTCATATTGATTGGCTTCGATCCAAGCCTGTTCTGGCACTTGGTGGAGTGCTATCATCTGGAATGGCAATCGTCAGTGGCATTGGACTTTTGCTTTGGTTTGGCTGTTTCTTTGCTGAAATTACCCTTGTTGCTCCATTTCTTGTTTTATGTAAGCATTTTTCTATCACTTTTCCAAAATGTGCCATAATCCTTCCATTTTTAGCAATTGGTGTTGATGATATGTTTATTACGGTTGCAGCTTGGCACAACACTGAACTAAAATTTCCAGGAAAATCAAAAGAAGTACTAAAAGAAAGAATGGTTGAAGCAATGTCCGAAGCATCCGTTGCAATTTTTATAACATCTATGACAGATGTATTTTCATTTGCAATTGGATGTTGGACAGATATTTTAGCAGTTCGAGGATTTTGTATGATGACTTCTGCCTGCATGTTTTTTACATTTTTATATCAAGTTACATTTTTTGCTGCTTTAATGGTTTTATCGGCAAAGCATCAAATGGAAGGCCGAAATGCATGTATTCCATGTTTACAAGCTCGAGATTATTATTCAATTGATTCTCCCACAAATCCACCTTCAACGGCTTCTTCAACAGCAAAAATTCATGTCATTGATAAAAATGTTATAAATCAAAAAAATGTTGAACAAAAACTGAGTGAGTTTTTGGAAGGAAAAGTTGAAATTTCGTTAGAAAAGTATAAAAAATGTATTTTGGAATTTCGAAATTTTTATTTCAAATTTCATATATTTGTAACCAATAAAAAGTTACCCTTTTATAGGCAAATATGTTGTTCCTGAACCCCAACAACATCAACGGCAACCAAGTCATTATGGTTCGTCAACACGTAGTCCAACCGATGACGAAATTCAAATAGCAGATAAAAATCGAGGATATATGGGATCCTTCTTTCGGTAAATCCACCCCTACTTTAATTCCCCCATAAAGTCATATTTTAGAAAATATTATGTTAATTTCATATTAAATTGGAAAACAAAAATTGTAATTTTTATTATATTTATTGTATATCTTGCCCTTTCAATTTGGGGATTAGTTACAATGGAGCAAGGATTAGATTATGATAAATTATTGCTTAAAACGGATCCGCTAGTTCGAACGTTAAATGTTGAAATTGAATTATTTCATGGTGGTGATCAAATTGAAATTGCAATTGTCAAAGCTCCAAATATGACATATCCAAGTAATAGGAAATTAATTGAAAATATTGTAAAAGAATTTGAAGCAATTGAATATTCAATTGGAACAAAAGGTGAGGGAATTTAGTGGTTGATGGGAGAGATATAGGATTTAGAAAATCTCGGATTTAGTAAATCCAATAGATTTGAAAGTTGATAAACGATCTGATAAAAGTAAAAATTTGCATATCGGGAATATGAAATCCATGTTAAGCTACCATATTCTCTTTAACCTCTTCCAATATTTTAGGTACTCAATTTTGGGTCCGCGAATATGAAAAATATTCAAATCATACGGGTGCCTTCTTACAAGATGATCATTTTTCATGGGTCCGAGGAGTATATGAATGGTCACAACTATTTGCATTTTATAAACTTTGGTCACAAGATTTTGTATGGCAAAATGAGCATGATTTAGATTTACTAAAACTTAAATCTTTTCGATTCCGAATTGGTGTTACAGAATTTAATACTCCAACAGATTTAGTTCGAGTTACACGAGAGATTCGAGATATTGCAGCAAAATATCCTGATTTGGAAATTATTACATATCAACAATCTCGTCCGATTGCAGATCAGTTAAATGTCATTTTACCAAATACATTACAAAATGATTCATTGGGTAGGTTTTTCACAAAAAATCGATTGATCATGTTATTATTTTTAGCCTTAATTTGTATGATCCTTATTGCACTTTTATTTATTCCAAATCCAATTTGTACATTTTGGATTACAATTGCAATTATAACAATTGATCTTGGAGTTATTGGTTTCCTTTCACTTTGGAGTGTAAAACTTGATCCAATTTCAATGATAACTTTAATTCTTGCAATTGGTTTTTCAATTGAATTTTCTGCACATGTTACATATGGCTTTGTTTCAAATCCTGGAAATTTAACTCCAAAAGAACGTTGCATTGATTCCATGGAAAAGCTTGCATGGCCTGGTTAGTTTTATTTTTCTTTCAAAGTTAAATATTTCGTCCGTGTAAAAAATTTGTTTCTCTTTTTTAAAAATGTTTCAAAGAGCCAAAATGTTTTGGTGTTTAAGTTTTTTATTACATTCCGTTTTCTTAGGATTGTTTTTCGTAAACAAAATTAGCTTTTTTAATTCTAAAAACTTTGGAAATTACAAAATATTCAAAAACAGAGTGTTTAAAAATGCTACTAAAAACAACGTCTCAGCCTTGTATCTTTTTTTAAAATAAAGAAAAACTTTTCAAAAGAAAAACTGCTCTTTTAAAAAAGACAGATGCAAAAAGATCGCAAACGTTTTTTTTTATTTTTTGAAAAACGAAAGATTAGTCTCAAAAATTTTGAAATACTATTGACCATTGATTTTGGAACTTTCTCCAACAAGCGTTCACAAAAATATAAATATTTACTTTTTTAAAGAATTTTTGTATTCAAAAATAGCAATTAGCTAAAATAAAACTACAAACAAGCGCTGTATTAATTCAACGAAAAAGCTAGCATTGCCTGGTTTTTTTGTCTTCTTTCAAACTAAATATTTTTCTGTGTAAAAAATTGTTTTTTTCTCTTTTAAAAACTGCATTGGCAACTGTTAAATTTTCATTTTCAGCTTTTTTATTACATTCCATTTTCTTTAGATTATTTTTTTGCAAACAAAATCAGCTTTTTTAGTTGAAAAACTTTCGAAATTACAAAATATTCAAAAACAAAGTGTCTAAAGCGAAAACGACATTTCAGCATTGTGTCTTTTTTCAAATAATGAAAAACTTTTCGAAAGAAAAACTGCTGTTTAAAAAAATAACAAATGCAAAAAGATCGCGAACCTGCTTTTGCAACAAAGTAGAAAACTTTGTTGCACAAATTTCGAAATATGATTTATCATTGATCATTGATTTTAGAGATTAAAATTAATATTTGAAGCGAAATATTAAAATTGTAACAAGCGAAACCAACGTTTCAGCCCTGTTTCTCTTTTCAAAAAAAAATTTAAAAAAAAAAACTGATCTTAAAAAGACAGATGCAAGTAGATCGCAAATGTGTTTCTTTTCTTAAAAAATGGTAGATTCATTGTACAAATTTCGAAATATTATTTGTCATCATTGATCATTAATTTTTGAGCTTAAAATTAATATTTGAAGCGAAATATTAATTTTTTGTATTTAAAAAATAATAATTAATAAGCAAAAGTATTATCGCAGTTTTTAATTATTAACTTTTACAAAGAATTTTTGTATTCAAAAATTAATTCACAAAAATTTTACTGTAATGTTAAAATGCTAAAAGAAACACAAAAATTTGTGTAAAAAAACTAAGAAAGCATTTTTCTAATTTTTGTGAAAAGTTACAGTTTTGTAATTTTTTAAATAATGAATGTTTCAAGCAGTAACGACCACCAAATTAATAGTTTATATTTAATCTTATATGTCACAAATTTCCTACATAATATTATATTATAAAAAAATAATTAAATTTATTTTTTATTTCGGTTCTAAAATATTCAAATGTTTACTACAAAATTTAAGCTCAAAAAAGATGTCGATGATTTTTAAAGAGCAAAATAATGAAAATTGGAAAACTGTGAAATATCGCGACAGCGAAAACTATTAAAAAAGAAGTCATTTTCGAAATACATTTTGTTTGGTTTTTGTAAATAAATTTTACAAAAATGCCGATTTTGAAAGTTTTGATAAAACTGCTAAAAATTCAATTTTTAAAATACATCCTTTTTAAACGTTGTTCTTTCAGTTGTACATGGTTCACTTTCAACAATTCTTGGCGTTACGGTATTAGCCTTTATAAATTCATATATGGTTTTGGTATTCTTTAAAACAGTATTTTTGGTAATTGTTATTGGAGTTTTTCATGCACTTGTTTTACTTCCAATTGTTTTGCATGATACTGCACCATTTACGGATCGGTTGAATGCATATTTGGATAAAAAGGATGAAGCACAGCGGCAAAAGAAAGAAATAAAAAAGCAACAAAAAGAATTTCGACGACAACAACGACAAATTTCAAGGCCTCCACCTCCAAGACGAATAAAATAGATAAATTACTGTAGTTTTTTTTTTGATTGAACTTTTACACAAAAAAAAATATTGGTTCAAATACGGGTTTATTTTTTTGTTATGTTTAATGTAAAATTTTTTTGTTTCTCTCTTTTAAATAAAACCCTATACAGAAATTTTTTAATCTTTTGATTAAAAAATTTTTTTGTATCCATTTTAAAACTTATAAGTCAAAGTTTTATAAACAAAACAACAATAACCAAATTAAAAAACCTAACATACAAAATCAACAACGTTTTAATGGTTCAATTCCAAGAAGCCTCATTCCATCAGCTAATACTCGACGAGCAGCACAAAAAATAAGCATCCTTGGAATTGCAATTTCATCAGGTTCATTTTGAATTCTTAGCGCAGCCATTGCAGTTCCAATTCGTTGTCCAAGTTCCATTAAATATATTACCATTCTGCAGGGTTCTAATGCGTGATATGAACCATATAAAGCATTATCCAATGTATAAAGATGTAAAACAAGATTTCGTGCTTCTGTTGAATCATCCAATCTCATAACATCAATATAATCAAGTCGATCAAAAAGTTTTCGAACAATTTCTGAATTTGATTCTTCAAGAGAATTGAGGCGAGTGTGTTTTGTCTAAAAATGAAAGCCAGTAAAAGTAATCATTCAAAGTTACAGTAAAAAAAACTTACATGTAACAACATTGCATTATTTTGTGTTAATTTATAAGCGCCATCAAATGAAAAATTATATTCAGTTCCTTTTTTCCTTTTTAAATCATTAATAATAATTGCAGATTGTGAAAGATTTGTACATGTTTCATCCATTTCATCTTCAGTAATTTTCATTGTTGGCGAAGATTCAATAAAACTTTGAGCTTTTCGTTTTCCTTTATGCAAAATATAATCGGCTGATTCATTTCTTCCTTCACGAGTTGATAAACCAATAATTCGACCATATGATTGATGATGAATTTTTGGAATTAAATCTTCTCTGTTTATAGTTTGGAGGAGTAATTTAAGATGAATAAAATGTCGTGTTTGAGCTCGATCAACTACATAAATATATTCATCAGCTTGATGGCAACGATCTCGTGCAATAATTGCTGCAATTTCTCTGAAAAACATAATCGATGAGTTTACACCCAGCAGGCTACAGTATCCAAATCAGTGCATTGAATGAGACTTAAAACACAAACAAAACCTTTAAAAAATCAAACCTTGTTAAATACATTGAAGATTTATCACTTTTCATAAGAGTTGCATATCCACCAGTTTCATGATCATGAATTGCCCAAAGTCCATCCTTTGATAAAAAAACAGGAGCTTCTTTCATAATTTTTTCCACAATATTTAATCCTTCAATAACATGCTTTGATTCAGCATCCCATTCATCAAATTTAATATTCAATTTTTTATAAAATTCATTTAAATATTCTTTTGAAGTTTCACGAAATTCATTCCAAAGTTTAAAATCTTCAAAACTTTTTGTTCGTAAAAGATGGTCTTCCATTTTTTGAAAACATTTTTTTGATTCTTCTGAAAATGTTGGATCTTCCCGAGCTCGTTTATTTGCTTCAATATAAGCTTTTGTATATTCCATTACTTTTTCACGTGAATTCATTGCATTCCAACGATTTTGTAGATCATTTTTTAAAGAATATTTTGGCCAATGTGTTAGCAAAAGTCCAAATTGTGCACCCCAATCACCCAAATAATTTATGCCTACAACTTCATGTCCAGCAGCACGGCAAATTTTTGTTGCAAAATTTCCATGTATTGTTGATCTATAAAAAAAGATACGGTATATTAAGTTCTGTAGCAGACGACTAAACTAAAGAATCATACCTTAAATTTCCAATATGAAAAGTTTTTGCAATATTCGGGGATGAAAAATCAATACAAATCTTTTTCCTTTTTGATACCTTTGTAGCCAAAATACTTGCAAATATATCTGGAGATTTAATCAGCTGTCGAAGATAACTTTGCATAATTTACATAAGATATTCTACAAAAAGTACCTTACATAAACTATTTCCAACTTCCAAATTATAAAACATCAAATTTAACGAAATCGTTTTATAAAAATACTGTAACATTTGCAAATTAAAATCCAATGTTAAAAACTTTTTATTTTTCAACAACATAATAATTTTTTTTGAACAAAATCAACAACAAATAAAACATTTTATTATGAAAAAGCTTTAACCAATTTATTTTTTAGCAAACTTACCACGTTTTGCAGTAGTAGTATTTCTATTAATAAAAACATCTGCATTCTTATTTGCTTGTTGTTGACGACGTTTCTGTCCTTTTTTGGTAAGAGTTAAAAGTGGAATTTGTCCTTCTATATCAGTAACAGAATCAGCATCAGTTGATGGAGCTTGAGGTCGACGTGGTGGAGCACATGCATCTTTATGTGAAAAGGTAACTTTTTTGCCAGGTTCTTCAAAAGGTTCAACTTTTGGCTAAAAAGAAATACGCTACAATCAAGTCAAACAATAATAAAATCCATACCTTTTCTCTCGAAAGTGCTAACTGATAAGCTTCAAATGGTGTTGCATATTCTTCAATTTTTTTTCGAACTCTTTCAAGTCTTTGTTGAACTTCATCCTGAGACATCTAAAACAGATAAGTTAGTCAGTAAACCCTGCAAAGAAATCTCTCAAAAACTTACTTCATTAGATTTATCACAGATCACAAATACTTTATCCGGATTTACAAATGGTTCAGGCACCATACTTTCAAAATCATTTTGACTATCTTCAAATAATTTTATTGGTAAGATTGCTTCATTACAATCACATGAAAAATATTCATCCAAACGTTTTTCAAATGGAGTTTTATCACTAACATCTTCCAAACTTCTTGAAAATGCAGCTGCTAATGCATTATTTGCTCTTCCATGAACAAATGAACGATCAAGTGGAATATCACGTGCATGGTTCATAATCCTAAAAATGAATGTAGAAAAGGCTACAACTTATGGAAGAGTATACTTGTGAATGATTGATAGATCACGTTTGAGATAAACTGGAACTGGTGAACAACATGAAATAATACCATTTGCTTCACGAGGTAAAACTTCTGCAATTTGCATTAACATATGATCAGGTAAAATATAATCTGGACTTTCATCAACTTCTCGAGCAGTTGCATCACGCCATTTCCAAAGTTCTTTTAAAGCATATGTTTGTTGATTTGTTGGATTTCTTTTAGAAATAAGTTTCAAATAACCAGTTTCAGAAAATCTTGGTTGTTCATAAGTTTTTCGACACAATAGAGTACTTTGAGTATAAACATTTTTTAATAAATCATGTTCTGCTGCTTTATCCAACAAATCATTTCGAAGATGTTCATAACAATACAGAAGATAATGAGTATCACCTCGAGCATAATTTAAATGTTCTACTGTTAATGGTCGTATTCTCCAATCAGCTTTTTGAAGTTCTTTTCCCAAAGTTATGCCACAAAAATGTTCAACAAGATACTGTAACGATAGACGTGACATTCCCAATGCTTTCATTGCAAAAAATGTATCAAACATATTTACAATATAAATTCCAAAATCACGTTGTAACCATTCAATATCAGAATCAGCACCATGAAGAATTTTAAGAATTTTTGGATCAGTAAAAGGCTCATTAAGTCGCCACATTTCTGCCCAAATTGGAAATGGATCAATTACATAATCATGATCGTATGTTGAAATTTGAAGTAAACATGTTAGCCCCAAATAAGTACGGTAGCTATGATGTTCAACATCAACTGCAAAAATCTTCAACTTATTAAGATGTTCTACAAGTGCAATAAGTCCTTCTTTGGTATCAATAATTGTTAAAGGTATTTCTTCCAACTTTTTCTTTTCCTAAAAAATAGCTGCTTACAGAATTTAGCAAAAGCAGTGCAAGTCATACCGATAATGATCCAGTAAGTTTTTGTTCATCAGGAATGGTAAAACTTTCCAATTCATAATCATAAGGATGTTCACTTTCAACTTTATCATTATCCCATTTTTGTACACCATTCATAGCATCATCATCAATAATACGTAAATTTCCTTCAGGACAAGATTTTGCATGATGTTTTATCTTCAATTTTGGTTTAAATGGAGCATCTTCATTATTAATATAATTTTGAAACTTTGCTTGAGGTTTAACAAGATTTTTCTACAAAGATCAAACCATTAAAAAGCTTACTGTAACCACAACAAACTTACAGCAACATATAATCCTTTATGATAAAATATCTTTGATTCATCGGGCCTTTTTATTGGATTCGAACTTAATCCAGCATATCGACCACCAGAATCTTTACCAAATGGAGTTTTTTCTGAAACTAATTTTGGCATTCCACCATGTGATTCTGCAGTTCTTGTCATCTCAGGTACCATTACTCGATTTCCACGTATTTCTGAACGAGCTTGATCAATTGCACCACACTAACAAATTTCATTCATATATGAATTGTCCTCAAAAGCATATAAACTTACAATTTTATCATTCAAATGTTGATTTGCTTCAATAATTTTTGTGACATCATCAATAACCTTTGGAAATTTTGGTTTAGTTCCAGAATTATTATATATTTGTGTAAGAAGTGTTGAAACTTTTGAACGTTGTATACCAATTAATTGTAAAAATCCAGGGAATGATGTACTGTATTCATATCCTTTACCCATTATTGGTAATTCATTAGCAACTTTATGTAAATCATCTACAGCGGCACGAAGATTCTAAAAGCAACACTGTTAGAGAGAGAGTTTAAAGTGATAATAACGTACTTTACATAATTCCATATCCCGTTTAAATCTTTCATCTTGTAATCTTTCTTCCTCTTGAAGTTTTGCATCATCCATTGGGGTGTCATTTGAGGAGGCCATTGCCTAAAAACAAAAGTTTAAAGAAAGATATTCCACAAAAGAGGTCACGAAAAGAATAAACTCGGTCAAAAAACCAAATAAACATATCGAACACGCAAACTTTACTAAAATTTTATTCAAACTTTTTCAAAAAAGGTTGTATCACAACATAATAATAACATAAATTTAAATAAAGAGGAAGAACTATATAGCTTCTAAAAAAGTAGTATGGAGAAAAGCAAAAAAAAGAAGAGAAAAAAAAGGCACGGAATTTTTGCAAAAAATTTTAAACATGAAAAAGGAGAAAGCAAAGAGGAAAAGTGAAATAAAAGAGGTAAAAATTACTAACAAATTCTCCATAATGCACCGTAATCATTGGAGAAAAAAGGTAACAAAACTGACAAAAGTTATATATCTTTTTGATGGGAGAGAAAGTTGATGAAGGAGTGTTAAAAGCAAAAATAGCTGGTTAAACACCTTTTCGGAAGTTTAACGGTATTTTAAGGACAACAAACGAAGGCTGCAAAATTGCTATAGGAACTTTTAACGCCTTCATCAAACTTCTTCTACCACAAATAAATACATATAAAAAAATAACAATAAATAAATAATCTAACAACAATAATACAGAAATAATAATAATAACTATCATGAAAGCTCGTAAATTTTAATAAAGTAAAAATTAATGAATAATTTTTTGAAGTGCTGCATAATTGCCATAGGCGATATGCTTTTCACTAATAAATGGAACATAAAATGCTCGATACAACCAGTGTGACTTTTCAGGGATAATTACAGGATGGGTGTAAACTTTTTTGTATTTATCGGTCATCTAAAAAAGATAATACAGTTTTCATAAATTTTTTAAAATAAAAAGTTTTCAAAAAAAGATTGCAAAATTTTTTTGTGTTGCATTTTTTAGTGTATTCTTAACGCGAAAAGCACTTGAAAAATTTTACAAATTTTTTCGAAGATTTGTTTTTAGCGATGGAATTACGAGAATGAGCTAAAACTTTTACGGCATTCATCTAATCTTCCATCTAAAACAGCAATAATCTGCAATTGAAAAACAACATGGAAGACGGTGATCTGCAACTTGTTAATAAATTCCAAGTTTTAAGCGTTGCAGATACTGTTGAAGCTGAAAACAAAATTACAAATTCAAGTAAGCATTCTTCAAGCTAATTTTTGCTATATTTTGCTTTTTAGGCTATCAAACGTTCTTACCAGATTCTGAAAAGCTTTACGATGAATATTCAAATATTAGTACTTTAAAGAAGATGAAAGAATTTTGTGCCAAAAATCATATTATTCCTCCAAAGAATTTAACATTTTCTGCCTTAAAATATCATGTTTACAAATTATATGCTTCTCAATTCACTGCTATTCAAAAAGGAAGACAAATGAAGAGAGCTGAAATAAAAGATGAAAAATATCAACCACCATTTGATTACTACATTGTTATCGATCTAGAGTGTACTTGTTGGGCTGATAATACAAAGAAGATGCAAGAAATAATTGAATTTCCTGCGGTTTTAATTGATGCAAAGAATAAGGTTATTGTTGATACCTTTCAAGAATATGTTAAACCAAGAATCCATCCTGAACTTAGTGAATTTTGTATTGATTTTACTGGTAAAATCTTTTTGTTTATCATGCTTTTAATGACAGTATTTATTTTATAGGAATCTCACAAGAAACTGTTGATAATGCAGAATCACTTCATAAAGTTATTGTTCTATTCCGTAAATGGCTTATCAAAAATGAATTAAAAGATCCACGAAAATATCTTATTGTTACAGATGGAAGAGAAGATATTCGACATTTTCTTAATCTTGGATTACTTATCAATAATCTTCCATTTCCACATGAATTACGATGCTTTGCTGATATTAAAGTACTGTTTAGAAAATGGCATAATGGGTCTTCAAAATTTTTGGATATGATGGATTTTTATGGACTTAAATTTGAAGGTCGACATCATTGTGGTCTTGATGATGCAAAAAATATTGCTAGATTAGTTATGAAAATGTGTTCAAGAAGAAATAAGATTGTTCCAACAAATAAAATGGTTCCGGCACATTTTAGTGATGAAGTAAGTCTACGGTTTTGAAGTCATTTAGCAGTAGAGGTTACGGTAGGGGAAAGAACATTAAATGACTATCTTTATAACTTCTTTAAGGAGTTTAAACAAGTTTAGTACCACTGACATTCAGTTGCTATCGTAACCCTAATGCGATAATCTATGTTTAAAACGCATTATTATTTTAGTATGGTGGAAAAAGTGTAATTCCAACTCCTCTAATTCCAACTTTGCGAACTGCTTATTATTATTGTCGGGTCAATAATAATCAATTTGCCACCAAAATTTATATTAAATGTGATGAATGTGTTGCTGGAGAATGTGAAGCTGCTAGCTTATTTCGTTAATTTCTCAATATTGTTATTGTATTTTTTTTTGTGATTGTTTAAAAAACAATAAATTTTGTATGATTTTTTACCTCAACAAAATTTGGTTCATCAGAATTTCCATTTGTTCCATCGTCAAAATCAATAATGAAATCACATCTTTCAACAGGGATATATCGGCTTGGCTCTTCTTGATTTAATTCATTCATTTCAGTTGGAATTAATCGAGTAACATTTGGAAAGCTTCCATTAGCATATGGTTTTGGAAGAAGTCCACGGAAAGCACTGCGAATAAATTGAAGTTCAATTTTTTTTGAAACTCCATATTTATCGGTTGCTTTTTCAGGGATAAAAAAGTTTGAAGGAAATCGATGCCATTCTTTACCAGTACAAACTTGGATGGGGTCCTAGAAAAGGGTATTGGTTGGTCAAGAGATGTACAAATACAGTATACTTACATTCATTTCACTAAAATGTACATCTGGATGAAAAACTAAATAATCATGAAGTTGTTTATGAGTTTCTGCAATTCCACGATAATGTTTAAAAACTGCAAATCCACGTGAAATTGATATTAGTGCAAAAATTGCAACAAGAAGATACGGGAAAAAGTTAAGCTTTCGTGTAATAAAATGTCGAATTGATGAAAGTGTTATTGCCATTAGCAATGCAATATGGGGATAAATTGGAAATAGAAATCTTTCTTCTTTATGGGGTTGTGAAAAGAAGATAAAAGCCCATACAAAAGCTGTTAAAGTAATTAATGCAACCGGAATAAAACGATACCAATATGCAACTGAATTTGCTAAAATAGATATAGGATTAAATGGATTGGGGATAACTATGATAAAGTTTAATTCTTACTTGGTCGAACAACTTGTGTTGTAACTTTATTATCCTTTGAAACATACGTGCATGAAGTTTGAATATATGCAATTAAAGATAATGGAACAGCTAAAAGTGCCAAAAATGGTGCAATATTCCAATTTAAAATTAAATTTTTAATATAATATGTAAATGGTTCAACGCCATAAAGTTCAGGGCCATGCTTTGAGAAGACATTGTATAAAACAATATTCAATGGTGCAATTACAGTTTTACCGTAATAATGTGAATCAATTGTATAAAGAATTGCTAAAACAATAATTCCAGAAGCAATGGCACTTTTGAAAAATTTAAAAATATATTCTCCTCGTCGAATCAATAACATTTCAACAACAATTGGAAGACCCAATACAGCTGCAAATGGCCAACCAACAAGGGCACTAATCGCTGTACAAAGGATTGCCAAAAACCTATAAATTTCAGGTGGTAAAACATTTTTTCAAAAAAAATTTTTAAAAGTTCAGAAAATATTGGTGAAAAAAATGATTACCATTTTTCACGTAACCAAAATGCCATTGAAAACATGTTCATGACCATGCTAAAGGAAGATGGAAGGAAGGCAGATCTGTAAAACAGGATAAATATATTATCCTATTAAAAGGCAAAAAAACTAACCCAGAATAAAATGTTCCAACAGCTAATAAATTAATAATAAAATATAGCCTTGCAATACCGTACCCCAATCTCTGACCAACAGAATTATAAAGATGAAATTCTGCACCAGCATGAAAAAATCCTAATAAAATTCGAAAAGTATAAAATAAGGCAACTTTTGAATCAGCAGTTATAAAAGACAAAAAATATGCAGGAATGTAATGAAAAATAATATAAAGCCATGATCGGATTGCATATTCTGGTGAATATTCCCATGTTTGAAAACCTCGTCCAAAGAGTAAAAGGTGAAGAGGTTCCCAATAATTATAAATTTCATCACAATCATTTATAACTGAATAAAATGCTGATGCAATACGAATTGATGCAAGCATTTTTAGAAGGAAGCTTGTGGTCATTGGTGGATCGGTATCCAAGAATGGAATTGAAACGAATAGCTTTCCACGTAGCGTCTCCCATGACCCTGCACCCGCATCTGTTCGAACCCGTTTTTCATGTTTTCTCAATTCACCTTCAAAAACTTTTTCTGGATCATCAAACAGTCCCAGATTATCTTGTTTTTGTTTGACTGGGGGAGCAGAAGCAGAATTATTTTGAAGGCGTTTCTGTCGGTGGTACATAGTGAAAGAGGGGGTGGCAGTGGTGTTATTCTCCGGTGTTAAAAAAAAGCCGTTCAAGAGAAACTTAATACATTCCTGAATCCGATGATTTGCAAATAAAGATAAATTTCAAAAAAGCATATGAAAAAATAATTAAAACCGTTATAAAACAGTTAAATCAAAACATGAAAACAAAATCTTAATATATTTATAACCAAAAATCAACCAATAAACAAAAAATATTCTAATAAAATCCTATTTCACAAAAAAAATTATTAATCCTTTTTATTCTTTTCTGATTCAATTTCAGCTAAACGTTCTTTATAAGTTGAAACTTTTTGTTGATGTTTACGGAATGGCCGTTTATTTTGTGGCTTGTTTTCTTCATTACTCTTCTTTTCATGAATTTTTGACTTTTCTTCTTCTTTTTTCTTTTCATCACGTTCATCTCTTGAAAATTTAACTTTATATTCTTCTGATAAATCTCCCAATGGCCCTTGTTCAGTTCGCAAATTTTCACGTGTGATTGTTGCACGAGATTTAAATTTCTTTGTTTCATTTCCAGAAAGCTTTGAACCATCATTTGAAAAAGAATATTGATGCTGTGGTTTTGGAGTTTCAATAAGTTTCAACAAATCTGGAACTTGTTCTCGAAGACGACGATTTTGTTTCATAAAATCAAGACAAATTTTTTCATCCGAATCACTAAAGCTAATTGCAGTACGCCAATTTGGAAAAACAATTTTTTGTAATCGAATAACATTTGCTGCAGAATGAAGGCTAAAACAAGTAAAAGGTTAAAATAATCAATGGTGTAAGTAAAGGAAAAAATGTATGTACCTTCCCATTGATCCATAAAAATTAAGCAGCGGTGGAATATTATCATTCAGTATTAAATAAAAAACTAATGAGCCAAAATGACGAGTTGAATAAAGAATTTCAAATTTATTTCCTTCAACTGTTCGATCAAATACAAGATGGCATAGCTTAACAAATGCTGGATCATCAGGTTCATAAAACCATGTTGCAAAATCTAATACAAATTCATGTCGATCATTATCCAAAGCATGCTAAAAAAAGTATAAATCGGTAATCAAGCAGATTCATGTATATAACTTCACAAAATAATACCTTCAAATCTGGGTCTTTAAATACAGCTGGAGGAAATGGTGGTCGATTTGGTTGTTCATAATAGACCCGATTCATTCGATCATGTTCTTCTGGTAATGCAGTCCTTAACGTTCCATCAGGTTCCCGAATAACAACTGTACGATCTACATCTGTTTCTTCCTGTGAAATATCCGTAAATACCAATTTAGAATTATCAAATCCTTCAATTTCAGAATCTTTTGATAGCACTTGAAATGTTTCAGCTCTTGGCTCTTTAATTGGAACAAATTGAAGAAATTTTGATGCCCGTTCTTTCATTCTTGCTCGAGCCTAAAAGAAAAAAATACGCTTTTAAAATACAATATCGTAGAAACAAACTTCTTCAAGCATTGAATCAGTCATTAAAGCAAAATGTGAACGTTCAGCTTGTACAATATTTCTTTCAGTAAAAATTTTTCCTTCAACATCTAAGCCAGTAAGATGTTTTAATAAATGTTGAACCTTTTCATCAATAAATAATGATTCAACATCAATTTCATCTTTTGAAGATGTACTATAAAAAACGCAAATAAAATTAAACAAAGTTAAACAGTTACATACCTTGAAGCTTTTATCCATGCTGATTTAAACCGTTGAGAATTATATATCGGAGATCTACTTATAAATAATTCGAATGGTTTATGTAGCCTTAACATATCTGTTATTACAATAAATAGTAATAATAAACCTATAAAATGTAAAACATTTTTTTAATCTTTCTTTTTCGAGAAAAAAAGCAGGCGCGCGTTTTATGCACGCATATTGCGAGCTTTTGCGTGTTGAGTTTTTTGTTGTTTTTAAAAAAAATTTTGCTTTTGTTTTTTTCTCGTGTTTTTGAATATCTAATTTTATGAAAAAAATTTGCAGTAAAAATTATATGAATTTTTCTGCAATTAAGTTTATACGAATTATATAAAGAAGTGTTGGATTTTGACTGTAAATTCTTAATAATTTATTTCAGATGCGTATTATATACAAGCTCATAATATTTTCCCATCAATTTTTTAAATAGATGGAACTCTGAGTTATGTTATTTTAAATAAAAGAAAAAGAAATTTATACGAATTATACAAAATACTTGAGTTTGTATTTTTCGTTAATTTTAATGTTTTGCGTTTTTCTTTACAAAATATTGATTTTCGCAAACACAATCTGGGCATAAATTATAATACTGTATCACCTACAATAACCACTTTAATGCTTTAGAAAATTATTATTGAGACATCTGAATTTCTTCGTTAAATTTTATATTTATATATTTTTATTCATATATAAAAGCAAAAGCAGTGAAATTTATTATTATAAAATTATGCGATAGAATTTTAACATAAAAAGATTTAAAATTTAGCATCAAAAATGTTTTGTTTTTTCAAAGACCAGTTTCAGCACAAAAAAAGGGAAATCAAATTTTAAATTTTAAGCAAAAAATGTTTTTTAAACAATATAATAAAAAATCATCTGTGAATCACTGAGATGTGTTAGGTTTTTCTGGAACTGCAACGGAAGTTTGTTGACGGGATCGCATTTGTCCAGCAAGTAATGGATTAATTGCATAAAGCCATTCATGAATCTTAAAAAAACGGGAGGGATTAGAATTTTTAAAGATGGGTTTTCAAAAGGTTTTTTTGTAAAAGGATTAACAACATCCGAAAATCTATTAAATCCCATTTGGATGAGTCTGCGAAATCCAAATCCATATGTTCGAAATAGAAATTACCGAAATTTTTGTCTATCCCAAATTGCAATACCCAAATTCTGATTTCAGTATTTAAAAAAAAATCAATTTTGCAGAGCTCTGATTTGGATACCTTAATCATAAGAAATTTTATTACCTCTTCATCATTTAAAGTTTGCATTAAAAATCCTCGATGATTTGTACAAACGCTAAAAGTATTTGGAACTTTAAGCATTGCTTGTTGATCTTCAGAATATTCAATTCTTGCATTTGCTAAATTAATAATTCCACGAATAACTAAATCTCGATCATCTCGATATAAAAGGATATATGGTCGTCGAACAATAACCCATCGTTTAATCCAACCTTGAGTTTTTTCTTCCAAAAAATTCATATATCCTTTTCGTGAAACAACAACGCCAACCCTTTCTTCATTAACTTCTGGAATACAATTTTTAAAATCATTGATATTTGAACCAGAAACAGATCGCTTCATTGAATCTCCAATATTGAGCGTATTTGAATCAGTAAAAAGATTTTGAGCTGAACGAGATTTTGTTCGACAAAGAAGATCGGAGGAAGGTGAAGGACGCATTGTACTATTATTTGGTTGTTGGCCATTGTTGATTGATGTTCCACTATTTGATAAACTTCCATCAGGGGATGTTGCTTCTGCATGAATTTTTCCAGTTGGCGGTTCTTTATTCATTGGAATTTTTTGTTTAATAAGATTAACAACTTTTTCAACAATTGGCTTTTCTGTATCCTTTAAAACAATAGTATCCGGAATAGCTCGAAGTGGGTTTGTCGGGGAAACAGGTGTTCTCAATCCAGATGATGGTTTTCCATCTTTTAAACATTGTCGAAGACGAAGAAAAAGTCGAAATCTTTCAACTTGTTGAAGTTTTGCAAGTTTTTCAAGTTCCCATTGATGTTCAAATATTAGCGAATCTCCACGTGGACGCCAACCTCGAAGATTTTCTTCACCTCGAACATATGTCGATGAAGTATCAAGGACTCGACGTTGACGGCGAATTGCACCTGGAAGAGGAAATAAAAATTAGCCGTAAATGTAGAATTCAAAAAAAATATGCCCTCTCAGGATAAATAAAGCGTGCAAAAAAAGAAAGCAAACGGTGGTTAGAAAAAAAGTTTTTGAAACAATTTTTTAAAAAACTTCAAAAAAGTTTGATAGAAAATAGAAGACTAAAGCTATGTGCTCGAACCTGGACTACCTGTGTCGACTAATTCTTTAAGCATCAATTGATAAACTCCAGGTACACGATTCATTTCTGGTGATTTTGAAATTCCGCCAACAAGTGATCGACAAAATCTAAAATATCAACTATTTCATCAGAATGATGAAATTTTAAAAAATACCTTGAAGCTGCACTAATCTTTGAATCTCTTGCATAAACAACTAAAGATAAATCTTTTGTAATAACTGCTGGCTGATTACAACCTTCCAATTCCATATATGCTGATAAAGTAAGATAAATTTGTTCACCATAATTTGAAACTCGATTAAGGAGCGGGGAATTATGAAGGGATGAATCCCAAGCAGCTTCAAATTGAAAGAATATTCTATCATCCATTGAAAATTCAAGATATGTTCCAGGAAAAAGTCCAAGACTTAGCACATCATTATCTTCACCAGCCCAATCTGGAGTTGTACGAATTCGACCAACAACAAGCTCTTGACAATCTTTCCATGTTAAATCACCTTTTTCATGGCAAACAGTAATTTTAATTCGTCGTTGAATGCCTTGATGTAGAATAAAAATGCCATGGGTTGGTAACCCTTGTGCATGATCAACAATTGTTGGAACATATTCACCATTATTTGCAAGCTCACAAATTTCAAACCATACAAGTAAATCATATTTTGTTCGAATTGGATTTTGATTTGGCAGATTTGGAAATGTAAAACCTCCTGCAGTTCGCTTTGATTTTACTGGAGTTGAAATGACTAATGACGGTTGTTGGAATGCAAGATTATTGATATTTGATAGGCGTCGTGATGAAAGTGGCTGAGGAGATTTATCTCCATCATTTGAAAGAATTTCTGGAACTTTATTTTGATGTCCAAAAATTTCAAAGATAAGTGGAAAATGTTGTAAATAATGAACAAATGCAGCATTTGTTGTTGTTCGAAGTTCTTGAACATGATTGAATGAAAGTGTGGCACCTTTTGAAGTTCGAACAGGTTCAGTTGAAAATGCTTCATCATGGCGGTGAAGAAAGCTAAAAATATGGAGAGGTTTATTATTGATTAAAAAAACTATTCAACATTTTTATAAAAGTGTTTCGTAATAAAATTTCGTGTTAAGAAAAAATGAAAAATTTTATATATAGTTTGTCTTAACACGAAAAAAACGCATCTTTTGAAATATTGCATCATATATATTTCAAAAGATGTCCTGCTTTAAAAAAACACCTACTTAAATTGACAAAATACATCTGTATATTCTGGTGGAACATCAATGGCTTCAACCACAGTTACCCGAAAACTAAATTCTCGATCTTTTGGTAAATGTTCTGGGAATGAAGCCTCCAAAGTTTCATCGGCAACTGATTCTTCACTTTGCGAAGAATATCCATCAGAATTTGCGCTCTTTTTTCCATTTTTAAATTTTCTTTTTAAGAAATCTTCTTTTCTAAAGTTTAATCGGGCAGATTGTCGAACACCTTTATTCTGTGCAATTGGAGTTGTGCCAGTAATCGGTTCAACGCATACTCGAAGATATCCTTTTACTTCACCCTTTTCATTTACAACTGCAACTTTATGTACCAATCCAACGTTATGTAAAAGATTTGAAAGATATACAAAAGCTCTAAAAAATCATTAATCGATTATAGATAGTAAATCTGTGGTAAAGCTTTTATGTGCACTGCATTCTGCTAAAGGGGATTTAAAATGGGTTAAAAAAATGGAGAAAGAAAATTAGAAATATGTGGTGTTAGATTTTAATTATGAAGTTAATTCAAACTAAAAAATGTATTGCAGAAAAAAAATTGGGGGAAATTGATAGTGATGGAGAGAGAGCGCTTAATAAAAAGGTTAATAATTTAAAAGATCGATAAAAATACTATGAAAAATACTTTTAAAATTGATTTTTGTTTAAAAATTTGTAAACTTTTAAACAAGTCAAAAACTTTTCAAAAATGCTTTAAAATAAGGATTTGTTTAAAATCATTGAATTTTCTAATAAATATTTTTAATTAAAAATTAAAACCCTGCAAAAAATTTATTTACCTTCCAACAAGATGAAACCATGGAAATCGATCATAAAATGGATCAGTTCCCATCCAAACATCCATTGAACAATCTTCATCTGGAGATTCCGCCGTTGATGCCGCATCATAGATATCCCTCATAGCTTTAAGTCGATCTCTGAAAAAATAACAAAGGTTTGCAAAAAAGGTTAATGAATATTTTGTTTCGCAAAGAATGAGATTTAATAAGCAAAATTAATATTTAAAATTTGAAAGTTTTGGATTAACTGGATTTCAGTGGTTTATCAAAAGCGCCAAAACTGAAATTTTTGAAATTTTTTCAGCCAATATTTTTTTATCACCAAAAATCCAAAACTGCCAAAATTTTTGAAAAGAAGTCAAAACTGAGATAGAAGAAGCTAAAGAAAATATGAAAAATAAAAACAAACGCCATTCCGCTTTAACAATATTTTTTTTTTTCAAAAATGTTAAACAAATTAAGTGAAGCTTTAAATAAACAGATTAGTGCCACAAAAGAAAACAACAAAAGGGAACCAAAAAAAAGTTTTTATCACTCTTTTATATCTTTTATATATCCTTACATGTCAGGTGCAGCAAGTGAATTGAGAAGCGAAGGTGAAGAAACGGGCATCATTGCAGTTAACATTTCATTAACATTTGCAAAATGTTGTTCTGGTGTTACTGCTTCACTTATATCCGCATTGTATAAACGTCGCATATCTTCCAAACGCTGCCTGCAGTTACACAAATTTTTACAGTATAAATGTTATTATTTCAAGACTTTTAATCAAAAAAATATTATTAATAGTGAATTTAATTTAAATAGTGCTATATAAACAAAAAAGCAAGGTGGCTTATAATAACTTTTGTATTATTGTTAAATGATATCTTTTTGTGAAACTTTACTTTTTTAAACAAAAACATTTTATCAAAATTTTAGTATAGAAATTTTTTGCAATTGATTTAATATTAGTTTTTTTTTCTGTGGATTGTAAGAATTTCCGAATGATTTTTAAGCAAATTATGTTTGAAAAACAATTTGTTAAAAGACATCATTTAACAAATTCTCGAATTTCAAAATTTTACTCTAATTTAAAAGAAAATTCACGTCAAAAATGATTTCAAAAATGAAAAAAAGTGAAATGGCGCGAATCTATTTTGTTTTCAAAAATAACTATCAATTACTGTAAACAAACGACTCTCTTCATTTCCAACACATAAAACTTACTTCAATTTTTCTAAAGACCAATAATGAATTGCCCCATTTTTTAAATCTTTTACTTGTACCGCAACAACGGTCTTTGGATATGGTCGACAAGATAAATCTTCACCAGGTGGAAGTAAATCTGGTGGAAGGGGAGAATACATTGTATCCGTAAGTAAAACATATTGAAATGTAACTTGTTTTCGAAGTTCAACAGCAATGGCATTTGCTTCTTTAAGAAAAATGGCATTTCCCCAAAGATCATCTCGAACAGATGTAAATTGATGATATCGCCATTTAATTGCAGCTCGACGAACAATTTTTTCTTGTTCTGGAGTCCAATTTGCTTCTTCTTCATTTAAATCGGCAAGAAGGGAAGACGTTAAAAATTTTTCATTTCCTTCCCATGTTGATGAAATACCACTTGTTAGCATTGATTGAGCTAAATCAACTTGTTTCTGCAAGGATTCAATTCGGGATTCATATTCCTATAATTTGCATTTACTTTTCGGAATTTTTAAGAATTATTTTTCTATTTTTTGTTACTATATTTTTTGCCTCAAAGTGATAGTTTCAAAAATAAATAAATATCGTCAATTTTCTGTTACTATCATTTTTTAATAAAGAGAAGGCAACAAAATTTGTAATTTATCGTTTAAATTTGGTTATTATTTCTTAAAAACGTAAAATAATCAAAAAATGATGAAAATTGTCGTTTTTAATTACTTTATTTTTCTCAGTAAATGATAGTAACAAGATTTGGAATTTATCGTTTAACAATTGCTACTATCTTTTCTATTAATTTTTAGAGCTTACATTATTCTTTCTTTTATGCTGTCTTTCAAGTTCTTCCATTTCTTTTCGGAAATTTTGTTCCATTTCGAATAGTTTTTTATCCATTTCTTTTTTTAAATCAATTCCTTGCTTTTCATATAATTCCATTTGGGCATATTTCCAATCAATTGGTTCTTCTGTAAAAACACAGTTGTAAAAATTATTCAAATTTTCAAAAAATTAATTTTGAAACAATTTTAAAATTTTCTGTCTCAAATGGAACAAATTTTAAAGGCAAACTTACTTGCTGCAGCAGCTAAATTATGCCTTGATTGTCGAGCTTCTTGTGGATCATTATATCGAAAGACATGATTATTTCCGAGAATAACCCGACAACCGGTTGTTAGCTTTGTTGGTTCTGTAATTACATTTCCATTAACAAAACATTGGGCATTTGGTTCTGGATAAAGTGTAACAGATAAATCTTCATTTACAAATCGACAATGTTGTTCTAAAATTTGTTGACCAGAAAGTAGAATATCTGGTTTATGTTTAGCTTCAGGATTTCCAACTCTTGTTTCACCTTCTTTCAAATAATATAAAAGGCATTCAGACATTAGTGGATCTTCATTAAGATTAATCAAATGTGGAAGCTAAAATGTGGTATAAATTGATTTTATGAATGAATGTTTGGAAAAAATGGTATTTTTTCGAGTCCTTGCAAGAAAATTCGAAATTCGGGAAACTTACTTTTGTTGGTGAAAAAACTCCCAAAGTTGTTCCATCTGTTCCAGTTGCCAGCCCCATTTCTCGAAGTTCTTCATCTCTTAACTTTTTAATACATTCTGTTTTTTGTAATTTTTCATCCCAAGTTTCCTTTAATTCTGCCATAAGTTTTTCAGTAGTTTTTAATTGCTCAATTGTATCTTCATCTGCAGCTAAAGTTCGGGCAGCATTTTGTGCCCTTCCAGTTGCATCAATTTGTACGCCTCGATCTCCAAGCAACGATTTAAGCCGTTGAACTTCTTCCTTCAATTCTCGAATTAATTTTGCATTTGGATCTTCGTTAATTGTTGCACGGCAAACAATTTGTTTTGCACGATCCGCGTATCTCATTGTTGATAAAGTTTCATCAAAATTTATATCTGCTGGACTTAGCGCTGCTATCATTGCAGTTTTAGAATTTCCGCCAAGATTTTCTCGAAGTAACCATGTCAATACTGAATCTCGATATGGTACAACTCGAGGTCCACCTTTCTTTTTCTTTCCAGCCTAAAAATTTTGTTTTTGCTATTTTCGTTATAAGACATTTTCAAAAAAAAAAACATACATCTTCAGCAAGTTTTGAAATAACCAAACCCAAAGTTGTTAAACTTTTATTAATATTTGCACCTTCTTTTAATCGTTGTCCTTCTGCCCCTGTTGAATTTGCTCTTTCACTTCCTGCTAAATCAACAAGTGAAATTTTTGATACTCTTTGTGGGGGTGGATCAAATTCAGTATTTAATCTGGTTTGGGTTAAAACAATTGTAAAAACTGCATGGGAACGAGAAGAAGTAGAATTCATATTTGTTGCGGCAACAGTTCTAAAAATGTAAGCAATGGTTATATGCAAAATTAAAATGATAGTAATCGAAAAAAACAAATATCGTCGTATTTTTGTTACTATCACTCTTTTTTTCTAAAATGATAGTAACAAAATTTAGAATATATCGTTCAAAATTTGTTACTATCGGTGAAAACCTGCCATTTTTTTAAATATAATTCATTAATCGTAAAATTTATCAATGAGCTACTTTTGGCAAAATTAAAGTGATCAAAAATAAATATCGTCAAATTTTCGTTACTATCTTTTTTTCAAAAATGATAATAACCGATATTTGCAAAATATCGTTCAAAATTCGTTACTATCAAGAAAACATTTTTTAAGAAATTTTCATGTGTTTCAAATTTTGAATAAATTTTTTCAATATACAAACCTTGCTTTATTTCCTTCGTCCATAAAATTATAAATATCTTCATATGATCTTACAGCTAACTTTGATAAATCTTCAACATATGGTCCAAAACTTGGGTGTTCACGAACTTTTAAATTTTCAGACGATGGATTTAACAAATCTTTAACTCTTTCACAATAAATTTCCATATATGATACTTCAACAGAATACTGTAGATCATCATCACACTTTTGGATCCTCGAAAACATATCATGACACAATCTTGGAATTAGTCCCATTTCTTCTGGATCTGTTGGTTTTCCCATCATTGTATAAGATTTACCAGATCCAGTTTGGCCATATGCAAATATACAAACATTATAACCTTCAAATGCATGCTGTAACATTTCAACTCCCAATTCTTCATAAACTTTTTGTTGTGAAACAAAATGTGCATCCTGTTTATTGAAAGACCAATATGAATAATCATAACTAAAATTATGAGTTTGTTGATGTCCGCCAGTTGTTCCACCACTAATTGCTAAAAAAGTTATTATTGTAAAAAACAGAAAGTTGAAAATGGTTGCCAAAAGACGTTAATAAAGATTTTTTTACAAATAGTAAATTTTAAAAATTTTATTTTGGGATTCATAAATTTCCCCGAAAAAAAGAGCCACTTACTGGTTGTATTTCCAGTCATTGCAATAACGCATTTTGCATCACGATCCTTTTCTCGGCTATTAAAAGGCCGTACACGGACGGCAACTTTTACAGATGACATTTTTGCTTTACAAAAAATAAATATTTAAAAACCCGTTTTTGACAAAATAAAACAAAAAAAATAAATAAAAATAAATACCACCAAGTGTTAAATTTTGATGAGAAGTAAAGCTTCTAAAAATTAAAATTTTGTAAAAATTAATTTGAAACAGACAGTAAAATATTTGCAAATACAAAGCTCGATATGTTAAAGCAAAATACAAATTTAAGAATTATTCCAACATTTAAAAATATCGCAAAAATACGTTTACTATTAAAATGAAAGTAAGAATGATGTTATAAGTATTGTAAAAGCTTGTTACTATCACAAAAAAAGCAGGGACTTTTAAAAATATTTAAAAAAAAGTTAAAAATTTTAAAAACAAATTTATCTAAAACAACGAGTCTAGTTTCCATTTAGTAATTTTTCAAGCTTTACTCAAAAACTAACTTTTTTAACGAAACGAAAAAACTGCCAAAAAATGCTATAGAATTCATTTGTGTTTTTTCTTTGCTTTCATCAAAAACCCCTGAGACGACTTTGACTGCATTCAAATGAATGCAAATGAATATTTTTTTTGCTGCTTAAAAACACTTAAAACAAAAAAAGAAAATGAACCAACTCTCGAAAAAAAACAAAAGAAAAAAGCCTGTTGATGAAGCTTCTAAAATACATTGGCTTTCTTCCTCCTTCTAAAATGAGCAAACGAAAGCCAATGCGTTCATTCGGAAGCTTACAATTAATTATAAAAATGGCTGTAGCGTCAAAAGCAGCAGAAACAACAGAAGAAGAATTGTTTTTTTAGAAGCAGTAAAAAAATAGAAAATTGTTCCGTCTTCATCGGTTTTTTCTTTTTTTTCATCAGTGATGATGAGATAGAAAAAAAGAGAGAGAGAATGTGGGGGATGTAAGTAAAGCATAAAGAAGAAAAAAAACGATAAAAAATAGCTTTTAAAAAGTAGGACCATGATAATTGAAAAAAATAAGAGTGGGATGAAAAATAATGAATTAGTGGATAAAAAAAAACCAAGAAAAAATAGGGTAAAAAATGAGTATAAAAAGGAAAAGCTTAAAATTCTGGCAAAAAATTCAAGAGTTTTCTCATAATTATGAGAAAACTCTTGAATTTTTTGCCAGAATTATATAATTTTAGTTAGAAATAATTTTTTAAACACTGAAAAAATCTTTTTTGGTAGATTCCTAAAAGCCAAAAAAATCAGCCGGAATTGCCAATCAATAAAAACAAACTTTTTCATTTCTGTTTCCTTCAAATTAATTTCCTTCTCTTTTGCCTTCTAAAAAAAGCAGCGACAGAAGCAGGAAGAAATGCCGCGGATTAGACACATCACCAAAAAAGGAAGACACATGGAAGAAAAAATAAAGGCGAAAACTTTTTTTTCCAATGTGGTCGTTCGATTTTATTAACTTAATTTTTCATTATTTTGGCCTTTAACTTTTTCATGTTTTGTGCCCTAAGGTGCAAGCATACAGCAGCAACAAAAAAAATTTATGTCAAAATTGCTTTCTTTTGTCGCCTTTCAAAAACATCTCAAAAAAAAGTTTTGTCATGGCAGAAAAAGGGTAGACATGAAAAAGGAAGGCAGAAAAAGTTAAGACGGAATGCCACAGGAAAAACTAAAAAAAGTTAAGGAGAAGAAAAACGGAAATCAATAGAAGCAAAAGAAAAGGAAAAACATGAAAAAATAAATGTACTTTTAAAAAAGGGAAAAATACAAATTATGAATTGATAATCTAACCTTCAGAAAATAAATGTAGGCCAAAGGTATATTCTTAAAGGTTAACCTCGATTTTAACATTTTTTTCACTTAAATCTCATGGGAGATGACAGAAACATAATAATAAATTAAGGCAGAAAAAAAGTTGTTTGAAAAATTATAATAAAATAGAGTTTGTATCACTACAAATATAAATCTTTATAAAATATTAAAAGATAGTTTATTCTTCCATAAACACAATTCATTAAAAATAAATGCTTCCTACATCTAAATATATAAGAAATGACGAATTTTTTACTCATAAATGCAAGCATTTTTGTGTAAACTTTAAATTTAAACCAAAAAATGATGCCACAATTTATAGATTATAGATATTTCATCATTTTTTATTTATTTTATCAGTTTTTAAAGAAACATCTGCGAAAAAGTTTCGCATCAAGTTTACAGTAATCAAAGTTACAAAATTGATTAAAAAACAATAGTTAAGTTAAAAATATAAATTCAGCTATTTTTTTCAATAAAACAAAAAGCTTTATTTTGCGTAACAAAATTTCGAAACTTAAAAAACAAATAATTCTAAAGGAAAAAACCCAAAAAAAACACATGATAGCTCTTCTTCCGTTTTTTTTAGAAAATGCTGCCGGGGTTTTTTTTTATTTGAAATTTATTGAAAGAAACCTTATATATCCCGTTTCAGAAAAAAGGAAAAAAAACCAAAGATGGCAGCAGCAACATCAGAGGCAGTCAGCAAGGCGCAAAAAATGAGAGAGGAATGAAATTACGTTGAATGAAAACAAATAAAAAAAATCCGTTGCATAGAAATCGGATAATTGAAAGAAAAAGAAGCTTTCTTCAACGTTTTTTTGGAAAAATGAGAGAAATGCCAATCATTAAAAAAAAATGCCAAAAATTGAAAAAAAGACATGTTCAAAAAAACATCTGAAAAGGGAAAGTAAATGCATTTAGAAAATACGGTAATCAACAAGATTTGTGAATCTTTGAAATCCATTCATAACAAAAAGCGAAAAATGATGACAACAATTTTTAAAACACGCCGCAACAAAAAGCACCATGATTCCATGAAAAAAAACTTTTTGCTTCGATTTTTGCATTTCTTTTTTGCTGCAGAAATATGAAGTTTCTTTTTAGTGCCGTTTTTTCGAGCCAAAAAAACCCTCGTCATTTCCTTCTGCTTTTTACTTTACTTGAAAAACTTCTATTTTTATCGGAAAAAAGAACCAGCAAAAAAAAACCAGAAGAAACATTTCCAATGACAAATTTGAAAAAAAATGCATTAAATGTTGAAACTGACACAGTAAAATTAGAAAAAGAAGAAGATAGTAGTATATATCTATACTTCTATAAAGAAAAGAGGAAATAGGGTTCATTGCACTTCATCTTTTTTTTTCACTTTTTCTATGTATCCCCCTTTTTTTTTCGGATGAGCTTTTTTAGAAGCGTGAAAAAAAGAAGAAAAAAGAATTTATAGTAAAGTGACATGACATGAAAAAAATGATGATTAAAATGTTCATCAAAAAAAATATGGGATAACAAGAAAATAAAAATAGATTAATTCCAACAATGTTTTTTCGTTTTCATGAAATTATTTGAAAAAATGGGTCAAAATCATGGCATAAAATTTATCGAAATTTTTAAAATTTCTTTATCAAAATGGTGGTGATAAAATAGTTCATTTATATTACCATAAAAATGCGACAGATAAACTCAAAAATGAGAAAATTTCTTTCGCCAGATTTTTTTTGCTATTTTTTGTAAACGTTTTTTACAAATTTTTTTTTTCTAAAATAATTAACAAAATTATAGGAAAAAATTAGACAAAAAGTTTATAGAAAGTTGAAGTTGTTGTAAAGAAGATGTTTCAAAACCATTAAAGATATTTTTGCAAAAAATTACAGTAATCACCAAAAAACTACTCTGTTTTAAAAAATAAAAAACCCATTAAAAAGGATATAAAAAACAAAATCCAAAAGCAAAATTGTTTTTTAAAAACAACCACCGCAAATTTTGAAGCATGAAAAAAAGCTGAAGGACTGCTTGCTTGCTTGTTGGCGCTGCTACTTCTTTTTTTTTATTTCAAAAAGAAATGGCAAACATGAAACAAAATGAAAGAAATTTCATTTTGGTAAAATACATATATCCCCCCCCCTAAAAGGATGTCTGCTGCCATGCCCGTTATAGCTGTGGCATGAAAGAAAGGAAGTTGTTGGAAGCTGCTGGAATGAAAGTATGTGAGTGCCAAAAACAGAAAATCGTCGCACAGCTTTTTCTAACGGCACCATGGGACTTAAAAACATGACATATATATAAAAAAAGAGTTTTTTTCATCCCTGTTCTTTATTTTAAAGAAGAAAAAGAAAGAGAAAAGCTTTGGTTGCGCAAAAGAAAAGGCATGAAGCAGCAATGGCAGTTTTGTGCCAATAAAAAAATGTTGCATAAAAATTGTTGTGCCAAAAAATATTGAATGGTTTAATTTCTCTGCAGCTTTTTGAAACTTTTTAAAAAATGTTTGAAGTTTGGATGATTTTTTAAGAATGGTAACGAATTTAAACCTTTTTTTGCTTAAAATCGTAAAATTAAAAATCATTTACTTTTACCAGGTTTTTATGTTAATCGGAACTGCAAAAAATACGATCAAAAACTCTGCAGAATATTTTTTGATAAAAAAATGTTTATTAAAGTTATGAAAACGTTGTAAAATGTTTTTTTAACGAGCGGAAACATATGTCTCTTTTGTGGGGTTTTTCAGGATTTGTCGAAACATTAAAAAACAATCTTATAAATTGTTATAGCCTTTTTTTACCTTTTTAAAACATAGAAGTAACAAAAGTTTTGTTAGAAAAGTTTAATAAATATTTGTCAAAAGAATGACGGCATTCTTTTTAAAACAAACCATTTTAATTAAATACATGAATGTTGAACTTGAATACGTTTGTCGTTCCTTTTATGGAATTCTCAATAGGATTTACTGTTTTTCCTTTCTCTATTTAATTACAGAGAATATCTCTGATTAGCTTTTGTCTTTTGGTCCTCCTTTTTCGGTTTGATGTTAAACGGTTTATTTTAATTTCATTTTCTTTTTTAAAATTTATCAAAAACCAATAAAAAATTATGGTAATTACATTTATTTAAATTTTTTAATACAAAAGACCGTAAAAGCAGATTGACACCTTTTCAAGCTGTTTTTTTGAAGGCTGACATCACCGAAAAAACATAAAACAAAAAAAAGAAAGACATAATTAAGTCTTTAAAGACCTTCCTTCTTTTTTTATTTGTTTCATGATGTCACGATTTTTGTCAATCAAATTCAAAAAAAGAAAAATGCAAGTTCAAATATTTTTTATTTGAAACAGTTTTTGATAATAAAATGTGAAAATGTGGGGTAAAAAAATATAAATCTTTTGTGCGTCAAAAACAAATGTCATCCTAATTTTTAAAAATGTTGTTTTTTCTCATATTTGCAAATTAATTAATGAAACAATCTATTGTAATTAATTTTTCTCTTTTCTGTATTACTTTGTATGAAAGAAAATAATACAAAAGTGAAGTTTGAACATTCTTTTTCATTAAACTTTATTTGAGTAATTTAAGAAAAATTTCAAATTTTTAGCTTTGAAAGACAACTTTTTTTTTGGAAAAAGTGCGGCAAAATCTTATTTTTATATTCCTTTTTAAATATTAGAAAAAGACAATTTTTTTTACCAATAGAACAAATTTAAAAATACCATGATGAATATAGGTAAAAAACACTTGAGTTTTTTTTAAAGCTGCTGAGATTAATGGCATATTCAGTTATTATTAGAATAATATTCACACCACAAAAAAAGGCTTTTAGGACATTTTACAGCTATAAAATTTTTATGAATATTCTCGTTATTGTTTAATGGCACATATGTAAAGTTCTCATTCCTTGAAGGGAATTAAGATAAAAAATTTATTTTGTGAAAAAAATATAATACATTTAATCATCCAATTTTTTTTTTTCATTTGCCGTTGTTGTTTTTCATTTGATTACAATGAATTGGGAAAAAAGTCCTGCTCCAATTATTCTTCGATCTTCAAAACCTAAAATTTCGAAATCGAAAATTCTTCATAACTTTTCACTTCCGAAAACCTTCGTTCATTGTATTTCAAAAATGTTGATTCACCAAAACTTTATCGAAAATTAGCAAAAACTTGCAAATATTTTCCTGAAAATAGTCAATTCTTTTTCTTACATTGTTTAAAGTATAAAAAAGAATCTGGCGGGCTTTATACTTGTTCTTATATAAGAGATCATAAATCTTGTGGAACACGTTGTATTAATGGAACAGCAGAAAACCGTTTTAATATAAATGATATTTCTCATATTATTTGGGTTGAACATATTTTGTCGATTGGTTGCAAAAATAACGAAAATTTTTATCAAACTTTAACTTTTTTTCAGTTCAGCATCAAGTGTTTTTGATTTTACATCTGCTCATCTCAAAAAAGTTATAAAATTTGCAAAACTCAATAATTTGGAAGAATTTTCACTTTGGGGTATAACTGAAGCCTTTGACATTGAGAAAGGTTTTGAATATTTAAAGGTAATGGATGTTTTGTTCCTATTGTGATGTGCTTGAAGAAAAAATCCCGTCTAAAAGTGGCTGGCAAATCAAAAATTTTAAGCAAAAACTGATTTCATAGTTGAAAAAAAAATCAAAAAAATCCTATTAACTGCTGAGTCCAACTGTGTGATCCGTTTCCTTTTAAATTGAATGCAAAAGATGGGATTTTTTCAACACTCAGAAATAAGCTTTCGATTAAATTTAAATCGTTAAACCCTCATAATCTGTTATAATTAATAAGGTTTTAGAAAAACAAATATTTAAAAGTTCGATTGACTTTTGATACTCGTAACGGAAACGTGGTTTCCAAAAAATATATAAATAAAGTCGATGAAATCACTGACGAAATTCTAAAAGATATATCAAGAAAATATTATCCTCCATATTTATATTGCCCTAGTGGATATTGGAATTATGAAAGTCCAAATGGTCAACTTCAAGCTCTTCACGAAAATCACAAAGTTAAACGGAATCGAAAGGATCAATGATGTTTTTTTTATAAAACTTAAAATTTATCGTTTTTTATTTATATTTTTTTCTTTTTTTTCAATAAAAAATACCAATCTACAGTTTTTCCAAAAACTTTTTTTTAATAGTAAGATTTAATAATTTTATGGCTTTTGATTAAGGATAATTTTATAGTTTCATTTAGTTTTTACTATAATTACAATCAGATATTTTTTTTCCATTTTAAACTGAAATTATTTTATATATTAAAAATGTGTTAAATCAATCGTTTTTTGAACAAACCAAAAATTTTATAATTTCCATAAAACGCAATGTGAAAAGGAAATGTGGAAGTTCCATTAAAATCATATGTGTATTATTGTGAAAAAATTTGTTGTCGAAGAAAAACCAAGTCACAAATTTGTGTTTTTTATTGTTTCAAAAACCCCTTCTAAAAAAATTGATAAACATCTTTTTTTCTCTCCCTTTTTTAGTATTTTAAAAGAAAAAAAATTGTTTACCATTTTTGATTGCGTTTTTTTTTGCAGTAAACAAACAACAAACAATATTTTTCACTTTGCTTTTTTTTCTATAAAAAAGTTGTTTAAAGTTTTGGTGAATGTTTTTTGTTTCTCTTAAATTTAAACTAAAATATTAAAAAATGAATCGTGCCGTTGGATTCTTTTCTGTTAAAAGAATTAATATTCTTTGTCCACGAACATATTCGATTACAAATGATAAACATCCGAAAGACAGTCATACATCTTCTGGTGAAGGTAAGACTTATTTTTGTGTTATGGAAAAATCCTGCAATGAATTTCTGTTTGTAATAACACCAATTTTTTTTTGAAAAGTTCATTACAAAGTTCTTTAAACATAAAAAATGACAAATTTTAGTAAATCCAGCAGATCAACAAAAGAATGAAAAAGATCCGGAATATCAAAAAAGGAAAAAACATTTTGAACATCTTCATGAACATCAAAAACCTGATGCTGATCGTTAATTTATTCATGCTTAAATAAGTCATAACATAACTTTGGAGTTTATTTTTTTAAAATTGAATCGACGTTATCTTTTTTAATCTGTGTCATTTTATAATATAAAAATTCATTTTTTACACTTTTTTTTACTTTTGCAAAAACAAGAACAATTTTGGAAGAAAACTGTTTTGAATATTTTTTTAAAAAAAAGATTCAAAAAAGTTCATTATTAGCAAAACATGAAACTTTTAGCAATAAGTTTTGACTTATTTTAAAAAATATGTTTTACGCTTTTTTTATTCAAACATTCGGCGAAAAAACTTTCCCCTTAAAAAATTTGTTGTTCAATGTCCTTTCGGTTTAATAGTTGATTTGGAAGGATAAAACTTGCTGCAAAAAATTTTGGCAATCTTTGTTTCAGCGAAAGAAGAAGCATTTGTCTCACATTAAATTGTTGACCACAAAAAATAGAATGTTATTAAACTTTTCTTTGCACATCTGTTGTTTTACGATGTTTCGTTTCTCCCCAGGGTTGTGCGGTACCGATATATCGTATCGAAATATCGGTATCGAAAAAAATTTGAGCATTATCGGTATCCATATCGGTATCGAGTGAATTTGTTGTCGATATTTCAATACCGATTCGTTATATTTTTTGCGCAAAATGTCGTTGTAACCAATGAAAAAGTATTGCAATCAATAATGTTGCATTATTCTTATTTTTATTTTATTTCCAGTCTTTTTTCGACAGTTCATTTTCGTTAATTTCAGCGCAAAGAAGAAAATTATATTTTTCTCCGACTTTTGTTTTTCATTATGTTCTCTTTATTTCTTTTTGAATTTTAGAAAACCCAATTTTTAAAACTTAATAAATATTTGTTTTAGATGTCAACAAAGAATGATAAATAATTCATTTATTGAACAAAGTTTTACCACCTCCGAAAATCAATATTTAAATTTGAATTTGAATTTAAATCACAGCAAAAAATGTCCAATCTTAGTTTCTGTTCAATCAAATAGCATACTAATTTTGATATTAAACTTTGGAATTATGTAACTCCAAATATCGGTGAAAATTATTTTTGGGACTATTTGTAACAAAAATAAACCTACTAGCATTTATAAAAAAATGGGAGTAAGAAATTTTTCTGCAATTTAATTTTTTACTGAATATGAATCTTACAATTTTCAAAACCGAATAATTCCTTCAAATGGAATTTTGTAACTCCAAAAATCATCGACATTAACCCGTATAATATTAATCAATATGTGGCAGATTGTTATGATCAACACAAATTAAAAAATTTATTTGCACAAATTAATTTTTTTGAACAAATTTTTATATGCAAATTCATCATAAACGCGCTTTCATTCTATGTTAAATTCTTTCGTGTGAAGAAAACAATGATTAACATCATTCATTTGATTTGATTGATATGTTTTTCGTCGATTTTGCAAAAAATGACTTTTATCACTTTTTTATTTAATTTACCTAAAAGTATGAACAAAGTTTAGGGTTTCAACGGTAATCAAATTTTCTTAAATAAATTAATATAATTTTTTCTTAATTAATTGTATCCACCCAATGTTTTCATGCATTTTCTATAATTTTCTTAAATTTAAATTTTCATTTAGCACTTTTTTCATGTTTTTCTCTCTTCGTCGCAACAATTCTGCAGCTGAACAAACTTTTAAACGTAAAAAAATTAATCCATGTGTCTATTTTATAAAAATTGATTAGTAAAAAGAAATTTTGCTATTTTAAGTTTTTTTCTTTAATGTCTCAAAAACGTTTTATTTTTTTTGCTACTCTTTTATTTTTGTTGTTTCTGTTTATTTATAAAAGCATTGTTATGCAATTTTTATTTCCTCCAAAAAGTAAGCTTTATTTGAGCCTTCTTTTAAATTTTGTGATGAGAACAGTATTTTCTCCGTTTGATATCATGCTTTTTAATTTATCTTTTTTTATTACAAAAAGAGAAACCTGCCTTTTAGTATGTTACAATTCTTCTTTGTCTTTTATGACAGATAATAAAACATTAAAACTCCGAGAAATGAAGTTTAAAGAACGAAAGCGTATATTTAATAACGGTGGACGAAATTATGAAATTTATAATCTTTTGGCACCTGAAGTATTTCGAATATTTAAATCATTTATAAACAAACAATTATAGGCATTTTGTCCAAATTTAATTCGAATTGGTAGACTTGGAGATGGTGGAAAATGGATTTGTAATCCATATGCTTTATTAAATTTAAATCATAAATGTGTAATGTATTCATTGGGATTAAATAATGAAATTTCATTTGAAATGGAATTGATAAATTTAACAAATTATACTTGCAACCATGTTGCAATTGATATTGTTTGTTCTTTTTATTGAAGATTTTTATTCCAAAATTTTGTCATTTTAGCATCAACAAAATCGTTTTACATTAAAATATTTAAATAGAACAAAAATTTTAATTGGAAAAGTTTCTGCTGTGACACACACAAATTCCAATGAAATATCTTTTCGTGATATTTTACAGCAACAAAATACAACGTATATTGATGTTTTAAAGGTTGATATTGAAGGCAAGAATTTTTTTACAGAATCTTTTAAAATCCTAAAAATTATTAAGTCAAAAAATTTTTGAGTGTTTTTTTGAATCTAAAAAACATATTCTCTTTGACATATTTACAAATTTTAAAGTATTTTGTATTTCTTTTTAAAAAAATTTTCGTAATTACATTAACATTTCTAATGATAATTTTGCAGGAAGTGAACATAATATTATTGATCAATTAGTCGATGTTCCTGTATGTCAAATATTGATTGAAATACACAATTTTAATCAAGAAAAAAATTCGACATCTTATGATAATGTATATAATTTTTTACACGAAGTATCTTTAAAGGGCTTTTATTTATTGCATTTTGAAATAAATTGGAGAACGTTAGAAGCTTGTGAATTTACTTTAATGCATGAAAGCTGTTTTAAAATTTATGGTGTAAATATTATTTTCGGAAAATATTTAAGTTGATTTTGTTTGTTTTGAGCGAATAAATAAAGAAAACCAATTTGTTGGTTAAGTTTGAAATCTTCTACATTAAAAAAAAATATAACTAACAAGGGAAGTACGCAAAGTGAGTTTCGATTTTTGACTTCAAAATAGGTTTAAATCAAAGATATGCGACTAAAAACAAATTTGTGAAAGTATTAGCTGCCAATGGCTATCCAAAAAATTATAAACTCTTTGGGAAAGTATTAAAGATGAAAGGAATTCGCCGACAACAAACAGCGGCAACAAACATCAAAGGAATCCCTTTGATCTTTAATTTGAGATTAAATTTTTTTGGATAGCCATTGGCAGCTAATACTTTCACAAATTCGTTTTCGACCTCATGTCTTTAATTTAAACCTATTTTGAAGTCAAAAATCGAAACTCACAGTTTGTAAAATGTACATCATCCTTATTATATTATTTAATTTATTCATTTTAATAAACGTGGAAATGCAAAACTAAAAATTTAAAAACCAAAAGAAATTGAAGATATTTAAAAGCGTTTGCTTTAATTAAAAAATTACTTCGTACAAATAAAAAAATTATGTTAAAATCTTTTCTTTGAAATTAAAGAATTTATCGATTTCTTGCGAAGTTTTCTGCTTTTTCCAACACAGTAATATAAATCGCAGTTATTATCGGTTACTGCATGTTGCTGTGTAAATTCATTGGGGCATTGTTTGTTCATTGATTGACAAGAAAAAAATCCGCCTATTGGAATAGAAAAGCCATGATCTTGTGCATAATTATAGCTGAGGCATGCTGTTACACTTTTTCCTATTTTATATGGTTTATAACTTCCAGGACATCCAAATTTTCCTGTTGCCTCATTTATTTCACCATCTTCAAATATCCCCCCAAACATGGCTCCTTTTCCAGATGGAACTTGAACATATTTTTTTGGACGACACCAAAATAATTTTACTTTAACAATATCGTTAATAGAAGATGTTTTGTGATCATTCTCTTTTTCTTTGCTAATATTACTAACTTGAACCGAACTGTCAACATTTGAACCTTAACATGGTATACTTTTTTAGATAAGTTCAAAGAATGATGTAATTATATGTTTTACCAAATCCCATAAAAGAAACCCCTACACCACCTCCTTTTGCTTGAAAAACTTCTGCGATTTGTTTAGAATTAGGAAGAGCATAAACATGTTCAAAAACTTCAACAGGCTCAAAAATGTCATCTTCACATTTGAGACCGCCAATAAAAGTATTATATTGTGTAAAATTTTCACATTGCTGAATGGAAGTTCCATTTAATGGTTCACATGTTTGAAAAATTCCTCCAAAAGCATATGAATGGCCTGTAAAAGAAAAACCTGATATTAACACTGTTATAAAAACTGATTCCATACCATCTGTATTAGTGTTACCATTTACATGTTTTGGTTCAGCCATAATTGATAACTCTTGTTTTGCTGCTAATTTAGTAATTTGAACACCCCTATAAAAAATTTCTCCGGATGATTGAATGGCCTTTGTATTGATTCGATAAAGGTTTAATTCTTTTGGCTCAAATTTTGTTCCTGTCCATTTAACTTTTGCATTATTTAAAGTTGCAAATTCGTCCATTTTATCTTCACTGACAACATACAAATCTTTGCTAAAAATAATTATTTAGTTACTTTTTTTTTGCTTTTCTGCTGTAAAACAGCATTGCTTTAACACTGTTCCCCTTCTTACTTTTTTATGCTTTATTGTAATCTCTTTAAAACTGCCTTTAATTATTATTATTTTAATTTAGCTTTTATACATTTTTTTAATTTTATTTTGTAAATCGCAGTTTATTCAATTTTGTTTTCCTCCATTTTTCTTCATTTTCAAACATACCTGATGTTTCCATTAGCAGTATCATGAAAGTCAGCACTGCCATCTTTTACAGATCCACTAATACCCCCGCCTAAAAATCAAATATTTTTTACCACTATGTTTAACAAATCAAACGACTTACCAAATCCAAAAAGAGTAAGTCCAGCACCGCCACCCTTTTCTGAAAAAACTTCTTTTCCAACTCGATCTTGCATTTTTTGAAGGAATTCATTTTGTTTTTTTTCATCAAATTTAAATTGCTTTTTACCAGCATCATATTCAAAGACATCAGTAAAATGTTCGGTTTGTATATCAGGTCGTGAGAAAATGTCTTTCCAAAAAACTGAGTTCCAATCTTCATTAGATAATTTAGTTGATGAAATCTGAGTAAAACTTATTTAAAAAGGGTTTTCGTTAAAAACATTTATTACCTGTTCTCCCTTAATTTTATCCAATAAATCTTTAATCATTTGACTTTCTTCACTTGGTGAAACATATCCTTCAGTGCTTAAATCATCAATGACAACTCTGCTGTAAATATCTTGCACTAAATCATTTAAATCTTCTGATCGTAAATGTACAATGCCATTGACACTGTAATTATTCGCAAGATTTGAAAAAAATTTTAATTTAGTGATTGTGTTTCCGGTAATATTCACATTTCTTTGAGCAATTTGTCCACCATGAATTGTAAATTGGAAATAAAGTTTGATTCCATCAAGAAATTGTTGAGGATGCGCTTTAGTATCATTAACCTAAAAAAACAATGTTCTGTCATACGTAAATTTGCATAAAATTTTTACCATTTCATCGCAAAAAGTTTTATTTTTGATTGTTAAATGGAAGAACATTTCATTTTGTAGAGACTGATATGGTTGCCAATGTTTATCAATTGAAATTTCAGAAGATAAATTGTCTTTGTTCACGCTCAATCTAACCTAAATTTTTCACTTTTATCTTTAACTGTTTTGTTATATAAATACAAACCATTTGCATTGGCAATGGAAGAATTTTATTTGTATTCACATCAATTCCTATTTCGTTAAGAGCTAATTTTACAGAAGATGAAGCCGCTTGATCCCAAAGTTTTAATTTGAATGTGAAAGAATATTGTTCTTTATTTCCATATTTATCATGACTACATGAAACTGAATCTGTAATCAATACACAAAGAGGAGTGACATAAAATCTGAATTAAAAATTTATATTTTTTTTCACTAGAAAAATACAATTATGTGTTTTAAAACTATACCTGCTGTATCCATGGGCATCTTCTTTCCAAACATTTAACCATCGTCCATTATATTCAGTAGAAACAACAATTTGTTGCATTTGATTAATATGCTCCCATAAATTTTTTTGGGAAAATACATTGTCATTTGCGGCAGTAAAAGCAAAAAGAAGCAAGATTAAAAATTTGAGAATCATTACAGTTATCTTGTCCAACTGCTTGATGTATAAAAACATGCATGGCTTATATAGCCATTTGATAACATTACTTGCGTCTAAAGTTATCTAACACCTAATCCATAAAACAAATATTTATTGAAAAAAATTCAAAACTGTATAGTTTTTATCAAATTTTCTTCCAACCTTTTAAAAAACGCAGTTAAATAAACAGTGCATTTGCTGATAATAAAAATTTTTTGATGAGTTACTTTTTTTAAACAAAAAATATCATCAAGTAGGTACCACTCTACGACACATTAATCGGTGTTCAAGTGCGAACTTTTTTGTGTATTAGTATTAACAATGATGTTTTGCAAAAAGAATTTGTTTGCTTCTGAGGTGAGGAAAACTACAGTGAAACTATCTATGAATTCCAGTTTCAATTTTTCAAAAAACTTTTTATTGCATTTCTAGGATAAATATCTACCATAAATAATATTAACATTATAATCTTTCAAACAACTTTCATGAATAAAACTGTATTCACTTAAAGAATGATGTAATCCATTTATTTCATAACTAAAAAGATAAAATCCATTTTTTGATAATTTTCTGAGCAAATTTAAACTAATAATAACATTTTCGCCATGATTTTCAATTAAAAGTTGGCAAATTGATGTTGTAACAAATTCATTTAAGATATTCAATTCAGCTCCTTCAATATCAACTTTTAAAATATCAATTCTTCTATCACCAAATTTATGCAAAATATCTTTAAATGTATATTCATTATTGGATTCGTTAGTTTTTTGTGAAATTAAAGCTTTCATAAAAATTCCATTTGAAATTTTTAGTTTTTCCATTGTATCTTGATTTTGATCATCTTTATCAAAAGATCTTAATTTACATTTATTATTTAAATATTCTTGTAAATCCATTTCAAAACTTGGATCATTGCTTAATCCAAAGGAATAAATTGTACAATCCTCAAAAGAAAGCAATGCAGATGGATTACAAATCCATTTTCCTCCATCACCAATTCGACCAATCCGAACTAAATCAACACAAAATACTTCGGGCACTAAAACATTATAAAGTAAAGCATATCCATCAAAAAGATTTAATTTATCCAACATTTCTTTCCTTTGTATTGATTGTTTTTTATAAAGTGACAACGTTTTTGAATTCATTTTTAAACAATAATTATTTACATAATCTAAAATTCTGCTTTATATTTTATAATCTTCAATGACAACTTTACATTGGTATTTTACAATAAATATTAATATTACAATAATTATAAATAAAAATAAATTATTCGTATTCATTGAGTTTAATAAACGATACTGAAAAGCTACTTTTATTTTGGTTGGAGGGAAAAAAATTTGGATAAAAATATTTTTGTGTGCACAGCTTTTCATGGCAATCGATTAAGACTAGGAACGCGCGCAGTTTTTTCAAAGTTTGCCAAATGTTATAAGTTTGGTAGCATTAGAATCGTCATAAAAAAATCAATGGAAATAAATAAAGAAAAAAGCAAAAAAATATTAAAAATAATGTTTAATTAATGGTTAAAAAAAAAAAAATTTTTTTTTATCCGGGGAACACATTTTTTTTATACAAATTTTCGTGTCGCGTTCGCAAACAACACTTTTTTTGCTGCAAAAAAAAATTTTTTTTCAGAAACGATAGCGCATGTTCGATTCCCAGCAGAAACACAAAAATATTTTTTATCTCCGATTGAGCTTATTTTTGGTATATATATGCTTTCGACTATGGAGAATCCAAAAATAAAAGCAGTTTTTTTTTAAAAAAAAGTTTACGATTGTTGGAGTCGAACCTTTGACCGTTTCATCAAAAAAACGTTGCGCAGCGCTTCCCCCACTGCGCCATAGACGCATATTTCTCACCGGGCGGTTTCGGGCGATTTTAAATAGTTCCATCAGATGCAGAATTAAATTCTGAGTCGAATAGGCCTGGTTTTAAAAAGGAAGAAGGAGGAAGACAGAATACAGATCAAAAAAACCGTTTTTCTCTCATTTTGTGTATTGAAGTGATATTCAAAAGTTGGATTTTCGGCATCTCCGTATTTTTTTTACATCTAGGTGGATAAAAATCGAAATTTTAAAAAAAAGTTTTAATTTCTACAGTATACGTCTCTTTCATTTTCTTTTGGATAAAAAAAAATGCGGGGAACACTTGCGTCGCACATTGCTGCGCGCGTTCCTAATTAAGACCCATATTTTATGAGACAATAAAAGTTTTATGTCTCAAACGTACCTAAAAATATTTATATACGAAAAACGGGATCAACCGTATATTGTTGTTGTGACTGATATATTATTTCTAACCAAAACTTTTAAAAAACTATGAATGGAATTTTCAACTTTTAAAAAATTATACAAAAAAATAAGAGGAAAATAGTAATATCTTTCCATCACAAAGTAAAATCATGTTTAATTTGCATTTTTTTAGTTTTTTAAATGTTGTAGGACCTTTTTAATGAAAAATAGCTACGTTTGCAAGCCAATTGAAAATTCGACAGTTTGTATTCTTTCTTTTTTTACAAAATGCTTCATTTTCAAACTCCTTTTGTATCAAAAAAAAAGAGCTTTCCAAATGTAAAAAAAACATGGGATAAACTTGCTTTGTTTGGACAGATTTGCTAGAATAAACATCGTTTTTTTACATTAATTTTTAGAGATCATTGCTTGCTGTCTGTTATAGCCTAAAATGGCGAACGGTAGTATAAATTATTTATGTATAATTTTTTTAAGTTGTTTAGTAATTTTTTACCATAGTTTTTATTTTCAATCTAAAAAATCTTTGAATAAATATTGCGATTATGCCGTATCAGAATATGACTATGAATTTGGATATAATTATAGTAAATTATTAAAAAAATATGGTTTAAATGAAAGCAAATTTTATGGGCTACCGTATTTCGGGAATCAATTAAATTATGAAACTCATACATTTCAAAATCTTGCAAATCATATTTATCCAATTAAAAATACAACAAATGTGAAATGCGGAGATATTATTTATGTACACGGTGATCATGTCAATGAATTCTTTAAAAATACACATCCAAAAATTTCCAATTTATATATTTTGTTAAGTCATAATAGCCCCCATTCTGCTGGTAAACCCCATCAACTCAAATATCTTGATGATCCAAAGATAATCGCATGGTTTGCAAAAAATGCCATTGGAAAGTCAGTCCTTCAAATACATTTAAGCTTTTTAAAAGCGCCTTTTAGACATCCAAAACTTAAAATTTTGCCATTGGGTTTACCACCTTTCGAATCTTCAACAATTTATAAAATGAGCAAAAATTTGAAACCATTTAATGAAAGAAATACAACATTATATTTAAATTTTTCACCACATACCCATCCAGATAGATATGCCATTCAAAAATACGTTAAAAAATTATATGGAAATGATTCAGATATAATGATTGTTAAAAACGGCACAAAATGGGATGAATATTTATTTCAACTAAATAATGCAAAATTTGTTGTTAGTCCTCCAGGTTTACTGTAATATTTAAATTTTTAGATCAAATAAAAAGTTTTAGGAGCTGGTTTTGATTGTTATCGAACATGGGAATCAATAATTATGGGTGCAATTCCAATTATACTTCAAAGTGAAATTTCATCCTTGTATGATGAATTACCAGTAATGTTTGTTGATTCATGGACGGATATTACAAGAAAAAATCTTGAAATATTTGAAAAAAAATCTTTGAAAAATTTTAAGAGCAGCTGTCCTCCATGGAAACCTAAAATATGGGCGAGATATTGGATCACAAAAATTATGGATTTTAAAATTTCTGAAAGCAGAAAAATTTGTAAAAGTTCTTGATAGCAAAATAAACACTTTATTCACATTAATGTAAATAATTTTTTCAAAAAAGTAATGTAAAAATGCAGTTAATTTTCGAAGCATTTGAAATAATATTATTTTTCTTTTAAAAAGAATGCTGAAGTTAAATGTTAAAATCGTGTTAATTGTTTTAATTATTGTTTTAGTTTAACCTACGTCGATTTTCAAATGTTTTGAAAAAAGTCTAACATTTGCAAAATTAGTTTTAATTAGTTTTGCAAAAGGAAAGCCTTCATGTAATTGTTTGCACAAAACATTTTTTGCAGACATCAGTCACCTTTTTTTAAAAGTCAGACGGTTTTGCAAAAAAAGGAAAAACTGTTCAAACAATTTAGGAATTTTCTATTGAAAGGATCACGGGTATCCCAGACATTAAACATTTCATTGATGTTAAGAAATATAAACTTTCATTTATATAAACGAAATTTCCCTTGTTTACATTTTGTATCCATTTTATGCTGCTTGTAAAACATGGAACAGCGATGATTGAGAAAATTTAAAAACAAAGCTATCTATTTTTGTGTTTTTTTTAATTAAAAGGACTGTGTTATAAAAATAACATAATATTGTCTTTGTGTTTTGAATCTAATGAAACTTATATCATTTACTACAAAAATTATTAATGGAGAAATCTAATTTTTAGGGAACTATTGAGGATAATTTTTAATGTATAAATGTTCCGCAGTAATATTTATTTTTATATAAGCGTTTTTTGTTTTGTCGGTCTTTTAATTGTTTTATTTATGATGGCAAAACTTGAAAACAAAGGTTTTTGCAGAACTTTTTAAAATCTTTATTAAATTTGTTTTTAGAGAAACAATCTTTTGTAATATCTCCAAGAGAATTTTATGAAGCTTATAAACCTGTGGAATTTTCTGACGAATGTTTGAATAATTCCAAGAGAATTCAAATTAATAAAATAGACGAGTATTTAATAAATGCTTATAAACAAAAATATATTGGTTGTACATTTGATAAAACTGATGGTTTTGGATATCAGGTGAGTAATATCTATGTACTGTTGATATACATTATGAAAACAAAGGAAATTTTTTAGCTTTGGCGATTTGCATCCCTTTATGGAATTGGAAGAGATACAAATAGGTTACCATATTTCGAAGGACAAAATCTCGAACAAATGATAAATTTAAATGAATTAGGAACAATTTTTCCAATGTTGCATGAAGTTTTACAGATTAAAAATCCGCCGATTGACTTAATTCGAAGTGTCGATTATGGAAACGACAATAGTGAATATATAATATCCAGCATGTAGGTTTAATATTTTCCCATTTTTTTTGTTTTAATTGACTCAGTCTTTTTTTTAGACTCTTAAAGTATCCTGAAAAATATTTAAAGCTTAACAGTAATTACTTACAATCATATAAATATTTTCAAAAATATCAAAGTGAATTAAGAAAGATATTAAAATGTGGACCAACAATTCAAACATCTCTCAAATTTTATACAAACCAACTTTTTGGAAATGATACCAGTTTAAAAATATGTGCACATATTCGAAGGGGAAATTTTTTTTCTAATTCAATGTTAGAATCAAGAGAAGATTTTATCATTCCTGCTATTGATTATGCTTATCAGTATTTAAAGGATAACAATCTAGATAAAAATATATCATTGCTTTTCATCGGTGATGACCGAGATTTTATCATAAATCTTATAATTAAAAACGTTCGTTTATATTTGCATTAAAAAATTTAAACTAATTGTTTCAGAATTTTCATAAAATTTATATTACAAAATCTCAATCCAGAGGAGAAGACCTTTGTTTAGGAATAAATTATTGTGATTCAATGATTTTAACAGCTTCGGGATCAGCATTTGGGTGGTGGATATCGTATTTGATGAAACCAAATTCAACAATTTTTTATAATTCAAAAATTAGTGATAATGGGAATTCTCTAAAAGATGTGTATGATTTTGATTTGTTTCCAAAAGAATGGATAAAATTGTCAATTAAACATGGAAAAGCAATAAAAGAAGAAAAATGGTGGCGGGAAAGAATTGGTTAAATTTTAAAAATTCTGAATGTAAATCAAAGATTAATTTATGCTTTTTATCATGATCACAGCAACAAGAAATTGTTTTTTTAAAAGAATTATATTTTTTGCTTTGATGTTTATTTGAAAATGAAAACTAAAAATCAAGATCAATTTTTGTAAAGCAAGTGTTCAATTTTCCGTCATACAATTCATGCTACTGCATTTTTTGAAATAGTGTTTTGTTTAAAACTCTAAATCATTGTTTCTTTAAAAAAAGACAAAAATTTTTTTTCCCATTTTCTCTTTTCAAACATCTGCTATTTTAATTAAACAAATGCAGAAAACAATTTTGTTTGAATGTAGCTGATCTTTTTTCTCAATAAATGTTTCAAAAAATGAAACAGTAATTTGCTTAATTAGCTGCAAATATTCTTTCTCGAATCTCTGATGCTTATTTAAAAAAAAATGTTTCTGATTTTCCGATTATTTTTAATGGAAAAGTTTGAGCAAATAGAAAAAAAATATAAAAATCAAAGATATTTTTACGCCTAAAATGTCTGAAAAACGAGTGGTTTGAATCGGAAACATTTGGAAAATATAAATAAACTTTTTTAATAGCCAAAAATTAACAAGAAAAACTGAAACATCAATTACAATGGTTTTTTAAAAATTTCAGAAACTTGCTTTTGTTTAATCAAATTTACTTCTGCAAAGACAAAAGAATAAATAATGTTTTACAGAATCCTTAAAAGAAAATTTCTTCTTCTTTGAATTCGTTTTTCTTTGTTTAAAAATATTAATAACCATTTATTTTGGAATAAAGTTTGAGAAGAAGTATTACACCTTGCTTAAAAAAATAAGTTGTAACGTTAATCACTTTCTTCAACTAGGGTTGCGCAAAAACTCAAAAACGAAGAAACATTTTTTTCAACAAAAAATTTTTAAGATTTTCTTTCGTGCCGAGAAAAATTTCTTGACGGTTTTTTAAGATGATGTTGAAGATATACTTCTAAAGACAAGCGTCAAAATAATTGTTTTTTGTAGTTAAAATTAATAAATATTTTGTAATAAAATTTTTTTGGATAATATTTTTTTTTTTCAACACAAAAATAACCGTTTTCCATGCAAGCAAAAAATTGCAAGTTGCCAGCAACTTTTGAGAAAAAACTTGTTTCATGAAAAAAATACGATTCAGATTCTGTTGATTCATGAAATTAATTAATTTATTATATTATTTTTTCTTTTCATTTTCTTTCATTAAATAAGAATCCCTACATTTCGAAACCAAACTTGAGCCTGTAGGTAGTTTAGAAGCCGAGATTTTCGAAAAAAAATTTTATGCGCAACCCTATCTTTAACAGATTTCACATTTACCTTTTACCTTTATTTTATGTTCATTTCTTAGAGAAGCATTTTGCCTTAAAAACATCATATAATTTTTATCAAAGTGATTAATTTTACAAATTCAATTTTTGGATTTTTTCAAATATTAGGTTTCCATTTTTGTAAAACAAGAAACAAAAGCACAGACAACAAAAGCCTTTTTATCTAAAGAACCCGCAATTAAAAAAATTAATAATTTTTTGAACTAATGTTTGCACTCGCGTTTGCAAAGCATGCAAAAATTGAAAAAAAAGAATTTATTTAATTAACTGCGAATTTTGCAAACATTTTTGGCATTGTCTATTGAAATAATCCAGATCATTCCATTATGGAAACAATAGGAATGTATCATTTTGACACATCATACATTTTGAAAAGGAGGTATATAAGGAGTTTACATTTTCAGATTTTTCATCACTTCTCATCTGTACCATTCTACTAATTAAAAACATTTTTTAGGTAACAAAAATGATGAGTCGCTTCCATACAATCCTTGCCATTACTGTTGGCCTTTTATGTTTGGAATTTTCCATGGCTGCAATTTCAGCAAATTCTTGCAAAGTTAATCCCACAGTTTTTGGACCAAATGCAACAAGTTGTTCAGATGTTCGAGATTCAACGGAATGCAAAGCAATCTTTCCAACCTCAACTGCAACAGTTCGAGATCCAGGATGTGAAAAGCCAGAATTGGAAGATATTGCTTTAGATTGCGCTAATACTTGTCTTGCCTGTTGTGAAACAGCTGCATATACATGTGGAGATGATCCATTATCTCCAATTAATTGTACTGCAAATACTCGATATTGTAAAGATCCCAGTTGGAATTCTGTTATGTCACAATATTGTACTGGTACATGTGGGCTTTGCATTTCTGGAAGTGGTTGTAAAGATGTTAATACTGGTTGTAAAGATATGAGACAACTCTGTAATGATATTAATTTCAACACATATATGCGTGCAAATTGCCAAAAAACTTGTCTTTTCTGTCCCGCTGGTGGTGCCACAACAGCATCCCCAGGTGGTTCAACATGTACAGATGTTGCAACAAATTGTGCCGCAAATTCTGGACTTTGTAATAATTCTGCATATTTAACTTTAATGACACAAAAATGTCCAAAAACTTGTAATCGTTGTTCTGGAAGTGGTGGTGGTAGCACCTGCACAGATTCAAATGCAAGTTGTGCTTCATGGGTTGCAAATGGTTTCTGCACTAATTCATTCTACACTGCTGCACAGAAACAACAATATTGTGCAAGAAGTTGCAATCTGTGTTAAACCTTTGAAAACTCATCATCTAAAATGACCATCATTTATATCCTTTAAAACTTTGGAATAATTTTACCTGTACCATTGCCTTTTTGTAAAACAAATATCAATAAAGACGGAAGACGAAAATTAAAATTGGAAAGCATAAAATTTTTTCGAATTCTTAAGCACCACGCGTTAAAAATATACATAAAAATGCAATCGAAACATTTTTTAAAAAAATTCGCACAGTACCTGTTGTTTTGTTGATGACTGATAAAACAAACTTTGCAAAAGCGTACTTCATTTTCTTTTCTTTTTTTAAACAATGATTTGCCATGATTGAACAGTATTATTCATTAACGCCATATCTCAGAGATATCACTATAAAAACTTTATGATTAAAAAAATTTAACATTTATTTGTAAATAACAAAATATTCAAAACAATGGTGTCAGCTAAAATGAATTCGCATTCACTTTTTTCGTTTTTTTGAAAAACAAACAGAAACAAAACTTTCGATGAAAAGAAAAAAAGCAAACAAAGCGCGAATATTTTATTCTTTAAAAATTCAAAACGACGGAAAACGTTGTTACACAATTTTAGTTGTTTTTTTTATTAAAAATGCATATTTTGATTTTCTTCCTACTTTTTATTTTGTTGTGTTTCTTTCTCATTCTGTTTTAAAATTTAGCAAAACCGCAAAATATTCAAAAGTATGACGCGTTTTTAACAAAAATTGCTTCAAAAAAGGCACACACATAATCGATAATGTGTTAGTTTTCCTTTCAAAAAGAAGAAACGCTTTTTCGCCAGTTTTGAAAGAATAGTTGGTTCCTTAATTGATGCGAACCGATTAACGAAGTTTTTAAGGTTGGTAAAATATTGTGTTGAATCCACAAATAAATGTTCCAAATCTGGAAAAAATTTTAAGAAAATGCTGCTTCAGTTTCAGGGAGAAACCTGAATAACATAGAAAATTGTACTCTAAAAAAACCAACTTTTTGATAAAATTTTTTATTTTTCAGTTTTTTCTTTTTCACGGTGTGTCGATCGCCTGCAAAAGTGTCTCGTCAGAGAAATTAAATTTTTGACCCCTATCTCTGAGACATCCAAGCTGTTTTTGATATTATTTTTTATCTTAAAAAAAGTTTACTACCCCAAAAATATAATCCAGCTGAAAAATTGAAAAAAAAAATTATAAAATAGCTCAACTTTTCAGTGCAAAAGAGATAGGGGATCAATGTGTGTCTATCTCTGCGACACAGACACACGACGACACAGCGCAACACATCGTGTCTTAATATAAAAAATTTCTTTGTTTTATAAAAAAAGGCGCTTAGATGAGTGAAAATATTAAAATTATTTACAAGCGGCTGTTATTACTGTCGAAGAATCCAAATAACATGATGTCACACAAAAATCCCAGATTTCGTTTTTTCTCGTCATTTATTCAAATCGAACTCGTCCAAAGTCCGAATTATTATTTGTATCAAAAAAATGAAAAAAGGCAATAATGTTAGGTAAAATTATTCCAAAGTTTTAAAGGTAAATTTTGATGGTCATTTTTTGTTGTTGTTGTTTGATGAGGGCATTTTTTTTAACAGAGATTACAACTTCTTGCACAATATTGTCGTTTTTGTGCGGTTGTGTAAAATGTATTTGAGCAGAAACCATTTGCAACCCATGAAGCACAATTTGCATTTGAATTTACACATGTTGCACTTACTGAACTTGTTGAAGAACAACGTCCACATGTTCTTGGACATTTTTGAGTCATCAAAGTTAAATATGCAGAATTATTACAAAGTCCAGAATTTGCTGCACAATTTGTTGCAACATCAACACAAGTGGAAGTTGAAGCTGTTGTTGTGACAGAAGTGGTTGAACAGAAATAACAAGTTCTTGCGCAGTTTGCACGCATGAATGTATTAAAATTGATGTCATTACAAAGTTGACGCAAATTCAAACATCCAGTATTGACATCTCGACATGCTGCAGATGCAGAAGTACAAAGTCCACATGTACCAGGGCAATATTGTTGCATTACAGTTGTCCAAGATGCATCACGACAATATCGAACATTTGCGGTACAATTAATGGGTGATACTGGATCATCTCCACAACTGTATGCTGCAGTTTCACAACAAAGTCCACATGTATTTGCACATTCAAGAGCAAAATCTTCCAAATTTGGATCAATACATTTTGGATCTCGAGCTGTTGCAGTTGATGCAGAAAATATTGCTCGACATGCTCCAGAATCTCTTTCATCTGCACAATTTGTAGCATTTGGACTGTAAACTGTTGGATTTTGCATACAAGAACCTGGTGTAATTGCATTTGTAAATCCTGCCGATAAACATATCACAAGAATGGCAAGCAATGCTGTTGAAGACCGACTCATCATTTTTATTTTTGTTACCTAAAATTTATTTATTAAATTTGGAATTTATGTTATAAAATCGATGTAGATTAATGGAAAAGTAAAAAAAATATAAAAGTTTTTAGCTTTTATATGAAAATATTTTGCAGCGTTTTTATATAAAATTAATGTTTTACAATCTACTTGCTGCTTTTATCATCATTTTTTTGAACAAGGAAATTATATTTCTTTTTTCTTGTTTTACATAAAATACACATGCATGTTTTAGAAACAATAAAAATTTTGTTTTCTATGTTTTAATTAAACGCTGATAAAACAGTGTGGGTATTTACTCGTGTCTTTTTTTGTGTTTTAAACATTCAAACAAGGAAATTTAGGACATGTTTATTTAGATGCACTTATATGTAAAACAATAAATAACGAATATTAAACGTGGCAAAAAAAGTTTTTTTAAGTAAAAGGCACCACCCTTTTGTCTATTCTTGTTAAACAAACTTCATAAATCTATCCACTGGAAAAATTATTTGAAAAATGACTTACTATGATATTTGGAGATTGTAGAAAATTATTTTCGTACTTAAGATGCCAAAAAATTCATTTTTTGTTCTTGCATTTAGAAAAATTGTCGTTTTTTCATTGTGAAAAAAAAAACGCAGGAAAAAGAAATAATTGTTTTTGAAAAAGACTCGAGCTTTTGCAAAAGGAATTCACAAGGGAAGTACGTAAAGCGTCCTTCGATTTCTGACTTCAAAACAGGTTTAAATTAAAGATATGGGACTAAAAACGTATTTGTGAAAGTATAAGCTGCCAATGGCTATAGAAAAAAAAATTACAATCTCAAATTAAAGATCAAACGAATTCCGCCAACAACAAACAGTGGCATCAAACATCAAAGCATAAATGCGTTTTCGGTCTCACATCTTCTATTTAAACCAATTTTGAAGTCAAAAATCGAAACTCACTTTGCGTACTTCCCATGTCAGTGTCTTTTTCAGTTCAGTTCGATGTATTTAAGCAGCTTTTCTGTTTCACGACATGTTTTACCCAATTAAAAACATTTTAAAAATTAAAAAATTTTTTTGTTGTGATTAATTTTATTATTTTATCAAGTGTTTTGCTTCTTTTTAATGAAAGGTAAAGGAGGCAAATTTGTATCAAAAAGAATTTAATTGGTATAACCCGTTATGCGATAAATTCTAAAAATGAAAAGTGAAAAATTCAATTTTTTTCTAACACAAATAAATATTGACTTTCGTGCCTGTAATCATTAAAAACATATTCCAAACGTTTTTCTGACACGATATTTTCATCATGGAAAGTTTCAAGAAGTTGAAAACCTAAATTAGAATTTTTATTATATATCATAATTTATAAAAATCAATGACCTTCAAACATCATTGCAAGCCTTATACGACCGTATACTCGATGAGCATTATATAGGATACTGTCAATGCCAACGGGTAAACCCAAAAATAATAAACCTTTTGGTTTTAATAAACAATGAATTTTATTCATTTCTCGTAAATCTCCAATTGGATCTATTGGATCACCATATCTGCCAAGTCCACTGTGTTCAATACTTGAAAATGATATTACAAAATCAAATTTGTTGTAATACCTGTAAATTGAAGTTTATACGGAAATCAAGAAAACGGTGACAAAATTTTAAATTTGCCACGTTTGAATCGCTTTCAATGTTTTTTTTTCGATGTTGGCGTTGTGTGCCAACCTACTTTTTGCAATAAAAATTTTAAAAAAGCTTTCTGCTGTGAGATAGAGAATTATTTGCTGATTTTAAATATATAAAACGCTGTTTTTATCAAATTCAAGCAAAAATCAAAAATCTGTCCATCGACGAAATTTATTTCAATTTAATCGTATCGACTTGAAACTTTGCACACATATAAATATGAGTTAAAAAATATTAAAGGAAAGGTTTTTGGACCCATATCAAACATGGAAACTCTGAGACACGAGCTTGAAAATATCAAATTTTGGAAAAAATGCCAATTTTTGGCAGTTTGTTTGATCTTAAAATTAATTTCAAGTTACGTCCGTTGAATTGTTTTATCTGAAGCACTTTTGGATATATAAATACACCACATCATAAAATCTCAAAAATCAATCTAAAGGGGGGAAGTTCAAAACCGACAGTGGTCCTCTAAGTTGAAAAAAACAGCGTTATAAGGTTCAAACTTTAAATGTTTAATTTGGGCTCAGAAAAGGGGCGAAAGTTTGTATGGAAAATCCATTTTTTTCACTCACTTGGTCGATAAAACTTTAGTGCAATCTAATACTAGAAAAAGCTCTCTGCTCTGAGGTAGAGAATTTTTCGGTGATTCAAAAAATGTAAGGTTCAAAACCTAAAATGTTTAATTGTGGCTTAAAAAATGTGGTAAAAACTGTTGAAAAACCGATTGGACACTTGATTCAAACGTGTTGCATTTAAAAATTTTATTTAAATGCAAATTTTTAAACTGATATCTCTATCTCGTTAACATACTTTTTGCTTAATGCAGGCAAATCAAGTGCAAAAACATAATCCATTTGTGGATGTGTAATTATATATTTTTGATAATCAATTGTTGTAATATGTTTTGCGCCATTTGCTAATGCATATGCTTCCGCCCAAGGGGTTAAAGAACCAATTACAACGCCTTCAAGTCCAGAAATGTTAAAATATTTTGTTGCTGCATTTACTGCCACTAAAAAGATGTTCCCTTTTTTGTGATACTTATTTTCCAAAAACATACATGATTCTTGTCCATAAGGGCGTGGCAAATTTGTTGCATTATTTTTTGCTGTTTTAATCATTACATCAACAAAAATTTTACTCCAAACTTTTATTGTTTCTTTTGTGTTTTTTGGAATATCATTCATATATTCATGTGATAGCCTTATATAATTGTTTAGAAGAAACTCATTAGGATTTGGTAAATCTTTTGGGGGATTCTTTGTAAGACCTGCCTTTGCCACTTCTTGCCATTCTGAAAATATCTAAAAATTAAGAAATAATAAAATCATTAAAAATCATTTCAAAATGTTTTCGCATACATTGTCACATGTTGACGGTATTGTTTTCTTCAAAATTGGAATTAAATTATCTTTTATTAGCGTAAATCCATTAGGTTTAAAAACGTTTTCATTAATTTCATCAATGTTTGCTTTGCACAAAGCTGATGAAAAATATCTTTGTACTTTTTCTGTTTGATTTTTTACAGTATCCATTTCGTTATAAGTTTTAGAAAGTATACTAAAAACAGCTTTTGTAATTTTTTTAAACTATTATAACATACTTTATTGAAGATAGTAAAATATATTGTGGATTTTCAATAAACTTATAATATAAAAAAAATATGCCAACCAAAAAGATAATAACAAATATCAGAAAAAAACGATTTTTCATTTTTATACTTTTTTAATTAATTATATTAAACTTTTTCTGAAATTTTACAAACAATATTTTATTTTTTACTCTGTTTGCATTTTTCTGTTAAAAAAAAAGAAAAATTTTGTAGGAACATCTGACTAAATAATAAAAACTCTTATTTTAAAAAAATATGCATTTATAGCAAAATTTTGATACAAATTATTTTAATTTTTGAGAGGACCAGTTTGCTTATTACCCCTACAAAAAAAGATGCAACTCTTTCATGTAATTTGATATTAATAAAATTTAAAGAATATTTTAAAAAAGTATAAAATCTCAATGTTAACTATAGAAATTTATTCAATTGAGGTTGAATAAAATCGTAAAAAAATTAAATGCTATAATTACAACTAAAAGGTACAGTGATGATTCCAAAGAATTTTGAAACATTTAATAATTTTTTGTTTGTTCAACTGTTTCCAAAAATTAAAAATTTTTTATATCGTTTTTAAATAAAGAAAAAAACATTCTAAACGAAAATAGAGAAAAGATTCAAAATTCTTAATTTTTGATTTTTACACCGCTGTTTTTGTTAAAGAATGCGAATATTGTATCGTACGGCATTTTTTTTACTTATATTTTTTTCGTGTTTAATTTATTTTACAAACTTATTTACATACATAAAATTATGTCAAAGATCTGCACAATCAAATAATAATACAAATTTGATGAATTTTTTGTCTCAACAAAAACCAAATTTATGCAAAAATCTTGAATCATCTGATTTTATTTCATCAAAAAATATTGAAAATTCAAAAATTGCAATTATTTTAACCATTAATGGAAGTTTATATAATTTTACAACTGCAATTTCTACAACAAAATGTTATGCAAATCATTTTGGATATCAATGGCAATTATTTAATAATACAATAATAATGAAATATACAAACAAATGTAATCAAACGGATGTAAGTTTTAGGGATAACATCATGATTCTGCAAAATAGAAATTTAAATGGTCAAAATGAGAATATCGAAATTTAACTATTATTTATTTTTCGTGACCAAAAAATTAAAAAACAAATTTAAGTCGAAACTGAAACACCAAGATTTTAATTTTGCAGGCTTTACCGATAATCATTATCAAAAATTTGTTGTTTTTTAGTTTTATTTTAAAAGGCATTGTATTTTGGCTAATTTTATGGAAGATAATTTAAAGACAATTGAATATGTTCTTTATATTGATGCAGATATGGCTGTGATAAATCCATGTCATCGGATACAAGATTATATCGATGATGATCCTGGAATTGACATGATATTTTATGAAAGATACTTTAATCATGAATTTGCTGCTGGAAGTTTTATAATTCGGTAAAGAGTTATCATACAAAAGTGCATAAAATAAATTTTTATATGTTTCAGAAATACCAATTATTCAATTTCAGTTCTTCGATATTGGTCAGAATATTTTTTTCGTCTTCCAAAAAGTTTTCATGGCACAGATAATGGAGCAATCCATGTCAGTATCTTTTTTATCGCTATAATCGTTTTATCAGTGTTTCTGTGACACTGGAGTCCCATCTATTTACTGGTGTCATTTCTGTTTAACGAAAGAAAAATTTAATGACATTTTTGCTTTTTGAGTCGCCTTCATTGATTCCGAAGATGAAGTTGAAATCAAAAAAATTCAACATAACCTTGAAATTTATCAGTTTTTATTTAAAATAATATTTATTTTTTAGCAAGTTTTTATGGATTTAAGCTTTAATGAAACTTCAAAACAAAAACAATGCTATGATTTATGGGAGATATCAGAAAATTATGAAGATTTATTTACTTTTCAAGCTTGCACAAAAGATGCTCTATCAAAAATTTCACCATTTACCATAAAAAATAAAATTAAAATAATACAAAAAATGAGCCCTGGTTGGGTTCGAGATGGTTGGATAACAAATACTTTATGGAGTTCAGAAGATTTTATGCTACATGGATTTAAAGAAGCCGAAATATCAATTGGAAAATGGGCTTTTCCTTTCTTAGATAAATTTAATATGTCAAAGTGTCATTATGGCGATGCTTCTTTTCCCAACTTTAAATATGTGAAAGATTACGTTGCAACAGAAGAAAGAGTTCGAAATCTTTTAGGACTTGAAACATTGAAAGTTCACACGAATTATGTAAATTATCTTAGAAAAATACAATTAATAAGATATGTGCAATCAAAAGACGAAAATAAAGTAAATCCATTTTTATAAACATAATATTTTATTTTTATTTAATTCGAAATACAAAAATTCTAAAAAGCTACAGAGTGTTTCTAACGTGATTATTTTGGTTTTGATGTCTATCATTCACATCCACGTTAATGTATTTTAAATGTTATTTTGTTTGTCAGCAAAGAAAGCATATATTCTTACAATTTTCGACACTCTATTCTAGTACCCAAATGGGATTCGCTTCTCTACCAGAAGCCTAAGATTCTATGCAGTGCGAAAGTGTCAGGTAAAATTATTTTTTAAAATTTATATTTCTCTTTATCTATTTTTTTCCGAATACAGAGGATTGATTGCTAAATCCAATCCTATAGCTAAACATCATTACAAAGCTAAACAATTTTAACACTCCAAAGTTTCAACAAATTATCTTGTCACTAGATAATTTTTATCAAAGAATTTTTCAACAATAAAGAAAAAATTAATTTTTTAATCACAAAAAAAATTGCAATTTCGTCAGCCTTTTTTTGTTCGTCATTTATTCAAATTGAATTCGTCCAAAGTCCGAATTATTATTTGTATCAAAAAGAAGGAAAATAGGCAATAATGTTAGGTAAAATTATTCCAAAGTTTTAAAGGCAAAATTTGATGGTCATTTTTTGTTGTTGATGATGTTGTTTGATAAGTGGAAATTTAATAAAGATTACAACTTCTTACGCAGTATTGTTGATACGGTGCAGAACGTATTTGAGCAAAAATCATTTGCAATCCATGAAGCACAAGTTATCGTAAATATAATCACTGCTTCATAAATACCACATACACAAAATTAAAATACATCATTTTGCAATAGTGTCAGGTAAATTAATTTCAAAAAAAATTTGGAAAACAAAATTCAAGAAAAGTACAATTTTTCAAACTGCAATTTTCTACCAAATTTTTGTTGAGGTTCGACTGTATTTCTCTCTGTCCGTTTATTTATTAAATGCACTTCCCTTAAAAGCAAAAAATATTTTTAGTGTTACAATTTGAGAAATGAATCTTTCTAAAAAAACGCATCTAAAAAAATGATTTTTTGAAACAGATGTATCAACAAAAATTGGAAAAAATTACGATTTGTACGCTTTCTCTTGACGTCTCTTTTTACGTTTACAAAAGAAGCATATGCTGGAAATTTGAATACTTTTTTACAATTTTATAAAATTGTTTGTTTAGCTTTTTAGGATTTAAGAAAGCAAAAGAGACTGCTTTTTTTCCAATAGAAAAAATTTGTTGCTATTTTTGAAAGTAATAATATGAAATGAAACTATCTTATTGTTTGCTATTTTACAAAATATTTCTTTTCTTATTTAAATTAGATTAAAATTTTTATTGAATTTTTCAGCAAAAATGAAAAAAGGAAAGCAAAAAGTTTATCTTTTTTTAATGTATTTTTTTATTTTGGCTGTTTTTTCAACTCATACTTTTTTGTTTATATTTTATTCTTCAAAATCAAATTTAAAGCAAACAAATACTGCTTTCCATATTGATTCTGTTTCATCAAAGGAACCGACAGAAGAGACATTATTTTGCAACAATTTAAATGCTGAAGATTTTAATGAATCAAAAGGAATTCCAAATTCAAGAATAATAATTATTGCAACTGTGGAAAAGCAGGAACATTATGATGATTATATGATTGCATTAAATTCAACAAAATGTTATGCTTCACATTTCGGTTATAGTATGCAATTGTTAAATGTTACGGATAAACCAATATATCAAAGAGATTGTAAACACCCAGATGTAAGTTTTACAAATTTTTGATAAAACGTTGATTCTTAAATTTTAAGTTTTTCTTTAAACGACATTGTATTTTGGGAATTTTTATGAAGGAACATATCCAAGATTATGATTATATTTTGTATATTGATGCAGATATGGGTATTATAAATCCTTGTCATCGAATTCAAGATTATATTGATAAGAGTCGAAGCATTGAAATGATTTTTTATGAAAGATATTTTAATTATGAATTTGCTGCTGGAAGTTTCTTGATTCGGTATGAGACTTTTAATGTTTCTAATTTTTTAATCTTGCACAATAAAAAATTCTGTCAATATTATTTCTTAATTACAACATTTGAATAATTTAATATTTATAGAAACACACAATTTTCAAGAAGTTTTTTAAAATATTGGGCTGATTACAATTATCGTTTACCTGATAGCTTCCATGGAACGGATAATGGTGCTATACATGTAAGTATCTAAATTTGAAAAAAAAATATAAACAATGTAATAAATTCCAGCAAGTTTTAATGGAACTGCACTTTTTTGACCCAAAGGATAAATTTCAATGTTTTCATTTATGGAATATTTCAAAAGGTTACGATGATTTGTTTTCATATGAAGCTTGCACGAAACATGCACTATATTCAAATTCTGTAAATTTTATAAATAATAAAGTTAAAATACTTCCAAAAATGGATCCGCAAAGATGGGTTCGTGATACATGGTTAACAGAAACAAAATGGTCTCCAAAGGATTTCATGTTACACGGTTGGAAGATTTCATTATCGTTAGATACTTTTATGTATCCATTTTTGCATAAATTTGATCTCAACAAATGTCAACATGGGGACAATAGATTTGAGAATTTCAAATATGTCCCTGAACTTGTTAGAAGCGATGAAGAAATTCAAGAAATTTTGTTAAACAAAACTTTATTCGTTCATGCAAAATATAATAATTTACTTAAATTTTTAAATATAACTTGTAAAGATGGCTCAAGACGTGTAAATGGTGAATGCATGTAAAATAAAATTTATTTTTGTATTTAATTTTAATAAATTTAATTATATAGTAAAAGATAGTATTCACTCAATTTTTTGTGACATATTTTAAAATCAGAAATTTTAAAAGAATTTTTGTCATACTTATTGGTTTCCTTTTTTTCCTCGCTTCTGTTTTCAATCCTGAATAAACAAATCTTTTGACTTGTTTCTTCTTTACTATTTTTTTGCAACGACTAAATTCGATTTCACCTTTAACGGGGGAACATACTAAACTAATGAATAAAAGTTTGTCATTTGTGACAAATGACTTTTCTTTCATCTATAATATCTGTTCCAAATATCCATATATTTTATTTATTAATTATAATTGTAGTATTTTATTTAACATCCGATATGCAAATTTTATTAGATACAAAACTTTCAACTTCAATTACAAAAAAAGTAGCAAAATTAAAACCAATAATAATTGAATGGAATGAATATGCATGGAAGAATATTTCATATATTGATTATGAATGTGGAAAAAAATGCATTTTTACAAGGGATCGGAAATTGGAAGAATATGCAACAGTTATAACATTTCATGTTGGATCAATGCAATTATGGAATTATCCAAAAACTCAAAGTGAATCAAGGATGCATGTTTTAGTTACGTATATTGTTAGTTCCCCTTCTTTTTATTGTTCGTCTCTCGTTCCTTTTCTCTTGCATTGTTTAAGCTTGGCATTATGTTACTTAATGTCTCCCCTAATTTGGTATAAAAGGATCGCTTGATCACTTTTTCGTGTTCATTCTGGTCGCCTTTTTCTTTTGCTCTTGTGTTTATTAGCTGTATGTGAATTATGTTGTCCAATAAAGCCGTCTTGATTATCTAATTATCCAACTCCTATCATTCACTTCGTAGCCAGCACCTTAATATGGAGGGCTCCTTACCCGTCGTTATCCTCTGCTGTTTGGTATTGCACGATCAACGATTGAATCAAGCTGGATTCCTATATTTCTCTTCATTTGTCTGCGACGAATCATCTTATGGATGTTAAGTAAGAAATGGATGGAGCGAAGATGCTTGTGGATGCAGACGCAGCATGGAATGGTTGGTCTTTGGTCTTTGGATGTTCAATGCGTGGTTTATATGGATGTGCACCAGAATCACCATCAAGGCGCGGCGGATATGTTTTATGGGATGATCAAGTTGATGGGAAAAGCAATAATGGAATGCTCGTATTTCTTTGGATATATGCTGAAAGCTGAAGTCTCTCTTGGACGGTAATATGTGAGTTTCACTTGTTTACTGTTGCACATCATTGGATGATGCTGAATATATGTATTTGTTTGGTTGCGGGTAATCCACAAACCCAGGATGGATTCTTTTATCGATGGATTGATGTTGCTGGTGTATCAAGAGCTTGGATTGCTCGTAGATATTGTTTTGGGTGTATCAATAGTGATGGCTATTAGATATTTTATGGTTGGGTTGCCAGTTATCCCTTAAAACTTGGAGGATGGGGTTGCTAGTTATCCCTTAAAACTTGGAGGATTATTATTATTCACTGGGTCGTGGAGTCGATGCCGTTAATGGTGAAAATAATGTTGGCTTATTGTGATTATGGAATATTTTTGGTGGATGATCTGGATTACCGTAGTCCGGCTGCTCATCTTATTTTATGGATGTCCTTTTAATGGTAGCAGTATACTGTCACGATGTCTCGTCGGTTGATTTGGATGTTCTGAAGTTGATAATATGGTCATGATACAATATGTTCGTGGTTTCGAAGCTGTTGCACATCAATGAAGATAAAGAATGCTCGTGTAAACAAATGCTCTTGTTGCTCGTGTATGGAATGCTCGTGTAAAGATATCTCTTGGAAGAAATGCTCGTGGAAAGAAATCTCAATAATGGGGACATTATTTCATCGGGGGTGGGGCAAGTTACGTATATTGTTAGTTCCCCTTCTTTTTATTGTTCGTCTCTCGTTCCTTTTCTCTTGCATTGTTTAAGCTTGGCATTATGTTACTTAATGTCTCCCCTAATTTGGTATAAAAGGATCGCTTGATCACTTTTTCGTGTTCATTCTGGTCGCCTTTTTCTTTTGCTCTTGTGTTTATTAGCTGTATGTGAATTATGTTGTCCAATAAAGCCGTCTTGATTATCTAATTATCCAACTCCTATCATTCACTTCGTAGCCAGCACCTTAATATTTTTGTTAATTTTGAGCCGCCAACAAACGCCCCAATTTTGGTAAAATTGCCAGAGGATTTTTTTAATTATACGATTAGTTATCGATGGGACAGTGATGTAACAATGTCATATGGATGCTTTCATCCGCTAGAAGGAAAAAATGATACAAATAAATGGGAACAAAGAGAGGTATGGATGGATTATTGTTGGATAAATGTTTTAGGAGATATTATATATCTATTGAAATATTTATTATTGTAAAAAATTTTAACAAGTTTTCGTTTCCATACAGACCTTTTTTGTTTTCCGATATAAACATGTTTAAGGTTGATGCCATTGTTTCCCAAAAAACCAAATCAGTAATAAGTTTAATCAGTAATTGTAATAGTTCATCAAAGCGAGAATTAATTATTGAAAAACTTCAAACATACATAAATATTACAAATTATGGAAAATGTTTTAATTCAAAATATAATCCTGATCCTGATACATGTGTGTTTTTTAAAACTGTACTTTCCTTTAACTAATTTTTAGCAAAATTCTATTTTGTTATTGCATTTGAAAATGCGCATTGCACCGACTATATTACAGAAAAGATTTGGAGATTACGGGATATGACAGTTCCAATAATACTTGATCGATCTCAGCTTCGTGGAAAATATACTTCCTTAAATCCATATGTAATTGCAGTAACAGATTTTAAAAATATAAAAGAATTGGGAGATTATTTAAATTTTTTAATGAAAAATCGTACTGAATATCGAAAGTTTGTTTCATAATTATTAGTCATTAAAATTAATGCTTTTAATTTTTGCAGATATTTGGATTGGACAAAATTTTATAAAAAATCATATGGCTGCTTTTTTTTAAATGATATGCCATGTATTTTATGTGATTTAGCGCTAAAAATAACAAATGGATTTCGAAAACAAAATAATGTAAGAAAATGGTGGCAAGAAGAAGTGTGCATTGAAAAATATGCCGAAAAATTGCTTTTAAATCAAACAATAAATGTTAACGTATAAAAAGGTTAACATTTGCAAACTGTAAATTGAAAAAGAAATTGTATAAGGTTTTATTATTATGATTTATACTTATAAAAGTGCATTTTCAAATATTTTGCATTATTTTTTCATCGGCAGAGAAAAATAAACATTAAAACAGGTTTTAAGGATTTCTGAAGGGGGATTCACCATTGAAAAATATCAACAAATAAACTGAAGGTACTGTAATAGTGATTAAGCAATATAACCTCAGACAAGCCAATATATCCAGCTAATAGATATTTTTGTATTTTGACAACTGCAAACGCTTAGTTTCTCATAATAAGTTTTTTTATTGATTACATATGAATAAACACTTGGATGTCTGTGCAGTAAAAAGAACCTAAAATTTTGTAATATTAATTAACAAAAATATTTTAACCAAGGATTTTTTCTATGAAAACATTTTTCAGTATTTCATTTAATATAAACGTTCATTTTTTAAAACAAATTTGTTATTTTTTTGGTTTTATATTTTCCATACTATTACTCTTCAAAGATGTCATTTTGATTGATAAAATTTATAAGAACTGTAATTACAGCAATCAGAAAAAGCCATTTTTCATTAAACTTACAGTAACACAAAATATAAACTGTGAAAGTTATTTTACAAAAAACAAATCAACTAAATCTCAAAATCCTGGACGAATAACTTTTTCAACGCCAGAAAATTTATCGATGAAATGTAAAGATATTTTTTCAAGGCACTTCTTCCCTTCAACTCCCCTTTCAAGTAACGAAAAAGAATTTCCAATTGCGTTTGCAAAAATTGTTTACAAAGATTATTTTTTTCTTGAAATGGAACTAGCAAATACTTATGCACCACAAAATTTTTATTGTTTTTCAATTGATAGTAATGCCACGGCAATTTTTAAAGAACAAATTCATATTCTCTCTTCATGTTTTTCAAATGTTTTTTATACAAAAAAAGAATTTCCATTAGACAGTCATGGACATTATATGAATTTTGCACATTTGGAATGTATTAAATTATTAGCAGAGTTTAAGTGGAAATATGTTATTCTGTTACAGGTAATCTTCGACTTCAAAAAAAACCAATTTACGCACATTTTTTTCTGAAATAACAAAACATAAGTAATTTAATATCAGATAAAAGATATTGTTTTTTTATGTCTTCGATGAAGAATGCATGCAAAAAACGATTGAAAAAACTCTTTCTAATATTGAACTTTACAATTTTTAATATTGCCTAAAGAAGTTTGCAAAAAATTAGAAGCTCGTTTTAGTAATAAAAAAAATATTTAGAATCATGATTTTGCGTTGAAAACAAATGCGGAAATGGTTCAAATTTTTCAATGGTTAAATGGTACAAATGATGTGGAATTGCGAGAGTGTCCATATGAAAGAATAAATTTGAACCAAGATTGGAGCTTTGCAAAATTGAAGTTGTTTAAAAATGGTAAAAAAAATTTTAAATGCATTAAAAAAAAGTAGCAAAGAATAACAAATATATTAATTACAATTATTACACTAATTTTAGCAACTAAAAATTATATTTCTAACAATGGATCCTCAATGACTCCATCTTTTGCAAAAGGATATGTTGAAGTTTCACTTTCAAGAGAAATGATTGATTTTATGATTAATGAATTATATTTAATTGAGCTATTTTGGAGGATGAGCAATATCAAACATGGAGGTGATGAAATATGGATTCCAACTTTACAGGCTACAGAATCTTTAAATATTCCTGGAGGGTTTTTATCAAAATGCATTGAAGAAGTCGGTGGAAATTCACATTTTACCAGGTAAATCTTTTTCAACATATTTTACTGTTTTAATGGTTCATAATACAGATTTTCCAATTGGGAAGGAGATACATGTAAAAGCGGAATATTTAGAAATAAAATTTGCATTTTTGGAGTTGAAGATTTGCAGCGTTTAACTGAAATTCCACATTTGTTCGGAAATAAAATGATTCCAGAAATTGATTTTGGAGCTTTTGTTTGTTGGAGTGAAAAAATGTTTAATAGAACTTATGAAAAAGAAGAGACAGATTTAAATTCTGATATATATCTAAATCATCCGGCTGTTCAGTTCAATAAAATGAAAAGAGATAAAAATTTTAATCCGAAAGATTTTAAATGCAAATAAATTTTATTTTACACAAATTTTAATAAAAAATGTGTTGTATTCCAATTTTATGCGGGTGTTATTTTGTTTGATGATAATTTTTTCGACACTTTTGAATATGAAAAATTTATAGATTTTCTTATGCGAAACTATTTTTTTAAAGCATAAAAATTTTGTTGCAGCTCTCGTTTTATTCTATTTCTTCCAACAAAAAAAGCAGCAACTGAACACACAAAAAATAAAATTCGAAGAAGAAAAAATTTTCTATATTTTTCGCTTTTCTCATTTTTACAGTATTAATCAATGTAATTTTCTTAAAGAAATTATTATTGTTTTTTGCAATAATTATTTCTTTAAAAAAATGTAGTCTTTCTTTTTTTAAACGCATTATTAATTGTGAACATGTTTTTTCAGCAGCAAAAAAGAGGTTCTTTTTCAGATAATATTTTTTTTCACAAATAACAAAGTGAAAAAATCAAACAAAGCTGTCTATTTTTTTTTGTCCATTAAAAAAATATAATTTTTTTATAAATGACTTTTAAAACATTTTTCTGGACACGACAAACTTATCATTACAAGTAAGGAGTTTTTGTGAAGTAAACTAACAAGTCATCACTTAAAAATTCAAGATTGTCTCGAATTTTAAATACTTTTGTTACGGTTATATTCTGCTGTATTATTATTTTATTAATATTTAAAAAACAGAAACCTCTTAAGGCAGAGCTTGATTCATATAATAGAAATGTAGAAGGTATTTAAATTTTTTTTAACATTTAATTTCGGTATTTATGTTTTAGACGCAAATAAGATTAGTAAAACACTATATTCAAATGTTAGAATACTTTGTATAATATTTAGTTCAAAGGAACATATTTTTGACCGAGCTTTTCATGTAAATAAAACATGGGCAAAACGATGCAATAAACATTTCTTTTTAACTTATTATGAGGTTGGTAAAAATTTATTTGAGTTTAATGAATATTAATATTACCTTTGAATATAAGGTAATATTTTATAGTTATTTAAATTGCCATACCTTGATTTTAAATTACCACATACAAGAGAAGTTTTATGGAAAAAAGTGCGACTTTCATTGAAATGGATTAACGACGTAAGTTTTTATTATCTCAGAGATTGGAGTACAATATTTGGGCAATATTTGAAATCCAATGACCCTAGTGAGGAGATCTATCTAAAACACATTGCATCTAAAGCATTTCCATGGACCTTTTGAAAATTTGTTGCAAAAAATATTATTATTTTAGAATGAATTAAACAGTTATGATTATATCCTTAGAGCAGATGATGATTCATATTTTATAATTGAAAATTTGAGATTTTTTCTTTTACCCTTTAATCCAAATAAACCTTTATATTTTGGTGCAAGATTTAAGGAAAATCTTACGAGCGGATATATGAGCGGTGGAGCAGGCTATATTTTATCTAGGTTTGTTTAACACAACTTTTTATACAAACTAGACTATAAGCGGGCCTTCGGCCCGCTTGCAAGTGTTTTTGCAAATTTAATAAAAGGCAAAAACTTTTGGCATGTACTTTTTTTCATCCTATATTTTTGCTGAATTTTTCTGTAATTTTTAAAATACCTATATTTTTAAAATTTATTGAAAAAAACAAAGAATTAAAAAACAACAACAATAAAAAAAATTATTTAAGTTCTTGATAATGCTGGAGTATGTAATCTTGGACGTCCTTGTCGATTTCTTGCAGTTCTATTTATTGTTTGACGAAGTGCAGGCATGTTTGGCCATTGCCGATGATTGCACATTATTTGAATAAGAAGTACATGCTTGCAACGTATGCGTAATGCTCCGATTGGACAATTACATGTAAATTCATTGTCATATAATAGTGATCGAGTAATCACCCTTTTATCAACAATATCTTTCATATATTTTGTTAATCCAGTTTTTCGTTCGACATTTTCATGATCATGTGCATTTTCTATTTCATAAATTAAGTATTTGAATTCATCCGTTTTTTTTGCTTTCCATTTATAACAACATGATCGAATCTTACATTCATAATATACATTTCCATTTTGTGTATTTATTCTAAAACATTTTAAATAATTTTATGTTTAAAAAATAGTTCACTTACTGTTTTACACCAGCAACATTAGCTTTTTGTTTGAGATCATCCGAAGTTTCAACTTCTTCAACAAATTCGTATTTAACATTTGCACCACGTCTTTTCTTAGCTGGAGGTTCATCATTAACAAAAATATCAAAAGAGTCATTTGCTAGCAGCTGGTTCAGTTTCATTAAAATCACAATCAACTAAGTCAGCCATTTTTAAAAATTGAAATGAGTATAATAATTTGAGAAATTTGAGAAAATTTTAAGTTTTTGCTTATTTTTCAAATTTAAAAAAAAATTTTGTTTAAAATCGATAACATAAAGAAAATTGAGAAAATTTTAAGTTTTTGCTTATTTTTTAAATTTTAAATTAATTTCATTTAAAATCAATAAAATATAGGTATTTTAAAAATTATAGATAAATTCAGTCAAAATATAGGTACTGAAAAAATTATAGATAAATTCAGTAAAAATATAGGATAAAAAAAAGTATTTTCCAAAACTTTTTGAAGTTTTTATATGAAAACTAAATATTATTCAAAGGAAAAAATAAATTTATTGCAAATCAAAAACAAAGAATATTTATGCAGTAAAATACATTCTTGTCTTGCTGAAATTTTTTCATAAACTCGTCAATATTTTTATATGAATCTCTTAAAAGTTGTTTTTGATGAGTTTTTAGATAAATACCTCTATCTTTAAGAATCTTTAATGCAGTATCAACCAACCATTTCTGGAAAAGTCTTCCACCATGCAAAATTACATTAAATTCCCCATCTCAAATCGAAATCATATATTTTGCATAAGCACTTCTTGTTAACCTTTGGCTTGGGTTTATCTATTTTAAATCTGGATGCCAAAGATGTTTGCCCATTGGGAAAAAAAGGGATAAATTCAAGGTTCAACGTTAGGATCCATTGCATTAACTGTTTTAAGCTTTTTTTGGTTTTTGTCATAAATTGTGATATATGAATCTGGGATTTCTCCATTAACTGTTGTTGCAAAAACTGCTGCAACTTTATTTGATGCTTGTAAATTAGACTTTCTTTTATCTTGGCTTGATTTAATCCCAAAATGCAAAGATAAATTTAATGGATCAATTCCACGTTCTTCTGCAATTTCACGTTGCAGCTTTATTGATTCATAAAGCATTTTAAAAGCCTTTGCTTTTTCATTAATTTCAGCTAAAATTGTACCAATTGTTTTTACAATGTCTGGATTTAATTTATTAAAAACGTCTAATCTATTTTCAACAGCTTCATCTGGATCAACAATATACAGTTGCCTATTTTTTTATTAACAAAAAGCTAATCTTTTTAACAATTAAAAAGTTGTGAAAAAAAAGTAAAAAAATTTTTAAAAAAATATAAAAAAGTAATTATACAATACCCGTCGATACTTTGATTCCAGCGCATGCGCTTTTTATGTGCGCTCTTCTCGCGAAAATATTTGCAACTGAAAAAAATTCTCCTACGAAAATCGCATGCGCTTGGAATCAACGTATCGCCGCACGTTGTATAAACACAAAAAATTACTTTTTAAAAGCTTGCTTTTATTTTTGTTAAAAAACAAAAAAAATGTCATCAAAAAAATTTTTTTGTTGCAAAAAAAGTCATTAAAATGCAAGCAACATGCAAAGCATTCGCGACTGAAAAAATAAAAAGACACGCACAAACGAACATTCACTGTTTTATAGAAGGATTTTGCCTTTTTTAGAGGAGCTGTAAAACAAATTGCAACATCATTGGATGACCCAAATATTTGTTCACAACCAACAAATAAAAATTATCATGATGATTATGAAATTGGAGTATGTGTTAAAAATTTGAATATTACTTCTGTTGATACAAGGGATAATTTGGTAATTTAAAATACATATGTCATAAAACAATTATAATGGTTTAAGGGCCGACATCGAATGCTTCCATGGTCACCAGAGACACACTTTTTTACTGGCTTAGAAGATCATCATTTTAAATGGTTATATTACCCATATAACCAATCCACGGTAGTATTTTAAAACTTCATACAAATTAAAGTTTTGTTTTTCCAGACATTTGAATGTTGTGCCGAACATATGATTTCATTTCATTATGTTCATAAAGAAATGTTATATATTTTGGAATTTTTAACTTACAATGCACGCCTTATCGGATCAATGGATAAACATTGGCAGAAAATTAAGAATGAAAAATTAAATTTAGAGTTGTTAGAAAAGCTTAGATTGCTTTCTCTAGAATTATCAATTTACAAACGTACAGAGTTTTTGTAAAAAAGTACAATAAAACCATAGGTTTTTTATTCTTAAAATTTGAAAATGCTATAAAATCTATAATGAATTAGGGAAAAAGTGTTTCCAATGCATTTAGGAAATACATTTTTTTTGCAAATGCAAATATCCAAACAACTAACACTTAAATCCGCGAAAAGTAAACATTTCACATTAAAAGACTGCAGCTATATTTTTCACACCTTTTTGAATCTGTTTTTGTTTTTATATATTTTTGTATCAAAGTGACCAAAATGAGAAGAAAAATTTATGTATCAGAAAGAAATCTACTGATTGCAATAATTTTTTTATTCACTTTAATGATTTATTATGGGAAAATAATTTTGGAGAAAGAGATACCGGAAGAAGATGGTAAAAAGATTATTATATTTTCTCTTTAATTTGTTGAAATTTTTATGTATAAAAGCGCATTCAACTAACAGCTTTGAATTGGATCAAAGAATCTTAGAACTTAGAAATAAGAAAGTCGTTGAACAAAGAGAAATGTTAAAGAATGGTGACAAATATATTGAACTTTATAATATTTTAACACCAGAGGTAAAGAGATTTTGATAAGGGGCAGAAAATGGATTGACCTGAAACGAATTTTCACTCACTCCTAGTTTTAAATCAAGTTATATCAAAAAAAAGTTTCAAAAATACTAATTTTGCAACATTTTGACTCTCATAATTTTTATATACTTTAATTTAGGCATTTTGTCCAAATTTAATTCGACTTGGTCGATCTGGCGATGGGGGAAAATGGATTTGTAATCCTTTTGCATTAATGAACCTCGAACATCCATGTATTTTTTATTCATTTGGTTTGAATAATGAAGTTTCATTTGAACAAGAGTTATTGAATATCACAAAAAATAAATGTAAACATATTGCTGTAGATGCGGTATAAAAACTTTAATTTAAGGAAAAAAATTATTAAAATATTTTCTTTTCAGGACAAACAACAACATTCAACATTGAATGCTTTACAAACGTCAATCGTTATACAAGCAAAAATTTTAACAAAAACTAAAAATTCGACAACAGATATATCATTTATCGATATATTAAAACATTTTAACACAAATTATATAGATCTCTTGAAAATTGATATTGAAGGTTTTAAAAATTAGTTTTATCTTTTATAAAATATAAATAAGCAAAAATACGTTTAGGTTGGGAGCATACAATTATTGATCAACTTTTAAGTGTACCAATTTGTCAAATATTAATTGAAATTCATGATGTCCATCAAGGCTTTACAAAACCAGTTGTAATGAAACCGCATCAAAATGTTTATAATTTTCTTCATTTTGCATCTTTGAAAGGATTTTATTTAATTCACTTTGAAGTAAATTATAGAACTTTAGGAGCAAGCGAATTTACATTGCTTCATAAAAGTTGTTTTAAAACTTATGATATAAATGTCATATATGGACAATATTTAAGCTGAAAATTGTTGTTCTTTTTCACGTTAAATATAAATTATTTACTTTACAAATATCTGCTATAAAAATGAAACACATCCAAATTTCCACTGGATTTTTTTGTTTGTTTTTCTTTCTCAATCAAGCTTTTTAAATAATTTGCTTTTTAAAAAACCAAATATGGATAAGAGATATTGTTTGCTCATGAGTTTGATGAAAAAAAATTTTGTGTGTCTATACTTTTTTTCGTAATCGTTTTGCCACAGTTTTTTGAAAGCTGTAAATGTTGAAATGTAAAACATTGATTTTTCATTTAATCAAAGCTTTTGCAATTATTTTTTGTTTTACATGGCTTGGATCGATTGCTTCAACTGGATACAAACAATTTATTCGATATGAACATCCAAAATTTTTGGTTAAATTTAAAAATACTCAATTTTATTATAAAATTGAGACGGGGGATGCAGATTGCGAAAATAAAATGTTATTAATTGCAATTCCATCAAGGCCAACAGATTTTAAGCGGCGAATGGAATTGAGGGGCAGTTGGCTAAAAAATATTGTAAGTTTTTTTGGGACCTTTTTTGGAAAATGAAATTGAAGATGTCTCGAAATAAAAGTGACTTCCAAAGTTGGAGTCAAACAAAAACATTCATCTGGCTTTTTTCATAGCATTTAAATGCATTTGATCGCTAAACTTATTTATGTGCTAGAAAAAAATCTAACATTTTTAAAACCTTAATAACAAGTTAAAATCTAAAATAATACGAAGCACTTTTAAGTGTAATGTAAAAACAGATTTATGTATCATAGTATTTCTTTTTTCGAAAAATTTACTTTTTTAGACTTCCAAAATTACTTATCGATTTTTTATTGGATATACTGCAGATATTGTAATAAAGAAATCATGTTTATATGAAGCTGAAGTATACAATGATATGATAATAACAGATTTATTTGATTCTTACGCAACTTTAATGTATAAAGTATTCCGAAAAACTGATTTTTTACAAAAATTAAAACTTAATCTTTAGACATATGTTTTGTTAAACTGGCAGCAAACTTTTTGTAAGCAAGTTAAATATACACTTAAAATTGATGATGATACAATATTAAATGTTCCACGATTAATGTATTGGATTAAAAAAGAATTTGATAAAGAGTATGATGCTGCAGATGGGAAAATTATTTTTGGAACAACTCTGGAAGCTGTTAATCTAAAAACTAATTTTTCGATTAAATGGTAGGACTTTTGAATGCTTTAAAAAACTTTTTGTTTTTTTATTTAAAGGAATCCAAATCAAAAGGGAATTGAATATTGTCAAGGATTTACATATTTGGTTAGCTCAATTGCAGCAAAGCTAATTTTACCAATGACTTCAAGAGAAGAATTTATTAAAGCTGAAGATGTAATGTTTACAGGATTATTGGCCGAACATGCGGGAGTCCAAAGAAGTCATAAACCAAAACATTTTACAAAAGCTATACATCCTGAAACACCAATTAAAACCGATTGTGGATGTGATGAGAATGAAGTACCATATTTGACAAGCGTTTACATACATACACAAATGAATTTTAAAACCTTTTCCAAGCAATTAGAAGATTTTGATTGTGAAGAAAGCAAGTAAGAAAATTTAGTTTTAAATTTTTTAATCAAAGGATAAATTTTAGGAATATTTCTCGAATTCAGTTTTTTGCTTCATGTTTTGCTTGAGCAAGCATAAACCCTAAATGTTTTTCGCAGAAATTTAAAATATAAAAAATTCAATAAAAACTGGTCTAAATTTATTATTTGTTTTGAAAGTAACAATAATACGTTTCAAATCTTTTTTACAAAAATACTTTGCAAACAGAAATCTTTTTCACTCTGATATTTTTTTTCAAAAATAAGCTGGATAAATAATTTATGTCAAAAATTTTCAGCGTTTCATTAAAAAAAATATATAAAAATTATTAAAGAAAAATGTAAAATGAATGCAACATTTTTAGGGGTTGTATAATTAAAGCATTCCGTTACAATTTACAGAAGTTTTTTTAATGAAATTTGGAAAAGTTCCGAAAAGAATAATTATGAAAAGTGTAATTAATGAAAGTTGTAAAGTTTAATATAAAATTAAAAAGAATTTTAGATAAAATTTGTTGGCTTTTTTACCGTGAACCCTATATATAAGTTTTGATTTTTTGTGATCGGTTAAAACATGTGAAAAAATATTTTGATGTTTATTGTTCAACATTTTCCAACTAAAAAAGCAGGGATAACCCTGATTTTATGTGTTTTTTCATTCCTTTTCTCCGTAGCATCTCTTAAAAAGCTATTAATGCATACTTTAATTTGGTTTTTTCATGTAAATATTATTATATTCTTGTACAACAACAAGATATGCTGAAAAACTTGTTTTTTATTAAGTTTAATTTTATTTTATTTATCGCTCCCATAGGTAGCGTGATAGAGTAATACAATAGAGAAAAATTACAAATGTAAAACTAACAATAAAATTAAAATGAGGGTTAAAATGAAAATTAACAGAGAGAAGTAACAGTAAAAATAAAAATATTAAAGATTACGTTGTATATTCGTTAGTAAAAGATTGAGAGAGGTAGTCGAGTGGTCGGTTAATTTGATTTTGTTCTTGTTTAATTTTGATGCCGTATTACACATGATCAAAGAAAAACGTAAAACCGAATGCAGCTTCACATTCAGGATTTTCAATATTTATAAAAGTAACTTTTTGATGTGGATGATGGGTATATGGGGCATTAAAAATAGGAATAAATGGTGATGAATCCTGCAAAAAATTTAACATAAATTCAACAGGATTTAAGATATTTCGAATTGCAGAATGTGCATTATGCATTTGAGGATTATGAAGTTCTGCATCAATTTGACAAAAAACAATTCCAGTTTTTTCTTCAGTTAAATTTCCGCTTCCAACAAGTTGTTCGAGAATTTTATATTCGAATCCTTCAATATCGATTGTTAAATAATGAACAAATCGGGAATGTATATATTTATCCAAAACAGTTGTTAAAGACAAAACTTTAAAATTTTGTTCAATATATGTTCCATTTACTTTCATACTTATTTTTGCATCATTATCATTAAAACCTATAACAATCTTATATTAAGTGATAATAAAAGTTTAAAATACTTAAGAATTAAAAACTCACAAAAAAATCAGAGTTATATATTATGTTTACTTACCAATTCCATATGGAATTACTGTACCAACATTTGAAAAATTTCCTGCAGCACTTGGCTCAACACCATAAACAGCACAATTTGGGTATTTTATTTTAAAAAGCTTTTCAGAATTTGTTACATCTCCAATTCCAATTGTCAACCATTTACATTCTTCATTTCGATTTATTAATGGCAAAAAAATTTTATTTTCGTCATTTAAATAATTTGGAAAGTTATCCATTACTTGTTTTTCTATTCCAATATATTTTCGAATGCAAACAATGAATTCAATGAAAAAAATTGTTGAATGATTATGATAGGTTTCAGCATGATTTTTCATACAGGTTTTAAAGTTTGAAATTTTATTGGGATATCTAGTTTTAATCACTTTAATCTGGGTTTTATTTGATGAATAAAATGTTTGATATAAATAACATAACAAAAAAAGTAAACTAAAAACCCATATTAACCGATTTGTTTTATATTTAATAATAATCTAAAATTTATTTTACAGAATTATAGTTACTAAGATACAAAAAAAACTAACTGAAAATGCCTCTTTTTTCAGCATTGAAATTGTAAAATAAAAAAATATTCTGTTGGAAAAACGTATTTTAAAAATTTTTGCACGAAAGTTAAATGAAATTAAAGCATTCTAAAATGCTCGTATTTTGGACGTATGAACAAACAAAAAAAAAAATTTTAGCATGATTTTCAGCATTTTTAAGAAAAAAAACGCTACTATATATTATTTGTTCCACTTTTTAAGAAAGCAAAAATTAAAAAGGTTAAATATCCCAACGTAAGAATTATTTGAACTACAAGACGCAAGAGCAATATAATAATTTGTCACCTGGTAAAGTTTTCCTGTTAAAAAACAATTTTCCTTCAGTTTTGGATGATAACTGTAACTAGGAAATTTATACGAAATTTTTTACGTTAAAAATTCGTTGTTTATTATTTCTTTAATTCAGCAAATTATTTTTGTTTTTTTCAATTCTATACGTTCACGATTGTGTCTCTTTCTTCATAGCAGTATTTGTCAAAATGTTTTGCACATTTTATTTCACCACGAAAGAGAAATGCAAAAAACTTCTTTTTTCAATATATTTGTTTTTGTCTTCGATATTTGTGGTTGTTCTTTTTTGAAAATTTAAAATTCTGTATAGAAAAAATATATCTTTTTAAATACTATTTTATTCACACTTTTATAACAGCAATATAATGTAATGTTATTAAGAAACAATTAAATAGTTACAAGCATTACAAATATAAAAAAATTACCATCTGCAACTTTTACACCTTAAAATAAATTCAAGCCATTTTTTCATAATTTTAGAAAAAAAATGTGGAAAAAAATGACGGATTTAAAAAAAAATATAATACATTTCCTAATTCGTCGAACTAATTTTCTACTACTGAACATTTTTTAGCGCAAAACATTTTCCACTTCCTTGCATTACCCTTCCGGCGTGTACACGCTATAAATAATCAAAAAAATAACAATACCCTAAAAAATCTACGAATTGATTATTAGAAGAATATATTTTTTGACCTTTGTCTATAGTTTGTATGAACAACAACGACATATAAAATTAAAAATGTGACGACTTTATTGTGATATTTATAAATTAAATTTTGCTACTGTAAAATAAAATATTAGGTACAAAAAAGGAAAATGTTTTTCAAAAAGGGAAAGATGTATTAATTGAAACTTTCCTGGAAGCAATTTTTAATCTTTCAATCAAATCAACGTCCGCATGTTTGCCATTTATTTTTTGCCACAGTTTATCCATTGATCCGATAAGGCGTGCATTGTAAGTTAAAAATTCCAAAATATATAACATTTCTTTATGAACATAATGAAATGAAATCATATGTTCGGCACAACATTCAAATGTCTGGAAAAACAAAACTTTAATTTGTATGAAGTTTTAAAATACTACCGTGGATTGGTTATATGGGTAATATAACCATTTAAAATGATGATCTTCTAAGCCAGTAAAAAAGTGTGTCTCTGGTGACCATGGAAGCATTCGATGTCGGCCCTTAAACCATTATAATTGTTTTATGACATATGTATTTTAAATTACCAAATTATCCCTTGTATCAACAGAAGTAATATTCAAATTTTTAACACATACTCCAATTTCATAATCATCATGATAATTTGTATTTGTTGGTTGTGAACAAATATTTGGGTCATCCAATGATGTTGCAATTTGTTTTACAGCTCCTCTAAAAAAGGCAAAATTTGTATAAAAAGTTGTGTTAAACAAACCTAGATAAAATATAGCCTGCTCCACCGCTCATATATCCGCTTGTAAGATTTTCCTTAAATCTTGCACCAAAATATAAAGGTTTATTTGGATTAAAGGGTAAAAGAAAAAATCTCAAATTTTCCATTATAAAATATGAATCATCATCTGCTCTAAGGATATAATCATAACTGTTTAATTCATTCTAAAATAAAACTTTGGTACAAATTGCTCAAAAGTCAGCTTAAACTCTTACATCATTAACCCATTTCAGTGCTAGTCTAACTTTTTTCCATAAAACTTCTCTAGTATCTGGCAATTTAAAATCAAGATATGGTAATTTGAATAACTGAAACTATATTTATAATTAGTCATAAAACTATTATATACCTTATAATAAGTTAAAAAGAAATGTTTGTTGCATCGTTTTGCCCACGTTTTATTTACATGAATTGTTCGATCAAAAATTTCTTTTTTTGAACTGAATATTATACATAAAATTTTCACGTTTGAATATAAAGTTTCAATGATATCATCTAAAAAATAGGTCAAAATGTTAAAAAAAACTTATGAAAAACCTGTTGCATCATTATTCGAAAAAGCAGGATCGTTTAGACCATCCAAAATTATGTTTTTCCCATTATGAATTTTATTAAAAATTAACACAACTATAATTCCGCAAAAGAAGATTGTTATAAGAATATGTTGTGTGCAAAAACTCCTAAAAATCATTAATTTTTTAGTGACATTTAACACCAGAGTTTTTTTTAAAACTTGCTTGTAAAAACGTCTGGTAAAAACGAAGTTTGTATAATTCATTTTTTCCGTTAATGCCAATTCTGCTATAATTCGATTATATAGTTTTTCAGGCTAACAAGATTGCACAAAACAAGGCTTATTTGTTTTATTTTTAAAATGAGATATGCGACGGTGAATAATGAATTTTTTTCATTGCTGAATAAACAGACGTTAAAAAAAATCAAAGATATATTCAAAAAACTGTTTGAGTGTATTTTAATTGCAATAGACTTTTTATTGTAATTACATAATTTTATAAATGACTTTCTTATCATTTATGAAATCTGCTTCAAACATACACATTTCTTAATTGTTACTTATTATTATTGTATTATATTTGACATCAGACATAAAACTTTCAACTTCAATTACAAAAAAAGTAGCAATATATGTACATTTTTGGATTCAGAGTGATTTTTGAAAATGTTGCGCGCTATTTGAATTCATGAAACTGACATATGTGACGTAGAATTAAATGGGGAACAATATGCAATGGTCAAAATAGCCTCTTGAAGAAAAGAAGGTTTTCATAGGGTTAACTGAAATGCTCTTTTGTAAACGTAAAAAGAGACGTCAAGAGAAAGCGTAAAAATCATGATTTTTTCCAATTTTCGTTGATACATCTGTTTCAAAAAATCATTTTTTTAGATCCGTTTTTTTAGAAAGATTCATTTCTCAAATTGTAACACTAAAAAATACTTTTTCCGTTTGCTTTTAAGGGAAATGCATTTAATAAATTTAAAATGACAAAAATTTAGGGCATTTCTGCAGTTTCACCCCCTTTCTTTTTTTATTCACAAAACACCGCTCATTGTAATCACTCGCCCACCCTATCGCAGTTTGAAAAACTGTAATTTTCTTGAATTGTGTTTTCCAAATTTTTTTGAAATTAATTTACCTGACACTATTGCAAAATGATGTATTCTAATTTTGTGCTTGTCGTATTAATTAAGCAGCTATTATATTTACGATAACTTGTGCTTCATGGGTTACAAATGGTTTCTGCTCAAATACATTCTTTACGGCTGTACAGAAACAACAATATTGTGCAAGAAGTTGTAATTTCTGTTAAACTTCCACTTATCATTTAATAGCAACAAAAACACCTAATTAACCATCATTGTTACATAAAATTTTAGAATAATTTTACCTAACATTATTGCCTCTTTTCCTTTTTTTGATACAAATAAAAATTCGGACTTTGGACGAGTTCGATTTGAATAAATGACGAAAAAAAAGACAGACGCAGTTGCAATTTTTATATGATGAAAAAATTAATTCATTCTTTATTGTCGAAAAAGTCTTTGATAAAAATTATCAAGTGACAAGATAATTTCCTGAAACTTTGGTGTTTTAAAAATGGTTCCATAGGAGTGTTCAACGAGAAATTCTTCGATAAAAGTTATCTAATGACTAGGGTTGCCTTCCCACCCCCCCCCCCCCCCGTTTTCCCCGTCCCCGAAAGATTTTGCATTTCGCGGATCCCCGTTTCCCCGTACCCGAAAAATTTTCATCCCCGAAAAAATTAAAGTTTCGATAATAAAAGAAAAATCACTTAAAAGTTATCCAATTAGCGCTCCCCTAATGATTACTGTACATAATATACGACTTTTACTACTTATGAATCTTTAAATTTCAAAACATTCAAATTTTTTCTCTCCCCGTCCCCGTCCCCGAAGGATTTTGCATTTCGGGGACGCCCCGTCCCAGACTTTTTCGATTTTCGGGGGGGGGGGGACGGCAACCCTACTAATGACAAGATAATTTGTTGAAACTTTGGGGTGTTAAAATTGTTTAGCTTTGGATTTTAGTAATGATGTTTAGCTATAGGAATGGGTTTAGCAATCAATCCTCTGTTTTGCATCCTTAATATTGGAAAAAAAGCAGAAAAAGAGAAATATAACGTAGATATTGGCTAAAACTCTGAAAGACAACCCTGGAGGATTCGCGTTCTTTAACAGAAACGGCGATGTAAAAATCAAATTTTAAGAACTTTAAATCTTTTCTCCAATGCTTTTTTCTGTATTTAAAATTTAAACACACAATTTTTAATTTTTGGAAACAGTTGTACAAACAAAAAATTATTAAATGTTTCAAAATTTTTGGAACCCTCACTGTACCTTTTAGTTTTTTCACGATTTTATTCAACCTCAATTGATTAAATTTTTACAGCTAGCATAAAAATTTTATATTCTTTGAATTATATTAATATCAAATTACATGAAAGAGTTGCATCTTTTTTTGTAGGGGTAATAAGCAAACTGGTCCTCTCAAAAATTAAAATAATTTGTATCAAAATTTTGCTATAAATGCATATTTTTTTAAAATAAGAGTTTTTATTATTTAGTCAGATGTTCCTACAAAATTTTTCTTTTTTTTTAACAGAAAAATGCAAACAGAGTAAAAAATAAAATATTGTTTGTAAAATTTCAGAAAAAGTTTAATATAATTAATTAAAAAAGTATAAAAATGAAAAATCGTTTTTTTCTGATATTTGTTATTATCTTTTTGGTTGGCATATTTTTTTTATATTATAAGTTTATTGAAAATCCACAATATATTTTACTATCTTCAATAAAGTATGTTATAATAGTTTAAAAAAATTACAAAAGCTGTTTTTAGTATACTTTCTAAAACTTATAACGAAATGGATACTGTAAAAAATCAAACAGAAAAAGTACAAAGATATTTTTCATCAGCTTTGTGCAAAGCAAACATTGATGAAATTAATGAAAACGTTTTTAAACCTAATGGATTTACGCTAATAAAAGATAATTTAATTCCAATTTTGAAGAAAACAATACCGTCAACATGTGACAATGTATGCGAAAACATTTTGAAATGATTTTTAATGATTTTATTATTTCTTAATTTTTAGATATTTTCAGAATGGCAAGAAGTGGCAAAGGCAGGTCTTACAAAGAATCCCCCAAAAGATTTACCAAATCCTAATGAGTTTCTTCTAAACAATTATATAAGGCTATCACATGAATATATGAATGATATTCCAAAAAACACAAAAGAAACAATAAAAGTTTGGAGTAAAATTTTTGTTGATGTAATGATTAAAACAGCAAAAAATAATGCAACAAATTTGCCACGCCCTTATGGACAAGAATCATGTATGTTTTTGGAAAATAAGTATCACAAAAAAGGGAACATCTTTTTAGTGGCAGTAAATGCAGCAACAAAATATTTTAACATTTCTGGACTTGAAGGCGTTGTAATTGGTTCTTTAACCCCTTGGGCGGAAGCATATGCATTAGCAAATGGCGCAAAACATATTACAACAATTGATTATCAAAAATATATAATTACACATCCACAAATGGATTATGTTTTTGCACTTGATTTGCCTGCATTAAGCAAAAAGTATGTTAACGAGATAGAGATATCAGTTTAAAAATTTGCATTTAAATAAAATTTTTAAATGCAACACGTTTGAATCAAGTGTCCAATCGGTTTTTCAACAGTTTTTACCACATTTTTTAAGCCACAATTAAACATTTTAGGTTTTGAACCTTACATTTTTTGAATCACCGAAAAATTCTCTACCTCAGAGCAGAGAGCTTTTTCTAGTATTAGATTGCACTAAAGTTTTATCGACCAAGTGAGTGAAAAAAATGGATTTTCCATACAAACTTTCGCCCCTTTTCTGAGCCCAAATTAAACATTTAAAGTTTGAACCTTATAACGCTGTTTTTTTCAACTTAGAGGACCACTGTCGGTTTTGAACTTCCCCCCTTTAGATTGATTTTTGAGATTTTATGATGTGGTGTATTTATATATCCAAAAGTGCTTCAGATAAAACAATTCAACGGACGTAACTTGAAATTAATTTTAAGATCAAACAAACTGCCAAAAATTGGCATTTTTTCCAAAATTTGATATTTTCAAGCTCGTGTCTCAGAGTTTCCATGTTTGATATGGGTCCAAAAACCTTTCCTTTAATATTTTTTAACTCATATTTATATGTGTGCAAAGTTTCAAGTCGATACGATTAAATTGAAATTAATTTCGTCGATGGACAGATTTTTGATTTTTGCTTGAATTTGATAAAAACAGCGTTTTATATATTTAAAATCAGCAAATAATTCTCTATCTCACAGCAGAAAGCTTTTTTAAAATTTTTATTGCAAAAAGTAGGTTGGCACACAACGCCAACATCGAAAAAAAAACATTGAAAGCGATTCAAACGTGGCAAATTTAAAATTTTGTCACCGTTTTCTTGATTTCCGTATAAACTTCAATTTACAGGTATTACAACAAATTTGATTTTGTAATATCATTTTCAAGTATTGAACACAGTGGACTTGGCAGATATGGTGATCCAATAGATCCAATTGGAGATTTACGAGAAATGAATAAAATTCATTGTTTATTAAAACCAAAAGGTTTATTATTTTTGGGTTTACCCGTTGGCATTGACAGTATCCTATATAATGCTCATCGAGTATACGGTCGTATAAGGCTTGCAATGATGTTTGAAGGTCATTGATTTTTATAAATTATGATATATAATAAAAATTCTAATTTAGGTTTTCAACTTCTTGAAACTTTCCATGATGAAAATATCGTGTCAGAAAAACGTTTGGAATATGTTTTTAATGATTACAGACACGAAAGTCAATATTTATTTGTGTTAGAAAAAAATTGAATTTTTCACTTTTCATTTTTAGAATTTATCGCATGACGGGTTTCACCAATTAAATTTTTTTTGATACAAATTTACCTCCTTTACCTTTCATTAAAAAGAAGCAAAACACTTGATAAAATAATAAAATTAATTACAACAAAAAATTTTTTGAAACTTACTTTTATGTTTTTAATTCGGTAAAATATATGGGGACTGTCCAGATATTACGTAATGCAATTGTTGTGTTGGTGGAGTGAACGAATTATTACACCGCTTTAATCTTGTCGGCAAAATCTTTTGGTGTTTCATTACCTGATGAAAAAAAAAAAAAAAGATAATTTTCTACAACCTCCAAATATCAAAGTAAGTCATTTTTCAAATAAGTGGATTGATTTTCGAAGTTTGTTTAACAAAAATAAACAAGAGGGGTATCAAAATTATACCTTTTACATAAAAAAATCTCTTTTTGCCACGTTTAATATTCGTTTTTTCATTGTTTTACATATAAGTGCATCTAAATAAACATGTCCTAAATTTCCTTGTTTGAATGTTTAAAACACAAAAAAAGACACGAGTAAATACCCACACTGTTTTATCAGCGTTTAATTAAAACATAGAAAACAAAATTTTTATTGTTTCTAAAAACTGTATGCGTATTTTATGTAAAACAAGAAAAAAGAAATATAATTTCCTTGTTCAAAAAAATGATGATGACAGCTGCAAGTAGATTGTAAAACATTAATTTTATATAAAACGTGGCAAAATATTTTCATATAAAAGCTAAAAACTTTTATATTTTTTTTACCTTTCCATTAATCTACATCGATTTTATAACATAAATTCCAAATTTAATAAATAAATTTTTAGGTAACAAAAAATAATGATGAGTCGGTTTTTCCTTGCTATTCTTGTGATATGTTTATCGGCAGGATTTTCAAATGCAATTACACCAGGTTCTTGTATGCAAAATCCAACAGTTTACAGTCCAAATGCCACAAATTGTGCAGATGAAAGAGATTCTGGAGCATGTCGAGCAATCTTTTCTGCATCAACTGCAACAGCTCGAGATCCAAAATGTATTGATCCAAATTTGGAAGATTTTGCTCTTGAATGTGCAAATACATGTGGACTTTGTTGTGAAACAGCAGCATATAGTTGTGGAGATGATCCAGTATCACCCATTAATTGTACCGCAAATGTTCGATATTGTCGTGATGCATCTTGGACAACTGTAATGCAACAATATTGCCCTGGTACATGTGGACTTTGTACTTCTGCATCTGCAGCATGTCGAGATGTCAATACTGGATGTTTGAATTTGCGTCAACTTTGTAATGACATCAATTTTAATACATTCATGCGTGCAAACTGCGCAAGAACTTGTTATTTCTGTTCAACCACTTCTGTCACAACAACAGCTTCAACTGCCACTTGTGTTGATGTTGCAACAAATTGTGCAGCAAATTCTGGACTTTGTAATAATTCTGCATATTTAACTTTGATGACTCAAAAATGTCCAAGAACATGTGGACGTTGTTCTTCAACAAGTTCAGTAAGTGCAACATGTGTAAATTCAAATGCAAATTGTGCTTCATGGGTTGCAAATGGTTTCTGCTCAAATACATTTTACACAACCGCACAAAAACGACAATATTGTGCAAGAAGTTGTAATCTCTGTTAAAAAAAAAACCCTCATCAAACAACAACTACAAAAAATGACCATCAAAATTTACCTTTAAAACTTTGGAATAATTTTACCTAACATTATTGCCTTTTTTCATTTTTTTGATACAAATAATAATTCGGACTTTGGACGAGTTCGATTTGAATAAATGACGAAAAAAAAGGACAGACGCAGTTGCAATTTTTATATGATGAAAAAATTAATTCATTCTTTATTGTCGAAAAAGTCTTTGATAAAAATTATCAAGTGACAAGATAATTTCTTGAAACTTTGGTGTTTTAAAAATGGTTCCATAGGAGTGTTCAACGAGAAATTTGAAAATTGCAAAAAATGGCTTTTAGTTAAATTTTTAAAAAAATAATATTTATAAATTCGATTTACAAAAAGTGTTATCTTTTTATCAGTTTACATTAGGTATATCAATCTTTTTTTGTATGTGGAAACAAATAACAAAATATTCAGAATAGGAATAACTACGATATCAACGAATAGAATTGTCTTTGTTCATTTTTCATTAATTTTTTATTTTTCGCAAGCAATCAATAAACATTAAAAAATGGTAAATGTGGAACGATTGCAAATGGTGTGTTTTTGTTTCTAAAAGCTGCTTTTATATTTTTGTCATTGATTTATGTTCCTCGAACATATTTTGGAACAAAATTGTTGGGACTGAAAGGTTTTTTTTATCAGTCATTTATTTGCGCAAAAACATGATTTCAGAAATACTCAGTATAACTAAACGTTCAAAAACTTGGTGAAAAAACTTTAAGTTTTTTTGCCACATTTCAAAAAAGTACTTGTTTCTCCCGAATGTTGAATAATTTATTGGTGTCTGTTTTTTTAAATAAAAATTCATTATACTATTGCTTGTCTTTTGTTTGCATTCTTCCTTCTCTTAAATTTTTTTCATTATTTATTTAGATGACATTTTTTGTAATTTTTTTGTCGAAATTATATTTGCTAGCTAAAATTTTTTTTTATTAAAATGAATTCAATTTGGATATGGTTTTTTTTATTCTTAACAATTTCGCAATGCATAAACGTTAGCAGTATTTGTAAAGATCAAGATACCGCATGTGAAAGTATGAAATCCCTTTGCAATAATTATCATTTTAGTAATTATGTGAAACAAGTATGTTCAGCCACATGTAAACTTTGTGATATCGGATGCCGTGATTTATCTTTATCATGTGAATTTGCAAAAAGTATGTGTTTAGATGAATATTTCCATGAAAACATGAAAAAATATTGTCCTGCATCTTGTGGCTTATGCTAATTTTGTTTTTTATTTTTTTATAATTTGTCTAATTTTTGAAAAAAGATAATAAATGCATTTTAAAATTTTTTCATTAGAAACATCTACTTGAATTGTGCATACACGTGTTACAGACAGACTAAAAAAATTTTGAGGAAGAAAAGAGTGGCAGTAACAAACATGGTATATTTGTGCAGCTAAAATTCTTAGATGAAATTCAAAATATTTAAAAAATTAAAGCAAAAGACATGTCCCATAAAAAAACAATAAGAGTGAGAAGGTAATTATTTTATACAAAATATTTATAATTATAACATTTCTTAAAATTTTAGTAATAACAATTGGAAAAAATTTGGAGTAGTTTTTACATTTCTGATTATTTTGTTCGTTTTTGTTAAAGGTAAGGAAAGCTTTTGAAGAAGAAAAAAATTTATCTGTATTTTTAAAATTAAATAAGAATCGAATTTTATATTACATAATCTGATAATCTTTGATTCAATAAAAGCTTTGTTTTTTTATAGATCAAAAGTAAGCGTAATTTTTAGATCTTATCGTTTGAAAAAGTTTTTTAACGTTAACTTGTTTTTGAAAACTATAAAAATTTATTTATGTATTTTCTTACAAAATTTCAGAATTCTTCAAATGTTCTTCCGAAACTTCCATTGATCATAGCATTTTATCACTTTATAAAGAACAAACAAAATCTCGAAAAGAATTATTAGAAAAGTTTAAAGAAAGCTTAAGTGCAAAGTGTGAACTCAAAAAAAGGTGTTTAAAAGAAAATTTCTTTTCTCACAACATTTAAAAAGTGGGATGTCAACTGTTAACCAGCTTTTTTGTATCTATTATTTGGGTCAAAATTGACAAGTAATTCGAGCCTAAAATGATATGTAAAATTTTTTTATTCATAGGGTGCATCTAGATCTTACGTAAGCAATTTTATGGGTAGATGGGCTCAAGCAAAACCTCTTACGCAGCCTATTAAAAGCGGCAAAAATCAAAGAAAAAATGTGGGGTTCAAAATTTTGGATATCATATATTTTATCAGTTTTAACAATTACCTTAACAAATTATTTTTTCAATGGTACTTTTTTGGCTACGGTCCGGTGAAACAATCTTTTCAAGGTATTAAAAAAAAGATACGGTAAAATATTTGCCGCGATGACGGCACTGGATTCTGTCACTTGTGGGGAACTTTCTTTTTAATACTTTTTTTTGAGTTCAAACTTTCCTTTTCCAACTGTTTGGGTCTGTCGTGAGGCAACAGAGGGAGATGGCTTCAAATTACTGTATAATGTTATAATCCCTGAAGTGCATTGTCGAAATTTGGTTAGAATCGGAACAGTTAAAGATGGTGGAAAATGGGTTTGTAATCCAAATAGAATGCTTTCTTTGCCTGAATGCACAATCTATTCCCTTGGCCTTAACAATGATCCAAGTTTTGATGAAGATTTTCAAAGGTTTTTAAACAATAAATGCCAGCTTCGATCGTTTGATAAAGATGACCAGAATTCAGAAACTATGAAACGACTTGAAAAAGCAAACGGAACATTTATGAAAGCTTTAATTGCAAATATCACTGATGTTACAAAAAATCAATACACTTTTAAAGATATTGTTCGAATTTTAAATGATAAAAGAATTGATATCCTTAAAATTGATATTGAAGGAAATGAATTTCAAATTGCAGACGAAATTATTTCAATTCCAATTTGTCAGCTGTTAATTGAAATTCACAATGATAATCCTAAAAAGCATTTGGACTTGTTGAAAAAGTTTGCAAGTAGCGGATTATATCTTTTTAGTTATGAAATTAATGGACAAGAACATACTTTGAGTGAATATAGTTTTATTCATGAAAGTTGTTTTAAAGATTATAATGTTAATATTATTTATGGTAGATATTTATGGTGATAGTTATTTTTGTAATAAATTGTTTTTCCTGTTTTTAACGGCACTAAAAACATTTAAGTGTGCATTCTGGATAATCAATATATTTTAACAATGAATCCTTTTTGTACAACTTTTACAATAGTTTTATTGATTGATAAATTATTTTCACCAAAGTTTTTTGGTTCAACAAAAACTTGCAGTTAGTTTAAAATTATCTGCAAAAAAACGTTTATATAAAATAATATCCTTAAACTTGGGAAATACATATTTGTCGTTTTCGTCTAAATTTGCTTTTATTAATTGTTTAATAAATTCAAAAGTAAAAATTTTACTAATTTGATATTTTCATTGACATTTATTTGTCAGTGTTTTTTTTTTTTTTTTTTTTTGAAAGCGGAAATCCCGGCGATTTTATTTCTCAACTTTCGTTTTGTATCGTTTTTAGCCATTTTATTTACGTCCGTCAAATGTATTAAAAAAAGGTAAATTAAGCAATGATTTTAGGTAAAATTATTCCAAAGTTTCATAAATATAAAAAAAATGATGGTCTGCAATGATAATGAGTTTTTTCAATTTAACATAAATTGCAACTCCGAGGACAGTATTGCTTTCTTTGGGCAGCGGTGTAGAATGAATTGGTGCAGAAACCATTTGCAACCCATGAAGCACAATTTCCACTAGTATCAGAACAAGTGCTTCCACTTCCAGAACAACGATTACAAGTTCTTGGACATTTTTGTGTCATTAAAAGCATGTAAGATGGATTGTTACAAAGTGCAGCATTTGCAGCACAATTTGTTGCAACATCAACACAAGTGCCAGTTGAAGCTGTTGTTGAAACTCCACCAACTGGGCAGAAGAGGCATGTCTTTTGGCAATTTGCACGCATGTATGTATTGAAGTTGATGTCATTGCAAAGCGAACGCATATCTTTGCATCCGGCATTAACATCTTTACAACCACTTCCAGAAATGCAAAGTCCACAAGTTCCACTGCAATATTGTGACATAACTGTATTCCAACTGGGATCTTTACAATATCGCATATTTGCGGTGCAATTTACTGGCGATAATGGGTCATCTCCACATGTATATGCAGCTGTTTCACAACAGGCAAAACATGTATTTGCGCAATCGAGTGCAATGCTTTCTAATTCAGGCTTTTCACATTGTGGTGGTCGGGTAGTTGGTGAGACACCTCCAGGAAAGATTGCTTTACATTCTGCAGAATCTCGAACATCTGAACAACTTGTTGCATTTGGTCCAAATACAGTTGGATTAATTCGACATGAAGATGTTATAATTGCTGAATTTGAAAATTCAATGCATGCAAAAATAACAATGATAAAAGCAAGGAATGCTTTGCAAGAAGAAGAAGAGCTCATCATTTTTTATTACCTAAAAATTAAATAGTTTAGTACACGTTGCGATACAATAGAACAATGAAATGATGGAGATTATCAAAGTTTAATACCTTTTTATACCACATTTTTGCTCTCACCTTTGAACGTGGGTGCTACCATTGAAAATGTAATAAAAAAAGATGTGATGCAGCTAATTAAATGAGACGTGTCAAATTTATTATTTACCTTTAACACTTTTATCTTTTTTCATTTTTTTTGCTATAATTCAATTCAACAAATCGTGTGCTTTGCCGCTTATCTCATTTTAGGTTATGTTTATTCAGATGCCAAAGTGCCACAATGGCATTTTTTTTTTTGAAATTTCTATTTTGGTTCAGTATTTAATATTAAACGAATTTTAAAAAATAAAATTAAACAAAGCCAAAGCAAGACAAAGACGACATTTGCAATGTGATATTTCCATGTTAAAAAAAACAAATTGTAGCACTTCTCACATTTATTTCTTCGAAAATTTATTTTTTCCACTTTTTTGATTTAAAAAAAAAATTGCATACCTCAAAATTAAACGCCATTTAAAAGAGATATTACTGATTTTTGATTTAAACATATGACAATAAGGAAAATACATTTCAAAATAAAAAGTTCTTGAAATTTTTGGATACTTTAAAATATAGCTTTTCGACTCAAAAAAATTTTGAGACGCACTTTTTTCCATTTTATTTGAAAAGCTGTTGCACGGTTTGCGATTTTTCCCTACCAAAAAAAATGTATAATGCAAAAAAAGCTTTAGAATTTGTTTATTATGGTTTTGATGAAATTGTGTTTTACAAGATTTGAACTTTAATTAAATAAATTTTAAAATTTAAAAGCTTTAAAAATTAAATTTATGTCAAATACATGGGCAGAAGAATTTGGAAAACATAAATTATTATTTATATTCATTTTGTCTGCTGCAGTGTATTTATTTTGGGGAAGGTAAGAAAAATATTTACAAAATAAATATTTTGTTAATGAGATAATTTTTTTTTCATAATTTTTACAGTATCATAAATTATCAGCAGTTATTTTCTATTTCCTCTTATATTAAGGTGCTGGCTACGAAGTGAATGATAGGAGTTGGATAATTAGATAATCAAGACGGCTTTATTGGACAACATAATTCACATACAGCTAATAAACACAAGAGCAATAGAAAAAGGCGACCAGAATGAACACGAAAAAGTGATCAAGCGATCCTTTTATACCAAATTAGGGGAGACATTAAGTAACATAATGCCAAGCTTAAACAATGCAAGAGAAAAGGAACGAGAGACGAACAATAAAAAGAAGGGGAACTAACAATATACGTAACTTGCCCCACCCCCGATGAAATAATGTCCCCATTATTGAGATTTCTTTCCACGAGCATTTCTTCCAAGAGATATCTTTACACGAGCATTCCATACACGAGCAACAAGAGCATTTGTTTACACGGGCATTCTTTATCTTCATTGATGTGCAACAGCTTCAAAACCCCGAACATATTGTATCATGACCATATTATCAGCTTCAGAACATCCAAATCAACCGACGAGACATCGTGACAGTATACTGCTACCATTAAAAGGACATCCATAAAATAAGATGAGCAGCCGGACTACGGTAATCCAGATCATCCACCAAAAATATTCCATAATCACAATAAGCCAACATTATTTTCACCATTAACGGCATCGACTCCACGACCTAGTGAATAATAATAATCCTCCAAGTTTTAAGGGATAACTAGCAACCCCATCCTCCAAGTTTTAAGGGATAACTGGCAACCCAACCATAAAATATCTAATAGCCATCACTATTGATACACCCAAAACAATATCTACGAGCAATCCAAGCTCTTGATACACCAGCAACATCAATCCATCGATAAAAGAATCCATCCTGGGTTTGTGGATTACCCGCAACCAAACAAATACATATATTCAGCATCATCCAATGATGTGCAACAGTAAACAAGTGAAAATATAACTCACATATTACCATCCATAACAAGAAACTTCAGCTTTCAGCATATATCCAAAGAAATACGAGCATTATTGCTTTTCCCATTAACTTGATCATCCCATAAAACATATCCGCCGCGCCTTGATGGTGATTCTGGTCCACATCCATCCATACATACCACTCATTGATAAAATAAAATACCATACAACATCACTTGAAAATCCAAAGATCAAAAACCAATCATTCCATGCTGCGTCTGCATCCACAAGCATCTTCGCTCCATCCATTTCTTACTTAACATCCATAAGATGATTCGTCGCAGACAAATGAAGAGAAATATAGGAATCCAGCTTGATTCAATCGTTGATCGTGCAATACCAAACAGCAGAGGATAACGACGGGTAAGGAGCCCTCCATATTAAGGTGCTGGCTACGAAGTGAATGATAGGAGTTGGATAATTAGATAATCAAGACGGCTTTATTGGACAACATAATTCACATACAGCTAATAAACACAAGAGCAATAGAAAAAGGCGACCAGAATGAACACGAAAAAGTGATCAAGCGATCCTTTTATACCAAATTAGGGGAGACATTAAGTAACATAATGCCAAGCTTAAACAATGCAAGAGAAAAGGAACGAGAGACGAACAATAAAAAGAAGGGGAACTAACAATATACGTAACTCTTATTGTATAACAAATATTTCAACAGAAGAAAACAAACAGCCAACAACCACAAAAACAAAACCACAAATTATCTCAGATCCATTGAACACTGTTGTAAGATCAATATTTAAATGTCACGAAAATGCAGGTGTTCTAAATATTTCACTTGATACAGATTTAACAAAACTCAACAAAAATATTTCCGAAACAACTGCAGAATTTTGTTTCACCAATTATTTTTCAGAAAATCGACAAAATTTAAAAATTCTAAGCCTTGAAGGAATTCCATTTGTTTCAAATAAATTTGAAAAGAGGGGATATTCGAATGCATTTCGATCGATTGCAGATTGGCAATATTCCACAGAAATTAATAATATAAATGTAACAAAAATTAAATGTGGTGATATTATTTTTGTTACACAACATTATATAAATTATTTTTTTGAAACATATCATTCTTTGATTAAAGTAAAATACATATTAATTTCACATGAAAGTGATTATCCAGCTGGATATCCATGGCATTTAATGTATTTGAATCAGGGGAAAATTGCACGATGGTTTGGACAAAATGTTGTTGCAACGTTTGTTATGAAATTGAAACTTTTTACTAGCTTATCATTTGCTGCAAGTTTCAGACATCCAGACTTGGAAAATATTCCAATTGGTGTAATTGGACCATATCAAGATTATATGCCATTATATGATGCAATTATACATATTAAACCATATTTTGATCGAATGACGTTATTATATTTAAATTTTTCACCTCGAACAAATGGAAATCGAAGTTCTATTTTACAGTATTTTAAGAAAGAGTTTAAAAATAATTCAAGGGTAATTATTGATGAAGTTAAATCAAATTGGACAGAATATTTATTTAAAATGAGAAATTCTCAATTTGTTTTGAGTCCACCTGGTAAAGCCATCCTATGATATTTTAACATTTCGTTGGAATTTTCATTACAATTCCATCTTAAAAATACTATATAGTAAATTTGTTTGTAGGAAATGGAATGGATTGTTTTCGAACCTGGGAAGCTTTAGCCGTTGGAGCAGTACCAATTGTTTTTAATAATTCTCTTTTGCCATTATATGAAGATATGACAGTTATGGTTGTAAATGATTGGAACGAAGTTACAGAAGAAAACATGTTAAAATTTCAACGTGAAAGATTAAAGAATTTTAGCAAAGATGGAATTCCATGGAGGCCAAAAGTTTGGCTGCGATATTGGATAAATCGAATAATAAATTATAAAACAAATTTTCAAAAACATCATTGTTAAAAAATTTACCAATAAATAAGTTTTATTTTATTTATTTTTGCAATAAACAGAAGCATTATGATGAAATACTAATTTGCTAAAATTTTTATTTTTGTGATTAACACATTGCATTTAACGAAAGAACAGAATTTATCAAGAATTTTAAAAAAGGTTTTTATTTGTTAATTTGAAATTATTCATTTTTACACAGTAATTCATTTAAAACTGTAACTAAAACAAATAGTATATGAAAATATGGAAACTATTTCATTACAATTTTTTTTTATCATTTAAGAAGAAGAAAAATTTTTTCATTTTTTAAACAAAAGCCATTGTTTCTTTACCTAAATAGAAAAGAAGTAAAAGAAATCCTTGTTGTATAACTTCATCAAATATGAAAAAAGAATAATAGCATTGTTTTTTAAAAGACTGAAAACAACAAAGCAAAAAATTACAGTAATTTATTCAGCTGTGACTTCTTTTTTTACAAATTTTTCAGGAAAGAAAGGTGCGAGTAAAAAGGCACAATGTTATTGTTTATATTCATTTAATTAGCTGCAGCTTATAATTTTCTCATTTCACACCTTTGGGCGTTAACACATATAAATAAAGATCAGATTTGTGATGCATTTTAATTACTTTCAATCTTTTCATTTTGCAGACCATTACAAAGTAATTTGCCCAAAATTTTTAGGTAATAAAAAATGATGAGCTCTTCTTCTTCTTGCAAAGCATTCCTTGCTTTTATCATTGTTATTTTTGCATGCATTGAATTTTCAAATTCAGCAATTATAACATCTTCATGTCGAATTAATCCAACTGTATTTGGACCAAATGCAACAAGTTGTTCAGATGTTCGAGATTCTGCAGAATGTAAAGCAATCTTTCCTGGAGGTGTTGCACCAACTACCCGACCACCAAATTGTGAAAAACCCGAACTCGAAGCTATTGCTCTCGATTGCGCAAATACCTGTTTTGCCTGTTGCACTATGAATTATGAAAATTCTTAACACGAAAGCGTGTTAAACACAGAAATTTACTGATAAGAAACTTTAATACAAAGTATTATCAATATATTGTAACTTAAAAATACCTTTTTTTATTTCTATCACATAGCTGAGACAATAAGGAACTCGAATATATGTCACTCAACGCCAGGTGCAAAAGTTTTGCAATTTGCCATCGATTCAAAAGTGTTGCATATATAAAATTATGAACTAAAAGTCCTAAAACTTTTAAACTGTACGAAAATCATATGTGTTTTTTAGTTTTAACATCTGGCTTTGACTAAGTACTATCAAAATTCCTCAGCATATTTAAAAAAGAGGCCTAGTTTTTCAAAATTTTTCAACTTTTTCATATAGCTCTGTTTTTTAACACAATTCTCTATATTTTTTACCATTTATTTATTTGAATTAGCTTTAAATATGCTTTTTATCGTCAATTACATCGACTATAATCAACAGAAATACTGATGAACTCTAAAAATCGCTCACAAATGTTTTTCTTATATTTCGTACGCTGTCGCTGTAAGGAATCACTCAAACATATATTCATGCATGCTTTGGAAACAACGAAAATTTTTATTACATATTTGCATACAAATTTGAAAAAAATGAAAAAAGAATAATATTTAGCAAAAACCGATGATTGCTTCAAAGTGTTTTTCATGTAATTTGATGCACAAACATAGGCATCCATTCTTTTGCATGAAATTTCTGTTATCACCAGGACTATAACATCTCCATCGTGGTGTATCAACCCCTTGGGATGTGAAAATTAATATATTTGCATTAAACATTCTGCAAAAGCCAATCATTTTAACAAATTTGGCTGTCATACCTTTTAATTGATTCAACTGCTTTTCTGTCAAAGGTGTTTTAGAAGGTGCAGACAGGTCTTCTTTACTGTCGTTTGGTGAAGGGCCCGGTTCCGGAATTTTTACATCAGAAGTATGTTCATCAGTTTCATTATCAACGGGTTTCACTGCAAATGGTTGACGATTCCTCTGCATACTTTCACGTAATGCTTTTTTCCCTGCAGGTATGCGATGCATTTTCCAAGCAAAAACGTGGGATAAATAAGAAAAATAAATAAATTCCAAGCAAAAACGTTTTGTATATAAGAAAAATAAATAAATGAAGCTAACTTTCTTACCAACATGCAAAAAAATTAAACTGCAGGCCAATCCAAAGAAAATCGATCAAAATTCCCTTGAAAACGCTACTTCACAAACAAACGATTGAATTTTTTAAATTATTTTTGCGAACAAATTATATTTTTGTTGATTATAGTCGATGTAATTGACGATAAAAAGCATATTTATAGCTAATTCAAATAAATAAATGGTAAAAAATATAGAGAATTGTGTTAAAAAACAGAGCTATATGAAAAAGTTGAAAAATTTTGAAAACTAGGCCTCTTTTTTAAATATGCTGAGGAATTTTGATAGTACTTAGTCAAAGCCAGATGTTAAAACTAAAAAACACATATGATTTTCGTACAGTTTAAAAGTTTTAGGACTTTTAGTTCATAATTTTATATATGCAACACTTTTGAATCGATGGCAAATTGCAAAACTTTTGCACCTGGCGTTGAGTGACATATATTCGAGTTCCTTATTGTCTCAGCTATGTGATAGAAATAAAAAAAAGAGCTGTTTTTGTGTTTTTAAATTTAATGCCCTGAGGCAAACGACGTTAAAAATTAAAAAAAAAATTTTTAAAAATTTGTCTTGGCGAAGTGTGAAGAAACAAATAATTCATAGTGCTGTTGTGAAACAGCTGCATATACATGTGGAGATGATCCATGTATGCTTTATATAGCTTTTGCATTAAAAATGGCACATTTTAGTATCCCCAATCAATTGTACCGCTAACATCCGTTACTGTAAAGACTCCAGTTGGAATACAGTTATGTCACAATATTGCAGTGGAACTTGTGGACTTTGCGTTTCTGGAAGCGGATGCAGAGATGTCAATGAGGGATGTAAAGATATGCGATCACTTTGTAATGATATCAGTTTCAATACATACATGAGAGCCAACTGCCAAAAAACATGTCTTCTCTGCCCAGCCGGTGGTATCTCAACAACTCCATTCCCTGGATCATGTACAGATGTTGCAACAAATTGTGCTCAAATACTGCATTATGCAATAATCCATCATATATGACTTTAATGACACAAAAATGTCCAAGAACTTGTAATCGTTGTTCTGGAAGTGGTGGTGGTTCGTGTGTTGATTCAAGTCCAAGTTGTTCTGCATGGATTCGAAATGGTTTCTGCACCAGTACATTTTATAACGCTGCTCAACGACGACAATATTGTGGACGAAGTTGTAATCTCTGTTAACATCTCATCATGTTGACTTACGTTAATGCCCTTTTTTAACTTTGGAATAATTTTACTTAATATCATTGCTGAAACTATTGATGGACAATAAATTTTTTGACGACTAATTTCTGCTTTAACAAATAAGTTTTAATGTAAAAATTAAAAATTGTCAATTTTTTAACGCCATCTTTTTTTTATGCTTATGTCAAGGATGTGTTCAATCGTAAAACGAAGAAAAATCATAATTAATGCAAAAAAATCCTTTGTACTTAGTTAAATTTTTTATATGCTTATTTAAACAAAAAAAGACAAAAGCATTTATACAAAAAAAGAGAATGTCGAAGGCAAGAAACAACCAGACATCGATGCACGACCCCGCAATAATAATTGGCAGAAAAATAAACGTTTAAATTTAACATGTGATTATTAAAAATTGTGTAGGTGGCCGTGCATCGATGTGAGTTAAAGTGATTGTCTTCGACAATCACTTTAAATTTGCATGCATTGAAGTTGAGAGATATTTAATACAAACGATTTTTTAAATATTTTTCCATACATTTTTTGTTTTTTACATTTATAAAATAAGATGGAAAAAACTGAAATTTATGGACGAACGTTTTAACCCAAATAAATGTACCATTTTCCATTAAATTTTTAAACAAAGTTATTACTTCTGAATATAAATATCCTGGATTGTGGTACCAAATTGGATGAATTTCAACGTTGATTTGACAAATATTTTCAAAGATTTTATCTTTTAACATTTCTTCGAAAATTCCATATTCTGATCCTTCAATATCAATATTTAAAATATCAATAATTTCATCTTTTCCATGGTACGTTTCAATTAATTCTGCAGCAGATCGAATTTGAGTTTCTGGAGCTTTTGCGTAACCAGATTTTTGTACTGCAAAAAAAGATAATTATAAAATTTTTAAATATTTTCTTAAAGTTACTAACATTGAAATATAGTATTATTTTCACTTTTCCGCCCACTGCAGTTTGCACAAATTTTCCACCCAAATCATTCACAAAAAGTTTTTCGTAATCAGGATTTGGATCAAATCCAATGAATGAACAATGTGGAAATGACATTTGAATATGTTTTTCAGCAACGATTTCACCTCCAATTCCTGTAAAAAAATTTTACAATAATATCAGGTCGTTCCATAAGTTTTTGCCGCTGGTTTTTTTGATGGCATTTTGAAATAAAAGCCTCAAAAAATCTGGAATTTTGCATGAAGGTAGCCTGTCATCTCGGTCAGAAGGTGCGATGACGCTTTTTTGTAATACTTAGAAAATTTCATAGGATTCTGGAGCATTTTCGCGGCGGGACCAGTATTTTTGAAAATTTTTGATGAACGAGTTAAAATAAAAATAGAATTTATGTGTTTAAAAGGTTAATATTATCTGTTGTGGTCCCCAAGACATTCTTCTGACAGAATATAAATGTTTTGGGATTTTCTCGGCTTTTTCAGATACTCAGGATTCTGAATACCAAACTCTGTAAAGTGAAAGATCAAACCATTTTTTAAAAACCATTAACAGTATTCTGATGTAAAGAAAATGTTTGTAATTTATTAATAACGAAGTATATGATATTATTGAAGTTTAAATATCGGGTTCCGAGGATTCTGATAGCCGGATTCAGAATCCGAAAATACGATTTTTTCGTTAAACGATTTTTAAAAAATGAATCTGGGGTAAAAACACATGGTGATCACGATGAAATATATGGCGAGGATTCAAAATATGATATGACTTCAGAATCTCGGATTCAGAATCCTAGGATATAGTACTCTGCGTTGATACCACTGC